>JAQISU010000067.1:600000-1177500 GCA_029339505.1 Unio delphinus
ACACACTACTGGACAGTATGATACCAGAGAGAAGAATGGCCAGAGAGAAGAATGACCAGTTAGTAGAGAAGCTGTCCAGACTTAGTATCCTGGAAGCAGACCTACATGTAACTTGTCTACATGAGGAAGGACATCTTGCCAAAGAAAAGCCAGCTGCATCTTCTTCTTAAGTGGCTGATGTAAAGAAAAGTGACTTCAAGCTGGTATCAGCATTACCATCAAATCACAGCTAGTCAGCAAGCTCCCAAATGTTTGAAAGGGTATGAATGACAGGCAAAGAAAAATTAGACTTCCACGCTGTATAAGAAGACTTGCAAGTATCACTAGAGAAAAGGTACGAATGACAGGCACAAACAAATGAGAATCCCATGCTGTGGAAAAAGACTTGCAAGTATGAATAGAGCCTGTGCACCCATAATGACCATCCCAGATGAGAGCAAGGATAAATGTATGAAGACCCAGAGTATCTTATTGCAAAAGTACTGAAGGCAGACAAGCTTATCATCAATGGTGACTTCAATGCAAGAGCTGGTATGGATCATTAGACATGGCCAGGTGTATTTTGGCAAAACTAGTTTTGCCAAATGTAACAGTAATGGACTGCTCCTACTGAGGAAATGCTCTGAACATGACCTACCTAATCAAACGCATAGTATTTCACCAGCCAAACTGCAACATAATGTCTTGAATGCACCACACTCCAAGCACTGGTATCTCACTGACTACAACATTGTCTGTAGAAGAGACAGGCAGGTTGTTCATGTGACAAAGGCCTTGAGAATTACCAAATGCTAGACTGACCATGGGGTCATATTCTCTAATCTCAGTATTCAGATTCAATCTAGCAGATGACCACAAGGGCAAAAAGTGCCCATATAGCTCATTGTCTCTGACAGGTATTTGTTGAGAAGTGTGAAGTCAGCTAGAAGCATCTGATGCAAACTCCAATGTATATCAAGGAAAAATGGGCATCCTTCAGAGACTTTGTGTATTCAGCTGCATCCACTACACATAAATGTCAAGATTGGTTTGATTAGATCAATTTTGCCATACAGAAACACTTGAATGAAAAGCATCAACTACCATGGGCTTCGTTAAAGGACAGCATTTCATAATCTAAGAAGACAGCCTTCAACAACAAGACCCATGGCTGAGCAGCAGAGCAGATAAGATTTACTTCTACACAAGCAGGAATGACATGAAGAACTCCTACATTACCAGTGAATGTGGTTTTAAGGAACTATACCTCCAGAGAATAAGGATGCATCACTTGTCCACTTCTACAATCAAAAAGGCATTTCTACATTCAAAAAGGCAATCTGCAATCATTAAACAACCATCAGGGTGACTCACTCTTTTGAATAGCCAAGCCTATTCCCACCAGAATTCTGGTGATTCATATCAACAGAAGTCTTTTAATAGACTGTAGTGTGTTCTAAATGAAATTGATTTTGCATCAGTTATGGCTGCCACAGTTGCTAATGTGAAATATATTTGTCAAGAATATCAGAGATTGATTTATCACTTGGCAGTTAAAAAGAATACATGATCAGTCTTGTCTTCCTTTGAAGTTTGTCTGAATTTTACTCAGAATGAAAAATGAACCCCTCATCCAATCATTTATGAAAGATTATTGGAGAAAAGCTGAAGGCTGAGCATCTGTACATAGCATGTTACTCGGGTCATCAGCTGCTTTCAGACAATGCTGTTCCTTACACAAAGTATTGAAAACAGCAGACTGGACATATACGGTAGTGTTGGATCAAGAGAAAAACAAAATCCTTCCATTCCTGACCAACTGGAAAAGCATTTTCTATGTTCATTCATTCAAAATATGACTCTGAATTTCATTTTTTAAGTAGACCAAAATGAATTCTTTTTAAACTTATGTCAAGCACATACACTAATGCAAAGTTCAAAGGTCACTTGACAGTACTGTGTGTGCATTAATATTCTTACTGTGTATTGATGAATTTTCAGTAATGCATGTTTGAAATGCAGTATAAATTAAACACTTTTGTTTTTTGGAGTGTATTCTTTATTATCAAGAAGGTAGGAAAACAAAATGAGGATATAATAAAGTGGTTACAGTATTTGTATGGGACAATATGAACTCATGTTTTCAGACTAATAATGCACTCCCAGGGTCATGCAGTATTACTCAGGAAAAACATGTACATATTTTCTGCTGGGGTTCAAAATCAATATAAGTAAATCACCACACTACAGTGATTCATTATCAATATTAGTAAATCACCACACTGCAGTGGTTAATTATCAATATCAGTAAATCACCACAATACAGTGGTTAATTATTAATATCAGTAAATCACTACACTGCAGTGGTTAATTATTAATATCAGTAAATCACAATATTGCAGTGGTAAATTATCAATATCAGCAAATCACCACACTGCATTTGTTAATTATTAATATCAGTAAATCACCACACTACAATGGTTAATTATCAATATCAGTAAATCACAATACAGTGGTAAATTATCAATATCAGCAAATCACCACACTGCATTGGTTAATTATTAATATCAGTAAATCACCACACTACAATGGTTAATTATCAATATCAGTAAATCACAATACAGTGGTTAATTATCAATATCAGCAAATCACCACACTGCAGTGGTTAATTATCAATATCAGCAAATCATCACACTGCAGTGGTTAGTTATCAATATCAGTAAATCACTACACTGCAGTGGTTAATTATTAATATCAGTAAATCACCACACTAAAATGGTTAATTATCAATATCAGCAAATCACCACACTGCATTGGTTAATTATCAATATCAGCAAATCATCACACTGCATTGGTTAATTATCAATATCAGCAAATCATCACACTGCAGTGGTTAATTATCAATATCAGTAAATCACTACACTGCAGTGGTTAATTATCAATATCAGCAAATCATCACACTGCAGTGGTTAATTATCAATATCAGTAAATCATCACACTGCAGTGGTTAACTATCAATATCAGCAAATCACCACATTGCAGTGGTTAATTTTCAGTATCAGTAAATCACAATATTGCAGTGGTAAATTATCAATATCAGCAAATCACTACACTGCAGTGGTTAATTAACAATATCAACAAATCACCACACTGCAGTGGTAAATTAACAATCTCAGCAAATCACCACACTGCAGTGGTTAATTATTAATATCAGTAAATCACCACTGGAAGGCCACGTCTGCGATACAAAGATGTCTGCAAAAAGGACATGAAGACAGCCAACATCAACATAAACAATTGGGAGAGCTGTGCTGACGACCGCTCCGCGTGGCGTCTTGCTGTCAGACAGGGCACTCAGAAAGCTGAGGAGATGAGAAACACAAACCTCGCTGCAAAGAGAGCCAGGAGGAAGGCAAACCAAAAACATCCTCAGCAAGCATCAGCATACACCTGCAGCAAGTGCAACAGAGACTGTCACTCAAGGGTCGGACTCTTCAGCCACTCGCGAAGGTGCAGATAGGACACCCAAATCGGAAGCTACACCATCGTCTCTCGAAGACGGACGGATGCCGACGAAATCACCACACTGCAGTGATTAATTATTAATATCAGTAAATCACCACACTACAATGGTTAATTATCAATATCAGTAAATCACCACACTACAGTGGTTAATTAACAATATCAGTAAATCTAATGATTCTGCATAATAATTTCTTTTCTTTATTTATAATAAGGACCACATACTGTTAATCAGGCAAAGAAAGCCAAGATTACGAATTGTCACTATGAATTTTCTACAGAAGTTTATAATACCTACAATGTATTTTCAAGCAAATTTAACATTTCTCCATCATGGAAAGACAGTTCAACTTGAGTTAATGCAACATTGTTTTAGTTTGTATGAGTAAAGTTTTCCCCCCATCCTACTCTCAATCAAACAGGTGCATTTTCTTGGACCCAGCAGGGGGTTCCACCCCCACCCCCACCCCTTTTTGCAACTCTTCCTGCTATATTATTTCTTATTAAAATCCTTGTATCAGATGTCTTATTCAGTACTGAGCCCGGGTGTTATGAGAGCCATGGTGTTATGAGAGCCTGTTTATTATGAGAGCCATGGTGTTATGAGAGCCTTGGTGTTATGAGAGCCATGGTGTTATGAGAGCCTGTTTATTATGAGAGCCATGGTGTTATGAGAGCCTTGGTGTTATGAGAGCCATGGTGTTATGAGAGCAATGGTGTTATGAGAGCCTGTTTATTATGAGAGCCATGGTATTATGAGAGCCATGGTGTTATGAGAGCCTGTTTATTATGAGAGCCATGGTGTTATGAGAGCCTTAGTGTTATGAGAGCCATGGTGTTACGAGAGCCATGGTGTTATGAGAGCCTGTTTATTATGAGAGCCATGGTGTTATGAGAGCCATGTTGTTATGAGAGCCATGGTGTTATGAGAGCCTTGGTGTTATGAGAGCCATGGTGTTATGACAGCCTTGGTGTTATGAGAACCTTGGTGTTATGAGAGCCTTGGTGTTATGAGAGTCATGGTGTTATGACAGCCTTGGTGTTATGAGAGCCATGGTATTATGAGAGCCATGGTGTTATGAGAGCCTTGGTGTTATGAGAGCCATGGTGTTATGAGAGCCTTGCAGATTTTGTTTTAAAGTGATGTCAAGAATGTTGTTGATTCTATTCAGTTAAATCCATCGTCTACCTTGACAAATTTAAAGTAAAAAAGAAAACTGAAGCTTTTGATTTCAAGAAATGTAAACCTGCAAGTAATAATGGCACATTTTGCTGAAAGATTTGCCAAGTTAAACTAAATGAAAGGTTTGTCACACTGTTTTTACATAATGATATAAATTTTGTTCTGCTAGTAAGTAATGTTGTTGATCAAAAGATGGTGTTTTAGAAACAGATGTTTTGAAGTAAACCAACCCAGATTTTCTTATTGTGCTATTTCAAATCAACTCCCATGTTGAATTAAGGATTGTAGTAATGCATGCAAACCTTGAATGTTTTATGATAATGCTATTCTAATGTTTGTTCTGAGATGTAAATCATATATTTTTACAAATTGTTTGTTAATGAGTTGAGACTTCAGAAGCAATTAAACTTGATACAATGTACAGAATTACCATTTTCAAGAGATTAATCACAATTTCACCACACATTTGAACATAAATCAATTTAAAAAAAACTGATTCTTTTCTGCATTTGATTCTCTTATCAGTAGATCTAAGAGGGTGTAAAGGACTTTGGGAACAGAAGTGAAAATGAAAAACAAGAGTTTGCATATGTGTGTGATTTGGATTTTAATATAGCTTTAACAATTTTTCAGTCATATCGATGTCTGCATTGTGGCAGTTGATAGTGATGTCTACTACTGGGCCATCATATCGCAGACATTTAGTATGATGTCCCACCCAGACACATTATCCTGACACCAGGCCAACCAGTCTTAACACTAAGTTCTTAGTTTTGAGCGCCAAGAGAGGCAGCTGTTAGTACCATTTTTATAAGTCTTTGGTATGACTCAGCCGGAGATCAAACCCATGACCTCTCACATCTGAGGCAGATTCCCTAACCACTAGGTCACTGGAGCGGTACAGAGTTTTGCAAAGTACACTATGCCCCTCGAGTTATAGCAGAAGAGGAGATACTAGTTTTTTATGTCCTTATATTTGTTATCATGTCTGCATGTATTTAAGGATGTACATGTCAAAAATTCACATGTCTGCATGCCTTTAGATATGTGTATGTCACAAATATTTATGTCATCATGTTGTTAAAGATGAATATATGTCTCCAATACATATATTTGCTTGTCTCTAGTGATATACATATGTCTCAGATCCTTATGTCACTTGTCTTTAGAGATGTACATATGTCTCAGATCCTTATGTCACTTGTCTTTAGAGATGTACATGTCTCAGATCCTTATGTCACTTGTCTTTAGAGATGTACATATGTCTCAGATCCTTATGTCACTTGTCTTTAGAGATGTACATGTCTCAGATCCTTATGTCACTTGTCTTTAGAGATGTACATAGGTCCCAACTCCTTTCTAGTATAATTACATAGAAACCATAGGAGGTTAAAAAAAATGGAATTTGGTAAGCATGCTGGTTTCCAATTGATTTTCAGGCCATTTGAATGACTTATGTATTGCTTTATTTCAATTAGTTTGTTACACCTTTTGGACTGATTGCACAGAAATGAATTGTGTTATCTGTGCACATACTTAAATAACTGTACATTAAGCAGTTTAGGGATCTCTTAGGAGATCACAGGTTTAAACCCCAGCCGAGTCATACCAGAGACGTAAAAAAAAAATGGTAGTAGCAGCTGCCTTGTTTTTCACTCAGCATTAAGAGGTTAGTGTTAGGACTGGTTGGCTCTGTGTCAGAATAAATGTGACTGGGTGGGAAATTCTGCTACATGTCTGCGGCATGATGCCCCAGTGCTAGACATTAAAATAAACTACCACACTGCAGATATCGTAGTGATATGATTTTAGAAATTAAAGCTAAGTTAAAAATCAAAATCACACTGACAGACACACACACAGATGCACAAGCAGACACACACACACACACACACACACACACACACATGCACACAAATACACACACAAAGAGGCAGTTTAGTTTGTTTTAAGCTCACCTGTCCATAAAATCAACATGATATGAAGTTTGAGAGTTTATATTGTTTGTGTCCTTGCTATCATCATAAGCCTGCTGAGTGAATTGGTCACTTGTTAAGTCATGTATGTCAGGTGAGTGATATTAAAATTAATTGGGCCTCTTGTTTAGCTCATCTGGCTAATGCTATAGTCTATTTCTATCAAGTTTCAATAATGCAATACTTCTTTGTAAATATTCTAGAGGCTTATTTTTATGTCCAATTTTTATCAGATTTGTTATTCACGATTTTATCATTAAAACCCTCAGTGAATTCAGTTATCAGCGACATGTATACATATTAATGAAGTGATACTTCAGGTGATTAGTCGAGCTTGTGGAGACTTTAAAAACCATATTTCTCATGAGATTATGATCAGATTTGGTTTGTAAGTTTAGACCATGGAAATCTCAGAAAAGTTCCATTATGAACAACATCCATACATGTTAGTGAGGTGATATTGTATCTGATTGGCTGAAGTTTTAAATATAAATAGAGGCCACATGTCTGATTAGATTTGATCAGATTTGGTATGTAAACTTATTGTATCAGGAGTTTAGATAAGTTTGATTATGAATTACATGTTGTATATTAAAAAGGTGATCTTACATCTGATTGGCTGAGCATGTGAACAGTTCTAGAGGTCATATTTCTGATGGGATCTGGTATGTAAGGTTATGTTATTAAGATATTAATTCAATTTGTGTGATTAATAAAAAGTGATCTTGTTTCTAATTGGCTGAGCTTGTGAACAGTCTAGAAGCCATACTGCTGACCTGATTGTGAGCTTTGTATTGGCATATTGCCAGACTATGTGTGATATTCACTCATAATAATGAGGTCATATGGCTAAGCTTTTCAGCTCTCAAGCAAGCATAATTTAGATTAGATTTTTCAAATATTCTTATGTAAGTAAGCTTATATCATCACAATTTCAGATGAACTAGATTATGTGTGGGATATACACATGTTAATTAGGATTAAAGCTGATCAGATGGTTTGAATCAAACCCACAATCTTCAAGTCATAAATCCAGTGTCTTAAGCACTGAATCACTGCAGCTTCATTGGGGTGGGGTGGGGGAGATCTCATTGATTTCCAAGTTATATGACTGTCTAGGTGGGGCACCAGAATTGGCATGGACAGGTAAATGCTGACTGTCAGTGTATGTACTTTAAACAATTGTTGCCATGAACATATTGTTTGTGATCATATGGGTAAATGCTTGACATTTTAATACATTTTGTTTGTGATGATATGGGTAAATGCTTGACATTTTAATTCATCTGGACCCTGTGTCAGATAATAAATCAAGCCTGCTATTATAATTATGTAGGTCACTGACACTGATATTTTGTTTGTTTGTTTGATTAGGACTTTTAATGTAGCTTTAACAATTTTCAGTCATATTGCTATGATGTCTGCAATGAGGCAGTTTATAGTGATGTCTAGCATTGGGGCATCCTGCTGCAGACATGTAGCATGATGTCCCACCCAGTTACATTATCCTGACACCAGGCCGACCAGTGCTGCATAATGCCCCAGCAGATCTGGGTCAGTACAATTTGTTAGAAGTAATCAGTAAACAAACAAGATAAATCCTAATCTGCAGGCATAGCAGCAAGGCAGATTAGGATCTTTTGTAGTTTGGCTTTACCTATAAGTGAGTATATTATGGTACCGTTTGTTTGAAGTTTATTACGCACATGAAGAGGATAAATATGAAGGGTACAAAAAATAGAAAGATATGTTGCCCTTTATATAAGTAAAGAATTGAAGTCAACTACTAAATCTTGAAATTTACTGAACACCTCCATGGCTAATGCTTAATTCTGTACCAGGTTGCACACCAGTCACATATTTAGAATTTCAGTGAACAGGAACAACTTATATTCAAGAAAAGACATGCATGAGAGAGATACATTTGTTGTGTTTGATATATATTTTTTTAATTTATAGGTGTTGAAATAATACTAAACTTGCAGTCCAGTCAAAATCAGAATTAGTTCCTTGGTTCTGTTAGCACTGTATATACATGAATATAAGTCATGTCAAACTGTAAGCAGCATAGACTCTGGCACATAACATGTTGACAGATAAGGGTCTGTGTTATTTGATCTGCTGATTACTCTTAACAAACTGTATAGACCCATGTTGGCAACTGCATTATTTGAATGCAGGACTTGAAACAAAAAAAAATTATTTTTAGCTGTCCAAAAGCCAACTAACAAAAATACATTATTTATTTGAACATTTACATAACTCCAAAAGATTTTAATTTTTGTTTATTGTTTTTTTTTTTCTTTTTCGACTTGGACTTTGGTGGAGACCTGATTAGCATAATTATGCATAAACAGTTTTAAAAAAGCCACTAATTTAAGATGAACATTGAATTAAGTAACATTACTCATAAACAGTTAAAAATAAGCCATTAATTTAAGATGAACAGTGATTTACATAACATTACTTATAAACAGTTAAAATAAGTCATTAATTTCAGATGAACAGTGATTTATATAGCATTACTTATAAACATATAGAAATAAGCCACTAATTTCAGTGAGTTACATAACATTTTCAGTAGAAGAATGTAAACAGTTTCCAAAACAGTACATTTATTATTTGTGCTGAAAGTTATTTGAGTAATAGTTTTGGGAAGTATATGGTAGTAAGAAAACTTCTAATAGCCTCCTTCTGTTCCCATGGTCTTTGTCATATTTCAATTTCACTTTTCTTTTGAATGACATAACCATTTTTTGAAGATGAAATACAGACATATTTGTTTAGTTACTTGTTACTGTCTTCACTTGCTTATAAGTCAAACTGCAAAGACCCAGATCTGTCTGTGCAAAATGCATTGGAAGATCTGGATCTGTGCAGTTTGTTAGGAGTAATCAGTAGAACAGACAAAATAGACCCTGTAGTACATTATGTGAGAGTGAATCAGGGTCTGTGTTATTTGAAATTGGATCTGACTTCTAAGTGAGTGTAGATAGTACCCTTATAGTGTGGTCTGGAACAATCACCACTTCAGGTTTTCTCATTCACATCAGTTGATTGACAGGACGAGTTCCTTTGTAACCCCCAAATATCTGTAATAATTAGACTGTCAGTGAGCCACAAAACAAATACAACTAAAAAGCAAGCCTTCATCAAGATAACTTTGACAGTTTGACATAGCATGGAATTATTGGTGGGGAACAGGAACATGAATATGTAAGAAATAGTAATTGTTTTTTTCTGCTTTTTAATGATATATGGTTGATCCAGGTGGAGCCTGTTCTTTACACTATACAGAATTTCCCCATACACAAATGGGGGTTATGGCCTCAATAAACATGCTGTAAGAAAATGGAGCCATGAATTGAATCCTTTGGATCCAGTAATAGTACCCAGCTTGCAAGAAAAATATTTTTTGTATGCAACTAAAATTCTAATAATAAAATGTATTCATAAACTTCATCACAACTGATTAAGAAACCTTTAGATATGTTACCATATGAACATGCTTATAAGTCGAGTCAAGTTGCAAACAACAAAGATCATTATCTGCTGTTGCATAATGCACCTGCAGATCCGGGTCTATTATGTTGTTTAATCTACTGATTATTCTGAGCAAACAACACAGACCCAAATATACCAGCACTTTATGTGACAGGAGATCCGGGTCTGTGCAGTTTGCAGTTGGACTCATAAGTAGTATGTATATTCAGTCCTGTAAAAAAACCACTGCATGTGCTACAATGCACAATGACTATAATGTTGTATTGATGTGCCATAAATTTCTACTACATAGACAAATAAAACTGACCTTTTAAATGTTGTTGCATTTAGTCACTTCTATGTAAAGTTTCTCAGCAGCTTCATGTCTTATCTAATTCATTATAGTTTGGAGGGAATACACATTATTAGTGTCATGTGTTCAATAAAAACTATTGGTTATTGTACTATATGTGTCATTAATGAATGGTTACCTTACCCCCACCCACCCACATACACAGAATGGTTACCTGTAACATTTATTTTGCTTGTGAATTATTTTACTCTTTTTCCTGATTTGGGTTGGTTTTCCTCATTAGCCTCACTTTGATTCTGTTTTGTTTGTTTTAACAGAGTATACATAATTCAAATTTAGATTCCTTAAAATCCACCTTTTGCTATTTTTGTACTCAAGAAGAAAGTTGCACACTGTCCACAATTTCTTTCTTTGGGCTTCTTGATCAAATACCTTTCTTTTTGAAGTGTTAGTATTGGATAACATTCCATTTTATTAGTGATTGATCACCTTTCTTTCTGAAGTGTTAGTATTGGATAGCATTCCATTTTATTAGTCATTGAATAGCTGTTATTTGTGTGTGTGTATTGTGTGCATATATGTGTGTGTGTGTGTGTGTGTGTGTGTGTGTGTGTGTGTGTGTGTGTGTGTGTGTGTATTATTATTATGAATTATTATAGGGATGGATTATTGTATGGTTAACAAAATATACTGAATTAAAAGACTTCTCTGAAACTTTTGTATCTTCCAATGAAAATAAGTAATGCTAGGATCCTGTACCATATCTATATGGGGATTAATATTAAGATTATTATATGTTTGCAATATATGCATTATTTGCCAAGAATTTTTTAAAGCTATGTGGATGTAATGTCCTTCATGAGTATTATGGCAAATATAATGCTTATAATAAAGCATGCTGGATCGTTAGTCTTAAATAATTAATTTACTTTGATTAATTTATTGATTAATTAATTAACTAAAGACAATGAACATATGAATTATTTTTCAAAGTAATAAAAAAAGAAATTTTTAGGAATAAAAACGTTACTTGAGTATTGGTAGTAATACTGAGGATGATGTAAAGTGGATGTTGCCAAATTACACACACACACACACACACACACACACACACACACACACACACACACTTGTGCTCAATAAAACATGTCAATTGCATTCTAGCAAAGTTATGCATGTTTGTAGTTTATGAGAAAGTTGTACTGTTTTGTGAGTGATTTTTAAGATGCTTCCATTAAACAAGGTGTATTTAGATTGAGACATGGAACTTAAAAGCAACGATTGTTTTGCTGAAAAGAATGATGTGTGGTTATGAATGCATACACAAGTAGTATGTTGAATATTGTCTTTTTAAGACTGTGAGCCAACTGTTGATGCTGGATGGATAGATGATTCATAAATGTTGTAATTGGTTTGTCTTCCACTTTAATAAAATATGGCACATATGAGACTAGAGTTACATCCAAAAGTTATTTTGATTTTTTTCAAAGATAGTAATTAAATTTAAAAAAAATTGTACCAGTAACTTCATCAGATTTTTACTTGATTGGAAATAAAAGCAAATCATTGTTTGGTATATTATTTAAACCTTTGAGAATGACTAGAGAATAAATCATTCAAATGTGAAATTGTTATGTATTATTTTTTCTGTTTTATTTTTATTTTCATTTTTATGGAATTTAAAATAGAATCAATAAATATGTTATTGTCTGCAAAAGATTAGTACATTTTATAAATCTGTACTTTAAACTACAATACAAAAAATAAAATACAATAAAATAAAATACAAATATAATAATGTAAGCATTTAATTACAGTATCATATTTCTAAGTCAGTGGCATTAAGACCAACAAGTAATTATTTATACCAGAAGACATGCCAGGTGAAGCTTAAAGCAGTAAAATCCATCCTCAAATGATGAAATGCCATCTTTATTTTCTAAATTTCATATTTTATTATAGCTTGGGAATTTTAAGGAAATGCCACAGACTTAGAATCTTTTTTGTACAGTTGGTGTTTATATGCCTGTGTTTATATGCCTGCTTGCCAAAAGATAGACCTTGCATCAATTTGCAGATGCAGACTTGTTTTCAGTTGAGAATAGAAATAAAGCATATTCATATTGACCTTGTAATGAGAAAGGAATGATCTGCATGTGGGTGGTGGGATACATTCTTGGCAGTTATCAAAATTATTAATAGCTGGCTTCAAGACATTTTTATTTTTTTTTAAATTTTATTATAATAATGATGATTTGTTTTTCAAACGTTATCTTGCACATGATGATGTGGCCATCAATAATTACTTGTTGACATCATGATGTGGCCATCAATAATTACTTGTTGACATCATGATGTGGCCATCAATAATTACCTGTTGATATTATGATGTGGCCATCATTAATTACTTGTTGACATCATGATGTGGCCATCAATAATTACTTGTTGACAGCATGATATGGCCATCAATAATTACTTGTTGACATGATGTGGCCATCAATAATTACTTGATGATATAATTATGTGGCCATCATTAATTACTTGTTGAAATCACAATGTGGCCATCAATAATTACTTGTTGACATCATGATGTGGCCATCAATAATTACTTGTTGAAATCATGATGTGGCCATCTGTAATTATTTGTTGACATAATGATGTGGCCTTCAATAACTACTTGTTGACATGATGTGGCCATCAATAATTACTTGTTGACATAATGATGTAGCCATCAATAATTACTTGTTGACATCATGATGTGGCCATCAATAATTACTTGTTGATATCATGATGTGGCCATCATTAATTACTTGTTGACATCATGATGTGGCCATCAATAATTACTTGTTGACAGCATGATATGTCCATCAATAATTACTTGTTGACATGATGTGGCCATCAATAATTACTTGTTGATATAATGATGTGGCCATCATTAATTACTTGTTGACATCACAATGTGGCCATCAATAATCACTTGTTGACATCATGATGTGGCCATCAATAATTACTTGTTGAAATCATGATGTGGCCATCTGTAATTATTTGTTGACATAATGATGTGGCCTTCAATAATTACTTGTTGACATCATGATGTGGCCATCAATAATTACTTGTTGATCTCATGATGTGACCATCTATAATTATTTGCTGACAATGATGTGACCATAAATAATTACTTGTTGACATCATGATGTGGCCATCAATAATTACTTGTTGACATCATGATGTGGCCATCAATAATTACTTGTTGACATCATGATGTGGCCATCAATAATTACTTGTTGATATAATGATGTGGCCATCAATAACTACTTGTTGACATCATGATGTGGCCATCAATAATTACTTGTTGACATCATGATGTGGCCATCAATAATTACTTGTTGACATCATGATGTGGCCATCAATAATTACTTATTGACATCATGATGTGGCCATCAATAATTACTTGTTGAAATCATGATGTGGCCATCTGTAATTATTTGTTGACATAATGATGTGGCCATCAATAATTACTTATTGATATCATGATGTGGTCATCAATAATTATTTGTTGACATCATGATGTGGCCATCAATAATTACTTATTGACATCATGATGTGGCCATCAATAATTACTTGTTGACATCATGATGTGGCCATCAATAATTACTTGTTGACATCATGATATAGCCATCAATAATTACTTGTTGACATCATGATGTGGCCATCTGTAAGTACTTGTTGACATCATGATATGGCCATCAATAATTACTTGTTGACATGATGTGGCCATCATTAATTACTTGTTGACATCATGATATAGCCATCAATAATTACTTGTTGACATCATGATGTGGCCATCAACAATTACTTGTTGAAATCATGATGTGGCCATCTGTAAGTACTTGTTTACATCATGATGTGGCCATCAATAATTACTTGTTGACATCATGATATAGCCATCAATAATTACTTGTTGACATCATGATGTGGCCATCAATAATTACTTGTTGACATCATGATATGGCCATCAATAATTACTTGTTGACATGATGTGGCCATCATTAATTACTTGTTGACATCATGATATAGCCATCAATAATTACTTGTTGACATCATGATGTGGCCATCAACAATTACTTGTTGAAATCATGATGTGGCCATCTGTAAGTACTTGTTTACATCATGCTGTGGCCATCTGTAATTGCTTGGTGATCTCATGATGTGACCATCTATAATTACTTGTTGCTTAATTGTAAAACGATTTTGATGAAATTCATTATTTAGCATACATGTATATCCCCAAATATATTTAGTCATAGCGTCTGTACATGTTTATGAGGTAATATGATACATATTAAAAGGCTGAACTTTAACCACTTTAGTAACTGTCTTGTATAACAGATGGAACTTGGTATGTAACAATGTATTGATGTAACTGAACAACTTGCTGCTGGATAATTCATGATCATTAGTAATTTCCCATGCTCAAATTTCTTCAGAATTCTAAATTTTTGGCAATATCAAACTGCTTTCATCAGTGACTATTGCTGATGATACATCAGAAGACAATATATATATAGAAAACAAAAGTGTAGGAAGGAATGAAAAATAAATCAGCAGAAGCCAACACCAAACAGGAATGAGGGTCTTGAATTACCAGTCATATACACCAGTCTCCTCAAATCACATGACCATTATAGGTCACATGATTAACCTTAGTTGCTGATGAAGGCAATGTGATGCTGCCAATAATATTGAATTCTGATTAAAATCTCTCTCTCTCTCTCTCTCTCTCTCTCTCTCTCTCTCTCTCTCTCTTTCTTTCTTTCTTTAATACTGTCTATGTTATCATTGCATTACATGCCTGTCAGCAAAAGTGGTCAGTTTCATTAATTGTCCATTATATGCAATTCAAAAATATGGAGTTATTATATCAAGTCTTTTGCCAAGAAAGGCAGGTAATGTGTGATACTTTCCATTCCTGGATTAAATGCATGCTGTCCTGCAACTCTACACATTTTAAGAAAGAGACCTTACACATTTCAAGAAAGAGACATTACACCTTCGAGCTGGGGTGGTCTGTACTGTCCACATCAGTTTCAGAATTTTTATCCAAACCCTAGAATTAGGACACTGGGGGATCTGACACTTTTTGCGGAGTATGGAACTTGAGTAAAATTAAATTGAAAAGAGTGCAGAGATATACAGATACTCAGCATATGTCTAATTCTAGGTTGTTGTTTTGTAGATTAAGGCTTTAAGACTCTGAAATGTATCATGGAGCATTGAAAGCTGCAGCTGTGATCATGGTTATCACTGAGAAAGACTGCACACAGAGATTTGAGATTTCACCAGATGTTTTAGACTTGAGATGAAAGCAATGCTTTATGTTTAAATTAGCAGTTTTTTTAAGCCAGGGATTTAAGATGTAATGTTTATCCTATTTCTACCTTTTTCTTCACTTCATTTATGTCATATTACTGAAACTGAGGAGAGCATCTAGAAAAGCCATTTTCAGTTGATATGAACAACAGAAAAATTATGACATATACAACCTTATAAGTTGAGTCAAATTGCCAAAAAATAAAAGATACTGATCTGCCATAGCTTAATGCACCTGCAGATCAGGGTCTATAATCTGTTTGTTCTACTGATTACTCCTAACAAACTGCACAGACACTGATCTGATGACACTTTATGCAATGGCATATATGGATCTGTGCAGTTTGCTGTTGGACTTGTCTTATACGCTAGTTGTTTCTAAAACTTTACACGCACATTTATCCCTTAGTCTGGTTAGTGCTATGCCTCTTAGACATCCAAAATGGCCACCATCTTGATCATCTTGAAATCTGGTTACTGCTTCTACTCACGAACAGACTCTTTCTATAATGTCATGCTTGTCCTAAAAAAGAATAGTGCTCATCTGACAGCTAATAAATCCACCATGTGTGCATCTTAAAAATCTTGTTATTGCTACCCCTCATGTCTTGTTGGTCCTAAAATACGATGATACATAGTCCATACACCAAAATCAGCCCACTACAGTACTAAGATCATGCAAACCTCTAGCTCTTTGAGATTACTAACAAGCTAATATGAAGGAACAAATGTACACTACTCCCAACTACCTTCTCTCCAGTCAACCTTCCAGACCTGTTTGCAAATTTCTTCTGTGACAAGGTACAAACCATTAGAGATAAGCTTGACAACATAATTTCAATTTACTAATGATATCACCATACACTTACAATACAGAATTTCAGCAGCAACTGTTAGCAGCATTTGATCCTGTCTATGGATTTAGTGTGCACAATTGTGATGAAGAGTGCACCAAAGTCATGTGAACTTGATCCAATTCCAGCATCACTGCTGCTTGAGTGCTTAGATTCAATATTGCCTTCACCAACTGATGTTATGAATACCTCTCTCTCATCTGTGGAATTCCCATCATTTTTCAAAACTGCCATTGTAAAGCCTCTGCTGATGAAACCAACAATCAACCATAATGATTTATAGAACTAATGCCTAGTTTCTAATCTCCCATTCATATAAAAGATCTTAGAGATTCTAACCCAACTTATATCTCATCTGAATTCAAACAGTCTTTTTAGCAATCTGTATATCACCCGTGCCGCAGTAATGAAACTACTCTTCTAAAATTAGCTAATGACATTATTATTATTATTATTATTATTATTATTATTATTATTTTTATTATTTTTATTATTATTATTATTATTATTATTATTATTATTATTATTATTATTAGTCAGGCTTCCAGCATAGCCATCATGGTGGCCCACTTGAAATTCTTATCAGTACTCCTGCTGGCTGATCGTTTTGAAACAATTCTTCTCAGTACTCCTGCTGGCTGATCATATTTAAATGGCTGATCATATTTAAATTCTTATCTATACTCCTACTGGCTGATCATTTTGAAATTCTTATCAGTACTCCTGCTGGCTGATCATTTTGAAATTCTTCTCAGTATACCTGCTGGCTGGTCATATTGAAATTCTTATCTATACTCCTACTGGCTGATCATTTTGAAATTCTTCTCAGTATTCCTGCTAGTTGGTCATATTGAAATTCTTCTCATTACAGTACTCCTGCTGGCTAATCATATTGAAATTCTTATCAGTACTCCTTCTGGTTGATCATATTTAAATTCTTATCAATACTCCTGCTGGCTAGTCATATTGAAATTCTTATCAGTACTCCTTCTGGTTGATCATATTTAAATTCTTATCAATACTCCTGCTGGCTGGTCATATTGAAATTCTTATCAGTACTCCTGCTGGTTGGTCATATTGAAATTCTGATCAGTACTCCTGCTGGTTGGTATTATTGAAATTCTTCTCAGTACTCCTGCTGTCTGGTCATATTGATAATAATGGGTTTCCTTTCTAAGACTCTATGTGATGTCTAGTTGGTACAAAATAAAAAAAATGTTGGCCCTATGACTTGTACTAGTTCACATTGGTCATCTTACAAATATGGGATGGTGCCACTTGGATATTGATGTGGCTACCACAGTTGCCATCCAGAAAATCTTCACCTGAATGAATGGTCATATAGAATTTTCAATAAAGGCCATTTGTGTCTTGTTGGTTTTAAATGAAAATACATGTAGTGCTGATTTAACCTCCAATATGGTTTCACAGCAGCCATACTGAAAATGTTGATGTTAGCACTTCTCCTCCTTAAAGGCTGACCATACATCAACATGGAATTAAAAGACTTCTTATGACATTTAAACAGAACATGATGCCTCTTAGACACCTAATATAATCACCTTAGTGGCAATTATCAAAATCTTGTTCCTGTTACTCCTCTTCAAGAATTGATTGACGTGGAGTTTTCAATTTAAAGACTTCTTTTAATGTCTAGTTGGTCCTAACTGAAAATATTGCCAATCTAATGTCCAACATGGCCACCACACTGGCAATCTGAACAATACTTTTATCAGCATTTCTCATGATTTGACATATTAGCATTGGGTTTTCACTGAAAGATTACATTTGATCTCCTGTTGGACTAAATGAAAATGGCAAATCAGATATGCATGCCTCCATTTTTTATTTTACCAAAATTGATAGTTTTGAGTTTTTGAGGATATTTGAGATGGTTTTACTACTTCCATATTCATGTCTACTCAAATGTCTATATTAATGTCTACTTAAAGGGTCTTTTCCTGGCCATTGCATTGGAAAGTAAGAATATTTATGTTGATTCAATGGTGAAGTATTAATGACTATACATTTGGTATCATGATATAATACCCTTAAAACGTTACTTGTGTATTGATTATGGAATGAGATTATGAATCAGGTAAGTGGATTTCATGCAAGGCCTCAGCTGTAGTGGCTGATCAAGATACAGTCTCTAACAGTGAACATAATGCAGAGGCGTAGCAATGATATTTTGTGCCCGGGTACGAACTATAAAATTGGCGTCCCAGCAATCTTGTGACCAATTTATTACCTTGTTTATTTATTATAATGTAACGTTGCAAGCCTCATTTTGGCGCCCCTGTACCTTGGCGACCGGGGACATATGTACCCCCCTGCCCCCCCTAGCTACGCCTCTGACATAATGTCTATCAAATCAAAACTAATGTGACCTTCAACCTGTAGGAGCAGATATTGATAAAGTCTTATAAAGCATATTCAAAGTAAAATTATTTTTTATACATTTTTGAAACATTTCTGCTTTATTTATTACCTTGTTATAATACCTCTACTCTGATATCACATACAAATATTTGTTTTATATATTTCATTGTCAAGATGACATTAATTTGTGCTTGGTAATTCATGTTTACAATGGTTGTTGTTAATGTTGTTGTTGTTGTTGTTGTTGTTGTTGTTGTTGTTGTAGGGTTTAATGCCATTTTTCAGCACATGATAGGCTATATATGGCGGCTAGTAATAATGGTGGAGGAAGAACTCTGGAGAACCCCAGGAATGAACTACTGACACACAAGAAGCTACTGGCAAGCTTTTTCACATAACTACATTTGGCCGACTCTGAAACTTGATGGCATATTGTGCCAACAGATCTGGGTCTGTGCAGTTTGCTGCTGGACTCATCATCTAAGCATGTATATAAGGTAGTTAAAATTCTTTGTGTCTCCCAGATTTGGAGGATGGGGGAACACGTTGTCCCCTTTGGGATCATAGGTGTGGCACTGGATATCTCACCCTGAATCATCATTAAAAAAATCTACTGAGTTAGTATACAGTTAGCCAGACAAGTATGTAATATATCTACTGAGTTAGTATACAATTAGCCAGACAAGTATGTAATATATCTATTGAGTTAGTATACAGTTAGCCAGATAAGTATGTAATATATTTACTGAGTTAGTATACAGTTAGCCAGACAAGTATGTAATATATCTAATGAGTTAGTATACAGTTAGCCAGACAAGTATGTAATATATCTACTGAGTTAGTATACAGTTAGCCAGACAAGTATGTAATATATCTAATGAGTTAGTATACAGTTAGCCAGACGAGTATGTAATATATCTACTGAGTTAGTATACAGTTAGCCAGACAAGTATGTAATATATTTACTGAGTTAGTATACAGTTAGCCAGACAAGTATGTAATATATCTAATGAGTAAAGAGTTAATATACAGTTAGCCAGACGAGTATGTAATATATCTACTGAGTTAGTATACAGTTAGCCAGACAAGTATGTAATATATCTACTGAGTTAGTATACAGTTAGCCAGACAAGTATGTAATATATCTAATGAGTTAGTATACAGTTAGCCAGACAAGTATGTAATATATCTATTGAGTTAGTATACATTTAGTATTTATGGCAGATTTATGAGATCAGATTCTAATATTTAATTGAATTGGATCTTTTTAAATGACATTATATAAAATATAAAAATAACACTAGAATTTTTAACTAGGTAGAATAAAGTGTTAATTGACCATGGAATTTGCCATATTAACACTTAACTGTGTATGTTATAGTAATTGACCATGGAATTTGCCATATTAACACTTAACTGTGTATGTTATAGCAATTGACCATGGAAATTGCCATATTAACACTTAACTGTGTATGTTATAGCAATTGACCATGGAAATTGCCATATTAACACTTAACTGTGTATGTTATGGTAATTGACCATGGAAATTGCCATATTAACACTTAACTGTGTATGTTATAGCAATTGACCATGGAAATTGCCATATTAACACTTAACTGTGTATGTTATGGTAATTGACCATGGAAATTGCCATATTAACACTTAACTGTGTATGTTATGGTAATTGACCATGGAAATTGCCATATTAACACTTAACTGTGTATGTTATGGTAATTGACCATGGAATTTGCCATATTAACACTTAACTGTGTATGTTATGGTAATTGACCATGGAAATTGCCATATTAACACTTAACTGTGTATGTTATGGTAATTGACCATGGAATTTGCCATATTAACACTTAACTGTGTATGTTATGGTAATTGACCATGGAAATTGCCATATTAACACTTAACTGTGCATGTTATGGTAATTGACCATGGAAATTGCCATATTAACACTTAACTGTGTATGTTATGGGCTGGTTGCAAAAAGCATACACTTTGGATTACAATAAATGATATCTTATTACATGGAATACACATCGTACAGTACTCACAATGTTTTGTACAGTTATCTTTCTTATATCATAATTGATTACAAAAACAGATACAGCCTGGTTATATAAATTACGAAGCAGATAAATTGGAGTTCATTCCACTCTTTTGCATGATATGTCATCTGTTAATAAGGACACAATTAAGTGGATTTCTTGTGTACCATTATAACCTGATTTTACTGTATATACTTTGCATATATTTTGTATATATTTTGTATATACTTTGTATATATTTTGTATATATTTAGTGAATACCTAAATATAAAGTCAACATTTATGAATTCATTCATTTACTCGCATATTTTACCTGTATAGAAACATATCAGTTCATAAAAGATGTGATTCTTTGAGTGTCCTTTATATAGAGGGTTTTCTGCATATCTTGTGTTTGCAGTGGTCATTGGTTACATTATGACACCTTTTGGCTGACCACAAAGTGACACACATTTACCTCCACAGTTTCATTTTAAATTTGTGCATTCTCTCAGATGAAAATGACTGCCTGTGATATATAACAGAGTAAGGATTTATGATTTCTTTTATTTTATTTTATTTCTCACTTTAATGACACTTTCAACAAAATATTTATTACATCATGTAGAGGAAATTTGACCTAAGAGTCTTTCCCAAGACTTGAAGTCTTGAAGCTGTCAACCTAGGCTGTCTACAAGTCTGAATATCTACCAGCTAAGGTACCATGACTCCATAAAGAAATGGGACTTTGGGACTGTTTCAGTCTTGCTCACTGAGCTAATTTCTCACACAGAAATGGGACTTTGGGACTGTTTCAGTCTTGCTCACTGAGCTAATTTCTCACACAGAAATGGGACTTTGGGACTGTTTCAGTCTTGCTCACTGAGCTCATTTCTCACACAGAAATGGAAATTTGGGACTGTTTCAGTCTTGCTCACTGAGCTCATTTCTCACACAGAAATGGGAATTTGGGACTGTTTCAGTCTTGCTCACTGAGCTCATTTCTCACACAGAAATGGGAATTTGGGACTGTTTCAGTCTTTCTCACTGAGCTCATTTCTCACACAGAAATGGGAATTTGGGACTGTTTTAGTCTTGCTCATTGAGCTCATTTCTCACACAGAAATGGGAATTTGGGACTGTTTTAGTCTTGCTCATTGAGATCATTTCTCACACACAAAATGGGACTTTGGGACTGTTTTAGTCTTGCTCATTGAGCTCATTTCTCACACACAAATGGGAATTTGGGACTGTTTTAGTCTTGCTCATTGAGATCATTTCTCACACACAAAATGGGACTTTGGGACTGTTTTAGTCTTGCTCATTGAGCTCATTTCTCACACACAAATGGGACTTTGGGACTGTTTTAATCTTGCTCATTGAGCTCATTTCTCACACACAAATGGGAATTTGGGACTGTTTCAGTTTGTAAGCTCCAACTCTCTCACATAATAGGGAATTTGGAACTATTTCAGTCTGTGTGGGCTCAAATTCTCACTCAGAATAGGGAATTTGGGACTGCCTCTGTCACTGTGAGCTCATTTTCTTGCACAATAGTGAATTTGGGACTGTGTCTGTCTCTGTGATCTTAATTTCTCACATAAAATAGGGAATTTGAGACTGTATCTGTCTCTGTGAGATCAATTTCTCAGATAGAGATTTGGGTCCATCTCAATTTCTCACATAGAATAGGGAATTTGGGGCCATATCAATTTCTCACATAGAATAGGGAATTTAGGATCATATCAATTTCTCACAATGAATAGTGAATTTGATACTGTGTCTGTCTCTGTGAGCTACATTTCTCACATAAAATAGGGAATTTAGGACTGTGTCTGTCTCTGCGAGCTCAATTTCTCACATAGAATAGAGATTTGGGACCATCTCAATTTCTCACATAGAATAGAGATTTGGGACCATCTCAATTTCTCACATAGAATAGAGATTTGGGACCATCTCAATTTCTCAGCAGATGAGCAGCATATTTGCATATTTTAGACAATTAAGTATCAAAACACATTAAAAAAGATTTTAATGTATTCAAATTATGCTAATGAATTTAATTTTAAATATTTAGTTAAAAGATTGTTAGAATATTGATCCTATGTTAAGTATAGTTCATGCTGAACTATGGCACATCTCACCAATACAAAGTATAATGTTAGGTTATCATCCAAAGGAAACTGGGGATAAGTTCCTTTTCCAAGGTCAGCCCAAGGTGGCCAACCCAGGTTGGTTGGGATAGATATCAAACCCACAACTCTTGGATTACCAATCAACACATTTCCAACTGAGCAGATGACATTTTGGGGTCAAATTCTGGATGGTCTGCACAGGTTTGAAATGTTAGTACTGGATTAGTGTGAAGCACTCACAAAAGGTGAGCCATACAATTAGTCATATCCAGACTGATTCTTAGTTATTTGACCATTTCATGCATTCCAATAGGCTTGAAAAATGCCTTCATTTTTAAAGCTCAGTCTGATATCCCAAGTTTTGACTCTTTCAATGTTCACAAAATACCCCACAGAATTTTGAAAGAATGCAGTTTGTTTCAAACCATGGAGTTTATTATTTAAATTCTTATTTAGAGTTCTCTTATAATTTCCTATTGTTATATTTTTGTATCTAATTTAAATGTATGTCAAGGTCTTAATGAAATATAAGTCTGAAATAAGTTTGAAGAAAGTTTTCTTGCAGTTTGGTAAAACCAATGGATCCAGTATCATAAATATCATATTGTGTACATATTTTATAAATCTATAACTTGCTCACATACATCAAAAATAATCCCAAAGAATAGTTGGTTTGCATTTTACATCAGTGCAACACAGGAAAAATCAGATCTACAGAAACTACTCAAATCTTGTACTCATTGACATTAATGACAAGTTCATAAAATGAATTAAAAAAAAGTTTATAAATACTGAAAATTATACATTTTGATGGTATCTGTAGCCATTATCTTGAGACATACATCATTCTGTCAACAGTTGTATCCCCAATTCTCTAATGATAAGCCCATTTTAGCAGATAAATCCCATGTGCCATTTCTCATAATTTTGGCAGGCTTTTTTTTAAAACCTACTGGTCACTGACAGGGAGAGCTTAAGGGATGGTCTTTTGTCCAATTTACACCCTTCCACTGGTGAAATGTAGAGCAAAATTATCTCTACAAAATTTACATTGATAATTGTTTTTGATACCATGTTAATGTATACTCACAGGAAAAAAGTTGCTTCAGTAAGATTTGCTGAATTTTGCTGAATCATATCTCTGCATTTTCTTGACAGATCTCCAAATGTGTATGTAAACTTTTTCATGGCTAGTCTTGCAAAGTAATATTCATACTTAACAAGTTTGGCAGAACTTGCCTAAAATATATCTTTGTAACCTTGAGAGTATGTGTTTCTTTAAATCATAAATTAAACAAATAAGCACTAATGCAAAATTGTACAGTCCTTGTGTGCCTGTCCTCAGCCTTATAATTATGTGAGGAGTTCATTTATGCAGTAGTATATCTTTAAAACAGAGACATGGATTTATTGTTCTTTAGAAATTTATAATTAAAAATAGTTTGCTTCAATGAATGTGTATATAATACATCTCATCTAATTCCTCAATCCTTGAAAAGCATTGCAAAGGTTGCATTAAGTGACCCAATGCTGCTATGTGAGATAGCACTTATATCTTGAATTGCAATATGATGGATTGTACACACAGCAGCTTATTGCTCTTTTTATGAGGTTTGTCTTGCTTCTTTTTTTATTTTGCCTCATTAGAAAAGTGATTGTAGCTTTATATCATGTGGGATTTTTGTGTGTGGTCTCTAGATTGATTGTATAAAACTTTCCTGTCAATCAAGGCAAAGCCTAAACTGTAACTCCATACTTATTAAAACAGACAGAATTTCACCTAATATCATTCCAAACCTTTAAAAAAAATGCAGAAATCTGTTCACTCATTTTTAGTTTAAAATTTTGAAACTTATGTTACTATGATATATATTTCCAATAGTGTATCATGATGTGATATTGTTTGCATGTATATCTGTCTGTCTGTCCCTTTGTTTTATCACCACAATAGCTTAACTTTTCCACCATCTACAATTAAAAATTTTATAAACAGCTTTTATTTCTGAAAGATTCAAAGTTGCCTATGGTTTGCACTGGAAGCAAGGAAGACACCTTTTGATATTGGGTTAAAGTTCAAAGGTCAAGATAATTGGGACCCCAAGAAGGAAAAGGATCTAATAAAATAACTTGTCTCATATTCTACAAATGATGACCAAACTTTGTGGCTGGCTTGTATTTAAGACAAGAAAAGTCAATGTTGATCTTGGGGTCAATATGTCAAAGGTCACTGTCACAAGGATGCAGAGAAAAAAAATGGTTTCTGCAAAATAGCTTGAGTTCTATCAGTTACCATGACAAAATTTTGTAGCTGGCATGAATTTAAGATCTGTAAGACATCTGTTGATTTTTTAATGTAAAAGGTCAAGTATCTGACCAATAAAAGAGAGTTTTATATGAAAGGAGTATAATAATGTCATTTACAATATGGCAGGCAAATAATGTACAGTTTATCGTACTCCTCTTGTGTTATTTTACTGTACATTGAAATAATATTATAATATACTGAAAAAATATTTTACAATACACTGAAGTAATATTTTACTGTACATTGAAATAATATTTGTCAGAAGTGAGTTATGAAACTACTTTACAAGTGCTTTTTCTCCACAAATTTTTCAACTTTGTTTCAATTTATCTTTTAGACCTAATGTGTGTGCTATTCAAGAAGTATACAGGACAGGGGAGAAGTTCTATCCAGATTGTGTCAAGTCTAGGCTGAGGAAAATATGTGACAGACCAACGTAAAAAGATTTGTGATATATTCACTACTTGTCTTAAAGTTTTTATGTCGTCCATTTTGTTTCCCCAAATGAAAAAGTTCTTTCAAGTTGTTAAATAACAAATATTTTCTCTGACTAGTCTATGTGCATTTTCATCTTTGCTACAATTGTATTTACAAACTTCAATGTCGTCACTGTAAGAAATAGCATCAAGTTTAACCTGGAAAGAATTGTCTTATAATTTTAGAAGAGATTTAAGTTTGCTAATGAATAGACACTTTGACATAGAAAGGAAAAGATTTCATGATAGGTTGTAAAATATGATATTTAAATATATTATCACTTCTTAAGTTACTTATATAAATTATAGGTCTACCAGGATACCCAAGAGGTAGTTTTTTTTTAAATGTCACATGTTTTAGGTACAACAGAAAACTGACATATCATTATTTATTTCTTAGGAAAATGTCAAATTCATCATCTATGATGTTAATTTTGGAGCAGTTTTTCAGTAGATTTCATGAGTATATTTATTTGGCTTTAATTTCTGGAGAAGAATTATAAGAAAGTTTTGTAAAATATACATTATCATTTAGTTTGTAAAATATACATTATCATTTAGTTGTCTTTCTACTTCTTTAATATAATTAGTCTGATGAAAAAATAAAGTGAAACTGGTTACATGTTTTACATTTTTACATGTTGCTCTTTAAACAATTTACATTAAAATTTGCAAATATGTGGCCACCAAATAAATTTGTGGAAAAAACTGTTTGGCAAAATCCATTACAATTCCAGGCTGTTTCATGCATTCCATGCAAGTAAGATAATAACATTTTATTTTGACATTGTACAATCTTCCAAAAAGAATTTTATGGATAGGTTGAAATGTGTATATTTCAGATTATTTATTTAGTATGATGAGGTCAAACTTGATTTTCTGTTTATTTTCATTTGTAAAATAAAAACTATTAAAATGAAATGGTTCTATCTGAAAATGATTTATATAGGCTATGCAGTGATACATAATAGCTGCACTGATGTAAGAAATACATATGTATGAGATAAGTATGGATTCCATGAAATACATATATATGAGATAAGTATGGATTCCATGAAATACATATGTATGAGGTAAGTATGGATTCCATGAAATACATATGTATGAGATAAGTATGGATTCCATGAAATACATTTGAATGAGATAAGTATGGATTCCATGAAATACATTTGAATGAGATAAGTATGAATTCCATGAAATACATTTGAATGAGATAAGTATGGATTCCATGAAATACATTTGAATGAGATAAGTATGAATTCCATGAAATACATTTGAATGAGATAAGTATGGATTCCATGAAATACATTTGAATGAGATAAGTATGAATTCCATAAAATACATTTGAATGAGATAAATATGGATTCCATGAAATACATTTGAATGAGATAAGTATGGATTCCATGAAATACATTTGAATGAGATAAATATGAATTCCATGAAATACATTTGAATGAGATAAGTATGGACTCCATGAAATATTTTTGAATGAGATAAATATGGATTCTATTAAATATTACAAATATTTAGAGGAGGAAGATAATTTGTCTTTTACTTTTGTTCGGTATAGGTTTGTTCGCTACCAGTGCTGTGGAGGATATAATTTAGTACAGGGAGAGCAAGGGTGCCCGGCAGGTATGCTTGACTGATAGTCTTTGTGTATTCGCATGATTTTAAACTTTAGTAATATTGTTGGTCCAAAAACATTTTGAAACTCTCCTTAACCCTTTAAGTGCTAATAGACACTAGGCACTATTTCAAAACATAATCACTCAAAATAGCACAAGGGTGGGTGGTATAGGTTTTAAATTGCTAAACGTAAGTGCTAATATTATACACAAGTCAAAAATACACATTAAAACAAAAAAAATGAAAATTTAATAATTTTTTTTATACCTTAAGGAAGGCAAGAATAACATTATTGCATTAGGACAATAAAAGATCTTTAAGAAAATTACAGAGCCATTTTAGTCCTACTCACCAGTTACAAAATTGTGTTGATTCGAGTCTTGGATTCGGCCAATGGGGGTATGTGAGAAAGCTTGCCAGTAGCTTCTCATGGGTTGGTGGTTCATTTATGGGTTTCTCGGGTTCTTCCTCCACCATTAATACTGGCCGCCATGTATAGCCTATCTTGTACTGAAAAAATGGTGTTACACCCTACAACAACAACAACATACTGCACTGATAAAAATATTTGATTAATGGCTTCAGGGCATTGTAAAGGATAACACAATCAGGTCAGTTAGTTTTAGATCTAAAATTGATAAGGGTAATACAATCAGATTAATTAGTTTTAGATCCCAAAAAGCCATTTGAAATTTAGTTTTGCACCTTAGCTTACCTGGCTGTAGGACCAAGTGATCTTATATTATTTTCCATCATTGATCATTGTACCTCATTGTCTGGGCAGCCAAGTGGGCTTATGGTATCATCCTTTATGTATCACCTGTAACGAATTGTCAGTCTGTTGTCCATCATCAGTTGCTATTTTCATCTTCTTCTAATGTACCACTCAATCAATTTCAACCAAACTGAGCACAGAGTATGTATAGTGGTGTAAAAGCCTTTCATTGTACAAATGATTCCTTCCTGCCATCAAATAATGCTACTGTTACTAAAAGTAGAAAAAACTTGAAACAACAAGTTTTCTGAATTTTCAATTAAATGCAAATGATGCCAATTCACTGTCAGGTATGGCCATCATTACTAAAAATATGAAAACATTTTAGGCCTTTCAAGTTTTGTACAAATGATGCTGATTTTATTACAAATTGGCTGCATTACTAGAAAATGAAAACAAAAAAATATGAAAACAAAGATTCTCAAAAACTTAGTTTTATCAAATCTGAATGAAGCATCCTGGAATGAAGGCCTTTCAAATTTTCCATAAATGATGTTAATCTTCTATTAAATATGGCCATTGTTACCAAAAATAAAAACACTTAAAGGACTTCTGAAAACCCAGTAAACAGAAGTTTACCAAATTTCTTAGAAAATTATAATGGATGCAAATTATGCAATTCCTAAAAGTAGATAAATCTTTGCAAGACTTTCTAAAATAGTATGCATGTATCTGAGATCCTAAAATAGTATTTGCTGACATGACCTTCAAATGACCTCAAATGACTGTTTGCTAACTTGACATGTCAGACATTGTACACAATGTTCTTGTAGCTTGCAATGTTTTGGTTATAATATTTTATCAGTTTAAATTATGCATGACCACCAACCAAAATGTAAAGGAGGTATGGAAGATAATTATCCTGGGCTTGTCAAAATCCAATAAAAGGATTTTTGCCCTAGCGTCTATAATACATATACATGTATAGACATTACATTAATCAGTATCTCACACCATGTGCTTTGTAACAATGTGTGATTGTGTCGGTACAGACTGGACTTCATATAAATGTGGTAATGTGCAAGTGCCAGCTGGACCTTTGTACAATGTGGTAATATGTCGGTACAGACTGGAATTTGTAACAATGTGATAATGGGTCAGTACATACTAGACTCTGTACAAATGTGGCAATGAGTCAGTACAGACTGGACTTTGTATGAATGTGGTAATTTGTCAGTACTATCTGAACCTTTGTACAGTTGTGGTAATGTATGAGGACAGACTGGACCTTGTAACAATGTGATAATGTGTCAATACAGATTGGACTTTGTACAAATGTGGTATTGTATTTGTAACAATGTGATAATGGGCCAATTCAGACTGGAATTTGTAGCAATGTGTTAATGTGTTGGTACAAACTGGATTTTGTACAAGTGTGATAATGTGTCAGTACAGACTGGATTTTGTACAAGTGTGATAATGTGTCAGTACAGACTGGATTTTCTACAAGTGTGGTAATGTGTCAGTAGAGGCTGGATTTTCTACAAGTGTGATAATGTGTCAGTACAGACTGGATTTTCTATAAGTGTGGTAATGTGTCAGTAGAGGCTGGATTTTGTACAAGTGTGGTAATGTGTCAGTAGAGACTGGATTTTGTACAAGTGTGGTAATGTGTCAGTAGAGACTGGATTTTGTACAAGTGTGGTAATGTGTCAGTAGAGACTGGATTTTGTACAAGTGTGGTAATGTGTCAGTACAGACTGGATTTTGTACAAGTGTGGTAATGTGTCAGTAGAGGCTGGACCTTTGGAGAAAATATGGATAGTGTTGACCACAATCAAAAAGAAAAAGGATACTAGCTGGCATCAACAAATCTACCATCCTGTTTGAGAATAAAACACTTTATAAATGTCTGACTTAATCAGATATGTCTGTCAATTTATAAATGTCTAACTTAATCAGATATGTCTGTCAATTTATTGTTACATACTTTCAATGTAATCAGTCTGCTTCTTATAAATAAAATTAATAATTTTTATAACACATTAACATAAAGAACAGATGCTTGGTGAAATTCTGAAAAATACATATTTTTAGTAAATAATTTATACAGATTTATTACAGTATGACACTAAAGCTAACATCCCAAACTGATTACATATGACACTAAAGCTAACATCCCAAACTAATTACATATGATATTAAAGCTAACATCCCAAACTGATTACATATGATACTAAAGCTAACATCCCAAACTGATTACATAGGACACTAAAGCTAACATCCCAAACTAATTACATATGACACTAAAGCTAACATCCCCAACTGATTACAGCATGACACTAAAGCTAACATTCCAAACTGATTACATATGACACTAAAGCTAACATCCCAAACTGATTACAGCATGACACTTAAGCTAACATCCCAAACTAATTACATATGACACTAAAGCTAACATCCCAAACTGATTACAGCATGATACTAAAGCTAACATCCCAAACTGATTACATATGACACTAAAGCTAACATCCCAAACTGATTACATATGACACTAAAGCTAACATCCCAGACTAATAACATATGATATTAAAGCTAACATCCCAAACTGATTACAGCATGATACTAAAGCTAACATCCCAAACTGATTACAGCATGATACTAAAGCTAACATCCCAAACTGATTACATCATGATACTAAAGCTAACATCCCAAACTGATTACAGCATGATACTAAAGCTAACATCCCAAACTAATTACATATGATACTAAAGCTAACATCCCAAACTGATTACATATGACACTAAAGCTAACATCCCAAACTAATTACATATGACACTAAAGCTAACATCCCAAACTGATTACAGCATGACACTAAAGCTAACATCCCAAACTGATTACATATGACACTAAAGCTAACATCCCAAAATGATTACATATGACACTAAAGCTAACATCCCAAACTAATAACATATGATATTAAAGCTAACATCCCAAACTGATGCTAACACATGTTCTGATACATTCAGTAAAAAATAGCATACAATTTTTGTTAATTTTGTATCACATTTTATTTTTCTTTATATTAAATGTTGCACACCATATTAATTTTCAGGAAAAAGAGTGTGATAAAAACAGTAAGAATTTCAGGATCTTTATGTGTGTATGTGCGGCCAGTGTTAATGGTTGAGGAAGAATCCATAGAAACCCAGGAAAGAACCATCAACCCACGAGAAGCTACTGGCAAGCTTTCTCACATACCACATTGGCTGAATGTGAAACTTGAACCCATGCAGAAACAGGTGAGCAGAGATTTCTTTAAACCACTCGGCCACTGGGGTCCCCCTTCATTCCAGTATGGTTCACATTGCTAAAAAAATAAATCAACCTATATTTGCCAAAAAGCATCATATTAATCCACAGGGATGTCTCCTCCTTAGACAACACTGGTCTTAAGATGTTTGGAGAGACACTGTGCAAGTGAAAATCAACATGTATTATTCAGATATCACATAATATTAACCATATCTCACAGACATATGCCAAGAAAATGTGATCATGTGTATGGACTAAACTTTTTCTGCTTCTTACTTAGACTTTTGGGGCCAGATTTTGTAAGCATATACCTTCTGTACAGTCCAAGACTCTTGTGTTTTATATTATACTCTTGTGCAGTCCATGACTCTTGCGCTTACAGTGTTATTAGCATGTGCAGTCCATGACTATTGTGTTTTATATTATACTCTTGTGCAATCCATGACTCTTGCATTTATAATTCTATAAGCCTGTACGGTGCATGACTTGTGTTTTACAATTGTACAAGCCTGTACAGTGCATGACTCTTGTGTTTTACAATTGTACAAGCCTGTACAGTCCATAACTCTTGTGTTTTACATTTTTTTTTTCTAGTCAGACCATTGAAGAATGTTCGAGAGACAATCAAGGATCTTAAACTGAATGAGTTTTCTAAGCTTCTAACTAACACAGAGCTGGAACGGCAATTGATTGATGGAGGAGCTTACACAGTTTTTGTCCCTGAAGATGAGGCTTTTGAAGACCTAACCTATGACCAGAAGTAAGTAAGTATGATACAAGTCAGTGATTTCAATAAGAGTTTATAATGATTAGATTTAAAGTATATTATACAAATTTGTATGATAATTATAAACTTACAGCAAAAATAAATCAATGTATTCATGAAATCTAAAGAAACAATTGCTCCATATGCTTTGAATTTGACATTTTCCAAAAAATAATACCTCCCCCCTCAGTTTTACATTATTTCTTGAATACATAAGGCATTTGAGAAGTAAAGACCTTTTAAGCTACCCTGGTCGGCTTATAATTTCTGAATGTAACTCGTATACTGATAACAGATCTAAATAAATGGATCATATTTTACATACTTTCATCAAAAAAATTCATTCCTATGTCAGAGGGACAAAGTGAAATCCATTCTATCAGACAAATCTTTCTTAAATACACTTGCTGTTACATTTCTTTACATAAATACACCTCATAGTGAGGGCATTGAAGCTTGCAATTACAGTTATAGTCAAGATGTAAATACACATGGATATGGTCAGAGAAAACATTGGTGATTTAATAAAATTGCACTTGGAAAGAACTTTTTCCAAACATTTGGTAAAACAGATTATATTTGAATGGTAGATATAGCAGTGAGTACCCAACTATCATGTTTCATGAGAAAATGAGAAAATTACTTTTTACACAAATATCTTTTGAAACCAGATGTGTGGCTAAGTTTCTAAATTATATATTTGTAATCTGAAGTCATTTATTAGAAGACTTCTGCTGTTTCAATACATTTTACCATACAATTATATTTACATTTAATGTGTCTATAAAAAAAAGTATCTGAATTTTGGACGTTAATCTCACAAAAAATGAAAGTAGTGATTCAACTACATTTACTATGGTACATGTTAAAAACAAAAATATTCATCAACTTTTTAGCATCGTCCAAAACCATGCAAAAATGGAATAACTTACAGTCAAATGGAAATGGAAGAATTATTTCTGTTGATAATTTCTTCAAAACATCTCTGTGGAATTACATCAATATTAAAAGATAAATTATCCAACTTACATTAATATTGCTGGTCTTTAAAGGTATTTTTCCATATACAGCTTAAATCAATAAAATGTAAAATATGGGATAAAGATGACAATCAAATTCCTTTAATTGCTGAGTAGAATCTGAGTTTACCTAATTATTAAGATTAACAACAAATATTTGGATCTTCTTTTCTCATTGGCAGGAAAATATACAATCTGGTGATTTTTTTATATTGGTGACATTGTTGGCTGTTTAAACTTGTATATACAACCATTGGTTTGGAGTGGAGAAATTCAGAGGCCCCATGAAAGGAAGCCGCAAACTGGATATACGCTAAAGAATTTCTTTTGTTACATAAACAAATTCTTTGTCCATATTGACAAACCATCTAAACAGTGTATTGTTATATCATAATCCGCTTACCTTGACATCTAGCATGAGTACTGTATATTGTGAAATATCCGCTTTTTTGTTGTTGACATTTCTGGTAAAGGAGATCATCCTGGTGAGGGATTATCTAGTAATTTATCCTTCATCAGAATTTTGGATGCTCACTAGTAGTTAATACAGTTACATAGACTGACATTTATATGTAGATGGTAAGTAAAATTCCTCTTCTTTTCACTCAGAATTAAATCCTGCACGACACTCACATTTTCTGTAATTATCCCCATCATCACACCAGAACACCTGCATCTCTATTGTCCATTGACCCTTTGTTAAATTTCTGATGCATGCATGGAAGACAGCATCATGCTGCTAACACAAATGTACAAGAAAGTCTTACTTATTGGTTTATTCAATAGGCAGGGAGAAACAATAACTAGAATAGACCAAAGATGAACAATTTTGTTTTCAAATGTACACAGATGAAATAGTTTGCTGAATTTCAAAGGAAACAGATTACTTTTGAATTACCAATTGTTTTGAAAACATACTCAGCAAATGAAAAAAAATCAGTCTCAATCATGCAATACAATTATTCAATGTTGCCGCCACAATAAGAAATGGGAATTCGTTTGGTTTTCCAAACATATCTTTTAGTGGTGACTTCAATAATGTATGTACTCTTCATCAAAGAAAGCCATCTATAATCTTTAATAAAAACAAAGAAAGTCATTACCAAACATAGATAAAAGTAATGGAATCTTATGGATTTTTTCATTTTCCAACATGACCGGAACACTGTGCCATGAAATTTTCCTATTTGCAGGGAAAACGTTTATACTTATGAACACCAACAAAGGTGGCTTAAAACAAACTAACTTTTACTGACTTGGGATGTACTGAAAAGTAAATGTGCTATGTCGTCATTCGCTACGTTAGTGTGCTATGTTTTTCCACTGAATTCACACAATATGACCTGTGACAAACTTACTGAATATTCTAAATCTCTGTGTGTGCATATTTTTAATGGAATTACTTGTATTGTGAATTCAGTGTATATGATGAGATTCTCGGGTGAGTACACGGTGTTGATATTCTGTTCATGTTTTGATTAGACATGTATAAATAAACAGCATTCACGTATATGTACATGTACCATATTGTGCTTCTATAAAGTAAAATATTATATATGCCTTCTCTGTTTTTTACAGGTGTATTTCTCATTTAACATGCATTGATTTAAGATGGTTATTGTGCTAATGATGCACATATTTTACCACCTGCATTTATTACCTTACCACCCTCTGCAAATTATTTGGGGTTTTGCATAGTTTTCTTCAGCTAACTGACCTGGTTGCCTTTAATATGGTTTGGTCTATAACATGATTGGGTTCTATGGCTCCTACCTACTGTGTTATAGTGGGGTCACACCGTATATGGTAAAGGGGTACCTGGTGTGTTATAGTGGGGTCACACCATATATGGTAAAGGGGTACCTGGTGGCTCATTGTATTAACCACATTATTATCAATGGGTACCCAATTACGCTGGTCCTGGTTGACAGCACTAATAGTGAATAATTTGTTTCAGCATTGCAAAGTTATGTACACAACAAGTACATCATACTCCGTCTTTTTGTTCCATAAGTATCTTAGTCTAAAATAGCAATACACATCACAATATAAGTCATATACTTACTGTACATCCTGTACAATTTTATAAATGAATTGAATTGATTGCCTAGACACCTGTCTAGAAAAACTAGCAAACGATATGGCTACAAAAGTTCTTAAATGACATTTGGTGGTTGTTGGACAAACTAAAACACAGCTATCAATCATCAGATCTATTACTGTTTAACAATGATCTCAGCTGCATTCATTTTGGGGCAATTTACATAAAATTACTCTCATTAACATTTGAATCTTGTTATATTTACCATTTTGGAAAACCCCACCAGTGAAATGAAAACTGACTGTGAATTGTATCTAATTTGGCCCCATTATAATAAATTTATCAGTTGCAAAGTGATGAAAAAAGCCATACAGTGGTCACTCATTGTAAAGAGCACAATATAACACTTTTTTAAAATGCAAGTAAGGTCATGGGTTATATTACATAATCATTGGTTGGTTGACACTTTCATCACATTATTAAAAATATCATGCTAAGGAAATGGCAGCTAAATGCCATTACCAAGGATACGGTGAGGTTGCTATAGATAATGTACCTTAGTATATGGTGACCTCATTTATAAAATGCTGCACTTTTAGGTTTCCTTCAAATAGTACTATCACTGTGTTCAAAAGCATAATAATACTTTTTTTGTACCTGTGCTAGAAATTGCAAGACATTGTGATGGTGGCATTGATGTGATTGTATGTTAAAGTTTTGTGTACAAATGTTTGTATTGTTGGATACAGTGTTGGTAACTAATAGCACAGAGTGTCACTGTATTCCATGGAACCCATGTTTCTATTTTCATGCCTCCACCATATCTGTGGAGAGGGCATAGTCTGATACCCATGCCTATTAACATTTTTCTACCGATTTCTGATTCCGAATTTTGGGCATGAAATTTTTCCGATTCCGGATATGATTCAATTAATCGGAAATGCTAAATCCGTATTTTTGTTTCTAAAAAATTTCATCTTTCGTTTCCAGGTTTCTGGTATCTGGTTTTGCCATGTCTAGCATGTTACTTAGTACTTTACCATATCCGGCTTCATTTCCGGTTTTCACCCGTCCGTTCAAATAGATTGTCTCACAGCTTGGTTGTGTTGACCATATTGAACTTTTCTGACTTCTTATTTAACTTTATTAATGCACTATCGAATGACACGCAGTGTTAGACACGGTGCTATAGAAATTCAACTTTATTATTTTTATTATCCGAATCGGTCGTTCCTGTCTTGTCCGATTCCGATTAATCGGAAGTTCATACTATCCGGTGGAATCCGATTTCCGGATCAAAAGTCGGTTATGCCCTAATGCCTATCACTCAGATTACGTCTGCCCACTCAATGACTTTATACAGATTGGGGTTGACATTAGGAAGGCCCATGCAGATTTTGATCTTTTACAATTTTCAAACATATTTTAATGGAATAGATCAGTTTAACATTACATTTCACCTTAAATTGCCACATATTATCAGGCGTCAATGTTTTATGGACACATTTCATTTACCGTAAGTGTTTGCAATTTGAAGGCAATTTACTGTCGATTTTTTTATCATCCATACTCACCTTAAGTCTGATCCAACTGTATACTGCATAGACACAGATTGGCTTGCACGTTATGCAATGGCAGATCAGGGTCTATGTTTTTTGCAGTTAGATTTGACTGATACATTAGTAAATATGGTAATCTCATGATGAAATATTAAACTTTTTATATCATGTAGCACAATCAGGATAACTGTAAATAATGATGATTGTCTCCCTTGCAGGCAGCGTCTATTTCCATGGACTTATCAGGCCCTGTCGCTTGTCCATTATCATATTGTCCATGGATGGAGGAACACCAGCACCTTCAAAGAGGACATGGATATCCCTACACTGTACTATGGCCTCAAACCTGTCAGGATTGGCAGAAATCCTATTGGGGTATGGCCTTCTAAAATTAGACATAACACATTGTTTTTATATGAATGTTTCCTGATCATTGCCTGTTAATTCTCATCACAAAAATACCTGACTAAGGCTTTGTCTGTGTTTACTTTAAACATATCTGTATCTATAGTGAAACCCCACTGTAACACACTTCATTGTACATCTATTTATATGGTGAAAACCTGCTATAACACACTTCATCATGTATCTGTATATACAATGAAACCCTGTTACAACACACGTTATCATACATCTGTATATGGGGCCCCGAGTGGCTGAGTAGTCTAAAGCGCTCACTGTTACGGATCACTGCCATCTCACCTCTGTCTGCGTGGGTTCGAGTCTCAGTCTTGGCTAATGTGGGTATGTGAGAAAGCTTGCCGGTAGCTTCTCGTAGGTCGGTGGTTCTTTCTGGGGTTTTCCTGGGTTCTTCCTCCACTAATAATACTGGCCACCATGTATAGCCTATCTTGTGCTGAAAAATGGTGTTAAACCCTACAATAACAACAATATCTGTATATACAGTGATACTATGCTATAACACACTTCATCATACATCTGTATATACAGTGATACTATGCTATAACACACTTCATCATATATCTGTATATACAGTAAAACCATGCTATAACACACTTCATCATACATCTGTATATACAGTAAAACCATGCTATAACACACTTCATCATATATCTGTATATACAGTAAAACCATGCTATAACACACTTCATCATATATCTGTATATACAGTAAAACCATGCTATAACACACTTCATCATATATCTGTATATACAGTAAAACCATGCTATAACACACTTCATCATATATCTGTATATACAGTAAAACCCTGCTATAGTACACTTCATCATACATCTGTATATACAGTAAAACCATGCTATAACACACTTCATCATACATCTGTATATTCAGTAAAACCATGCTATAACACACTTCATCATATATCTGTATATACAGTAAAACCATGCTATAACACACTTCATCATATATCTGTATATACAGTAAAACCATGCTATAACACACTTCATCATACATCTGTATATACAGTGATACTATGCTATAACACACTTCATCATACATCTGTATATACAGTAAAACCATGCTATAACACACTTCATCATATATCTGTATGTACAGTAAATCCATGCTATAAGACACGTCATCATACATCTGTATATACAGTAAAACCCTGCTATAGTACACTTCATCATACATCTGTATATACAGTAAAACCCTGCTATAGTACACTTCATTATAACATTAATTCAGAAATTGCATGATAACAGAATTTTGCAAAAATTTCACTAATTGCATAAGTACTACAAAGATTTAGCATCAAAGAAACAAGCATTTGATTGAATAATGTCGCCAGATATGTTGTATCATGATTTGAAAAGAAAACTTTAATTCTTGCTTATTGTCCCATAAATAGCTGATAGTTACAGTATTAACCTAATCAGTACTGAACCATCAACAATGTAGCCATTATGTTTTATTTCTGCTTGTCTTCTATACATCCTGTGTATGATTACTTCTCAGTCAAGAGTAATCCAAGGCTGGACCATGTCTAAATGTCAAACAATGCAGTATCTAAAATGTTTCTCACTGGAATGTATAAATCATTTAATTTACCACCCTACTTTAATGTTAACATTTTGTATAATACATTCCTTCATAAGTTTGTGTGAATATATTTGCAAGAAATTACCACTTTGAATTTCAATGGCATCTAGTAGAAAAGTTCTTGAAATTATTGTTATTTGTTCACATTTTTAATGGAATTGCTATTATGAATTCAAAAAATCTGATTAAAATCAGATCTCTGATGTCCACCTTGAAGATCAGATGATGACTGCTTAAGGGTCATGTTCTGGTGACCTTTGAATTAAGCCAATGGAAATGCAGCTTTCAAAAATTTAAAAGTGAATTAAATCACTCAGTACACATTCATGCTCTTCAACCACACTGCTGTGTCCAAATGTGAAAATATAACACTTCATCTGATTGGTAGATAAAGTTAGTGTTGTTGTTGTTGTAGGGTTTAATGCCATTTTTAAGCACATGATGGGCTATACATGGCGACCAGTATTATTGGTGGAGGAAGAACCCAGGAAAACCCCGGAAAGAACCACCGACCCATGAGAAGTTACTGGCAAGCTTTCTCACATAACTAAATTAACAGAATCTTAGACTCGAACCTACACAGACAGAGGTGAGATGGCAGTGATCTGTCAAGAAAAGCGCTTTAGACCACTCGGCCACTCAGGGCCTCTTATAAAGTTAGTGACTATGGTAATAACATATATTACCAGAACATTACCCCTGAGCATTTACTGTCAGATCTTCATGTAGGACAGCAGGGTCAGTGCAGTTAACAGTTGGACTTAATTTATACACGAGTATGCATGTATATCGTATTTCATATGGAGATTTCAAATCATGTACATGTATTTATTATTTGATTCAGTATAACAATATGTACAAAACAACAAAGTTGATAATGAGATGATATCATTACGGTACATAATGACAATGACATGATCAAAGAATGACATGATTAAATAATGACATCATGACAATGACATGATTAAATAATGACATCATGACAATGACATGATTAAATAATGACATCAGGCAGTACATTTAGTGTGACCAGCAAACATGTACTTAGCAATATCTGATTGCCAATATAGCAGTTACCAAATGTACCTACTTGACAGTTGCCAATAAAGCAGTTACCAAATATACCTACTTGACAGTTGCCAATAAAGCAGTTACCAAATATAACTACTTGACAGTTGCCAATAAAGCAGTTACCAAATATACCTACTTGTTGCCAATAAAGCAGTTACCAAATAGACTGACTTGTCAGTTGCCAAATATACCGACTTGTAAGATGGATCCAACTACAAATTACATATGCCTAGATCTGCTGTTTCATAATGTACAAGCAGATTTTTATTGATGCAGTTTGTCAGGACCAATCAGCAGGACTCTGATCTGACATTACATAATATGTTGGCAGATCAGGGTCTATGTTGTTTACAGTTGGAGCCCACTTGTATGTGAGTATATACAGTAATCAAATATTTCCACAGTTTAAAATTATGTTAATTTTTAAATTTGTATCCATTTGAATACCACACTTTACCTAATTAGTTTTCATTTCAAATAGTCATCACCAAATTTCAGTGACTTTAAGATGAAAGATTTGTAAACTTTATCTGAAGAAATTTCTGATGTAGATCAATCTTTTTCTGATACAAGTCATTTATCTTCCAGGTGTATACAGTAAATTGTGCACGCATCATTAAACCCAACATACTGGCAGCTAATGGCATGATACATGTCATAGACAAGGTAAAGGATCTTAAATGATTTTTGTCAGGGTCTTTAGTTTAGTTAGGTCATATCCAACAAAACATGCATTTACAAAATCATTCAATTTGCTCCCAAATAATCTGCTGTAAGTGTGAAAATTGGTTTTATTTCACAGATCAACTGATTCTACAATATTAATGAGCCACCTGATCACATGACACAATGACATCAAAGAAGAGAATTAGAATGAAAATATGTTAGCACTGTTATCATTTTCAAGTGGTCATGAATTATCTACATAAAGTGGGACTGTTTTTGACAGCCCGCTAAGGGGAAAATAAGTAAGGTTTTAATGATTTAACTTTCGATACATGATATTATAGCCTTGAAACTTCCTTGAAGTGTAAAGCACAAATTGAAAAGGATTTGTAACAATTTTGAAGTGTAAAGTACAAATTGAAAAGGATTTGTAACAATTTTGAAGTGTAAAGCACAAATTGAAAAGGATTTGTAACAATTTTGAAGTGTAAAGTGCAAATTGAAAAGTTTTGTAACACTTAATTTTGAAACATTATTGAAATATAAAGCCCAAATGCAAACTTTTCAGAATGCTTTTGAGGTATTAATCACAGATTAAGAAGTTTTTTTTAAAAGAAATTGTTGTATATAGCACCAATTGAGAAGTTTTGGTACACTTTTTTTTTTAATCACTTTTGAAGCATAAAAAACTAATTAAAGTTTTTTTTATAACACTTCTGAAGTCCAATTCGCAAATTGAAATGTTTTGTAACAGTTTTTTTTGTATAAAGCACAACTTGAAAAGTTTTGGAACACTTGAAGAATAAAGCACAAATCGAAAAGTTTGGAACACTTGATGTGAATATCACAAATTGAGAAGTTTTCGAACACCTGAAGTATAAAGCACAAATTGAGAAGTTTTATAACACTTTTTTTTGGTATCACTTTTGAAGCATAAAATTAATTGAAGTTATGTAATACTTTTGAAGTCTAATGCACAGATTGAAATGTTTTGTAACAGTTTTGAAGAATAAAGCACAGCTGGAAAAGTTTTGGAATACTTTTGAATTATTAGGCACAAATTTAAAAGTTTATAACACACTTTTAAAAGTTTATAAAACATTTGAATAATAAAGCTGAATTTGAGTACTTTTGAAGTATGAAGAACAATTTACTTATTTATTTGGAGCTTTGTATAATTTACCACTGTAAAAAAAAGTTTCTGTGACTTGTGAAAAAGTTAGTTTTGCAAAATTTCCTGTTAAACTTCATTACTTTTTTAGATTCATGTCAGTGGAGTTATACCAAGGATTTATATAGGTATTTTAGGGTTTTCTAATATTTCCCTAAGGGAGATAATCAATTTAACAAAACACCCATGCTTACAGTTTGTGTTATTATGATTAATATTTTGGATATGATAGTTACTAAATAAAAATAAATCAAAATTGGTATAGGAACACAACACACACAGATAAGAGAAAGACAACTCATTGTGGAATAATTTTTTTATTAGAAGGATTATCTTCCATAAAATTTCATTAGGAGTGAAATTTAGGATATTAAAACATAGCATGTAGGTTTGCTATTCTATGTTTGATATTTGCTTTTTATTTTATGCATAAATATATAGGCTATTAATATGTAAAGTATAACAGATTGAAGTAGTAGATTTCTTACTGAATCTTGAATGATGTCAGTGGTTTACCATTTCTTTTCTGCTGTGTTTTGTGATTTTTCACACAGAAAATATACACAGTTCCATAATTTTTCTTCCCAATTCAACTTAAACTAGCACATTAAGAAAGAAAATATAATTTACATCTTGTTGGATTTGAAATTGAGTTTTTTTTTACATGAGGTGCCCATTGTTATTACTCAGTCATGTATACATCTAAGAATCACTTCAAATTTCTTGCTTAACTTGTTATCAATGTAGCAATTAAATTATTTATTATAATTCACTCATTGAATTATCACAACTATTTGCTTGAAAAATTAAGTGTTTCATGGTCTAGTGTAAAATAAAATGTATATAATTGTGTCATGTTGTGGCACTTAAATGTGTGGGAACTACAATCAGACTAAACAAAAACCACAATTTTGGGCTGATTTATAAAAGTTATGTTTGTTAAAAGTTTCCATTAATATCACAATTACCTAATTTTACCAAAATTTATGGCCTTTCTGCAGAATATGGCAGTTTATGGGAGGTTTAGTTTAGGGAAAAATCACTGTGTTTATTTTCTGCATGTAGGTTTAGTTTAGGGAAAAATCATTGTGTTTATTTTCTGCATGTAGGTTTAGTTTAGGGAAAATTCACTGTGTTTATTTTCTGCATGTAGGTTATGAGCCCTTTTGATCTCCTTGGAAACCTGACTGATGTGATCATGAGAGATTCTTCTCAGTTTTCCAATTTCATCAATGTCCTCTACACTGCTAGGATGGTCACATACCTCCGAGATGGGGGAATGTTCACCATCTTTGCTCCAAATAACTATGCCTTTTCGCGACTCCCAGATAATTTGAGAGAAAGAATCCTTAAAGATCAAAGGACAGCTGAAGGTAAGAAACACTATGGCTTTCAGTTATTGAATACAAATCGTTTGGCTGAAAAGAGTTTACGTAATGAATTTTCAATATATTTCTTATCTTACATTGGATTTTGTATCCCATGTGTTTCTTAATATTGCAAATGTCCCTCTACAACAATTTAGTTATGTTTTTTTTTTTTTTTAATTTTACAACTCTCATCAGGCTGTGCCCACCATATTTTGAGGCAAATATACCATTGGCATATAAGCAACATGTGTGCTATTTTTTTTATTAATACCGATAAGTCTTTTGAAATGAAAGAGCAAAATTTTTTGCATGATTCCATTTTGACATACCATCTGACCACAAGGGACATGCATTTGTGTCTAACGTACATTACCGGAAAGCAGGATATATAGTGATATATCTGGAACCATGTTTAAACTGTTTGGGATGTAGTTTTGCATATATTTGTAAACCTGTTTATAGATTCCCAGAATACTTGTTGGTAAAACATTTTATGAAGTGAAGACCATTCTACAACAAGCTTATTTTCCTCCAGTGCACTTGGAATCAAGGTCATAGTCATGGAAAATGTAAATTTGTGGTATTTTTGTTCTCATTTGTTTTTATTTCTTAAAACCTTTAGATTCATCAAGCTAAGACAATTCATTTGATGGTGTGCTTGCAAATTTGAGGTCAAAATTTTCAGTCATAGAATATTTGCATAAAGGATTTGGCTAAAGTATTTTCATTTGTTTCCTTAACTCTTTATGGATTTTCCTCATATATGGGATGAATCATTATGAAACTAAGACAGTCCATTCTGCAACATGCTTGCTTGTCCCTTTGACCTTAGTGTCAGAGACATAGTTATTGAGCTTGAGGATTCTCATTATTTGGTTCAAATGTTTGAATTTGTTTGCATCTCATAAACTTATTTTGGATAAATCATCATAAAACTAAGAAAATCCCTTCTGTGACATGCTCGCTTAAACTTTTGACTTGGGGTCAAGGTCACGTTGCTGCAGCAACACTTAGCACTTAGTGTGTGAACTTGATGTGCAGGCCTTGGCCTTCAAAATGTTTTGACTAAATTTAAACAACTTGCTAAAACATGATACAGTAAATACTTGTTTATAAGACAAGTCCAATGGCAAACTGTACAGATCCAGATCTGCCATCACATTATGTACTAGCTGATCTGTGCAGTTTGTTAGAAGTAATCAGTAAAACAAGCAAGAAGTAATCAGTAAAACAAACAAGAAGTAATCAGTAAAACAAACAAGAAGTAATCAGTAGAACAAACAAGAATTAATCAGTAAAACAAACAAGAAGTAATCAGTAAAACAAACAAGAAGTAATCAGTAGAACAAACAAGAAGTAATCAGTAGAACAAACAAGAAGTAATCAGTAAAACAAACAAGAAGTAATCAGTAAAACAAACAAGAAGTAATCAGTAAAACAAACAAGAAGTAATCAGTAAAACAAACAAGAAGTAATCAGTAGAACAAACAAGAAGTAATCAGTAGAACAAACAAGAAGTAATCAGTAAAACAAACAAGAAGTAATCAGTAAAACAAACAAGAAGTAATCAGTAAAACAAACAAGAAGTAATCAGTAGAACAAACAAGAAGTAATCAGTAAAACAAACAAGAAGTAATCAGTAAAACAAACAAGAAGTAATCAGTAAAACAAACAAGAAGTAATCAGTAAAACAAACAAGAAGTAATCAGTAAAACAAACAAGAAGTAATCAGTAGAACAAACAAGAAGTAATCAGTAGAACAAACAAGAAGTAATCAGTAAAACAAACAAGAAGTAATCAGTAAAACAAACAAGAAGTAATCAGTAAACCAAACAAGAAGTAATCAGTAGAACCAACAACATAGACCTTAATCTGCAGGGGCATTATGTAAGAGCAGATCATTATCTTTGATGTTTGCAGACTTATAAGCAAGTATAAATGGTAATATATGATGAACTTCGCAACAGTAAAATGTTTCTTCTTAAGAGAACAGAACAATTGCAGTTTATCTGTCACTGTTGTATGGACAGTCATGGTGACTGATTCATGGGAAGTACTACTCACCATAGACAAATGTAATGCAAATGTGACCTTTTTGTGACCAGTTATTAGATTACATTTTCAAATTTTAGCTCTATAGAGTCTGACATGAAACTTCATTGGTATATTAATCTTTGAGGGTCCTACCAGCCACTGGAAAATTAGGTAATTTTGACCAACTTTTCATGCTTCAATAATTATGCTAAGATTTGTTTTGTTTAGCTCAGGTTTTTTTAGACCATTGTATGCACAGTGATGAAACCTGTTTGGTTTATTCATTTTTAAAGATACTGCTAGTACAAACCATGAACAAAAGATGGATACTGTAACCTACTTTTATTCAAAAGTAATTGTGCAAGTGTTTTTTACATAATTTAAGTGTTTTAGACATTTCACTATGTGAATGTAGTTTGATCATTATTCTTATAAATGTTAAGGTCACAGCGATCTACTTTTCTGACTAGTGACTATGCATATATTTTGGGAATATGTCATAATAATAATAATAATAATAATAATAATAATAAATAATGCTTTATTTATAGAGGGTGACTCATTTGTCAAGGACTTATCTCCCTTGAGGCCCTCTTATGAAGAGTATAACAATGCACATTAGTAGTTGCGACATGGTAATCTGAAGAAATTATCTTTTAATAATGAACAACAAAGTTTACAGTTTGAATTGAATTCTACTAAACCTCTTTTAATAATGAACAACAAAGTTTACAGTTTAAATTGAATTCTCTCCTCTCCTAAACCTTAAAGAGTCAATATCTGTGCTTCTTGATGGTAAACCATACGGTATAAACTTGGTAACCTTTCAGCTGTGGTGCGACATCATGTGGCCGATGGCATTTACTGTGGAGAGTCTGTTCTTATTACTAGTGGTTTGAAGACGATGGATGGAAGCAAGGTGACCTTCAGGTGCAGGAAGAATGGATACTATGTTGACAATGTCAAAGTTGTTTCTTCAGATAATGTAGCTGGCAATGGTGTCTTCCACACAATAGACAAACTTTTGATTCCCAGAGCAGGTAGGACACATGTATAAACATATTCTTCATTTAAAAAAGCAGGACATTGGTAAGATGAAAATTAGCATCAGGGTAATAATCCACATCACCATCAGTGTTTTGGAATTACAGATCAATCATTAATACTGCATTGTTATGACTAATTATATGTATTAATAATCCAAATCACCATCAGTGTTTTGGAATTACAGATCAATCATTAATACTACATTGTTATGACTAATTATTAATAATCTTTTTTTATGGTTAATTATTAATGATCCATTGTTATGGTTAATTATTAATGATCCATTGTTATGGTTAATTATTAATTTTTCCATTGTTAAGGTTATTTTATTAATATTCTATTATTATGGTTATCTATTAATATTCCATTATTATGTTTATTTATTAATATTCCATTGTTATGGTTATTTATTAATATTCCATTGTTATGGTTATTTATTAATATTCCATTATATGATTATTTATTAATATTTCATTGTTATGGTTTTTTATTAATATTTCATTGTTATGGTTATTATTAATATTCCATTGTTATGGTTATTATTAATATTCCATTGTTATGGTTAATTATTAACAATCCATTAGTATTGTTAATTATTAATAATCCATTGTTATTGTTAATTATTAATAATCCATTGTTATTTTTAATTATTAATTATCCATTGTTATTTTTAATTATTAATTATCCATTGTTATTTTTAATTATTAATTATCCATTGTTATTTTTAATTATTAATTATCCATTGTTATTTTTAATTATTAATTATCCATTGTTATTTTTAATTATTAATTATCCATTGTTATGGTTAGTTATTAATAATTAGTTATATTGGTATATTGATCATCAATTAATATTCCATTAGATACAAAGTGTAACATAATTTGTTGCTAATGTTTGTAAACTCATTACATAATATTTGTTGAATACACAATGATGAGTTGTTAATTACAATATATACTTGCCATTAAGTCTAGTCCAGACTGAACAGACCCAAATCGTTTGTCACATAATGCCTATAAGTCTAGTCCAGACTGAATAGACCCAAATCGTTTGTCACATAATGCCAATAAGTCTAGTCCAGGCTGAAGAGACCCAAATCGTTTGTCACATAATGCCAATAAGTCTAGTCCAGGCTGAATAGACCCATATCGTTTGTCACATAATGCCTACAAGTCTAGTCCAGACTGAATAGACCCAAATCGTTTGTCACATAATGCCTATAAGTCTAGTCCAGACTGAATAGACCCAAATCGTTTGTCACATAATGCCTATAAGTCTAGTCCAGACTGAATAGACCCATATCGTTTGTCACATAATGCCTATAAGTCTAGTCCGGACTGAATAGATCCAAATCGTTTTTCACATAATGCCAATAAGTCTAGTCCAGACTGAATAGACCCAAATCGTTTGTCACATAATGCCAATAAGTTTAGTCCAGACTGAATAGACCCAAATCGTTTGTCACATAATGCCAATAAGTCTAGTCCAGACTGAATAGACCCAAACCGTTTGTCACATAATGCCTATAAGTCTAGTCTAGACTGAATAGACCCAAACCGTTTGTCACATAATGCCTATAAGTCTAGTCCAGACTGAATAGACCCAAATCGTTTGTCACATAATGCCTATAAGTCTAGTCCAGACTGAATAGACCCAAATCGTTTGTCACATAATGCCAATAAGTCTAGTCCAGGCTGAATAGACCCATATCGTTTGTCACATAATGCCAATAAGTCTAGTCCAGACTGAATAGACCCAAATCGTTTGTCACATAATGCCTATAAGTCTAGTCCAGACTGAATAGACCCAAATTGTTTGTCACATAATGCCTATAAGTCTAGTCCAGACTGACCCAAATCATTTGTCACATAATGCCTATAAGTCTAGTCCAGACTGAATAGATCCAAATCGTTTTTCACATAATGCCAATAAGTCTAGTCCAGACTGAATAGACCCAAATCGTTTGTCACATAATGCCAATAAGTCTAGTCCAGACTGAATAGACCCAAATCGTTTGTCACATAATGCCTATAAGTCTAGTCCAGACTGGATAGACCCAAATCGTTTGTCACATAATGCCTTTAAGTCTAGTCCAGACTGAATAGACCCAAATCATTTGTCACATAATGCCTATAAGTCTAGTCCAGACTGAATAGACCCAAATCGTTTGTCACATAATGCCTATAAGTCTAGTCCAGACTGAATAGATCCATATCGTTTGTCACATAATGCCAGTAAGTCTAGTCCAGACTGAATAGACCCAAATCGTTTGTCACATAATGCCAATAAGTCTAGTCCAGACTGAATAGACCCAAACCGTTTGTCACATAATGCCTATAAGTCTAGTCCAGACTGAATAGACCCAAATTGTTTGTCAGATAATGCCTATAAGTCTAGTCCAGACTAAATAGACCCAAATTGTTTGTCACATAATGCCAATAAGTCTAGTCCAGGCTGAATAGACCCATATCGTTTGTCACATAATGCCAATAAGTCTAGTCCAGACTGAATAGACCCAAATCGTTTGTCACATAATGCCTATAAGTCTAGTCCAGACTGAATAGACCCAAATTGTTTGTCAGATAATGCCTATAAGTCTAGTCCAGACTGAATAGACCCAAATCATTTGTCACATAATCCCAATAAGTCTAGTCCAGGCTGAATAGACCCATATCGTTTGTCACATAATGCCAATAAGTCTAGTCCAGACTGAATAGACCCAAATCGTTTGTCACATAATGCCTATAAGTCTAGTCCAGACTGAATAGACCCAAATCGTTTGTCACATAATGCCTATAAGTCTAGTCCAGACTGAATAGACCCAAATCATTTGTCACATAATGCCAATAAGTCTAGTCCAGGCTGAATAGACCCATATCATTTGTCACATAATGCCAATAAGTCTAGTCCAGGCTGAATAGACCCAAATCGTTTGTCACATAATGCCAATAAGTCTAGTCCAGGCTGAATAGACCCAAATCGTTTGTCACATAATGCCTATAAGTCTAGTCCAGACTGAATAGACCCAAATCGTTTGTCACATAATGCCTATAAGTCTAGTCCAGACTGAATAGACCCAAATCGTTTGTCACATAATGCCTATAAGTCTAGTCCAGACTGAATAGACCCATATCGTTTGTTACATAATGCCTATAAGTCTAGTCCAGGCTGAATAGACCCTAATTGTTTGTCACATAATGCCTATAAGTCTAGTCCAGGCTGAATAGACCCAAATCGTTTGTCAAATAATGCCAATAAGTCTAGTCCAGGCTGAATAGACCCAAATCGTTTGTCACATAATGCCTATAAGTCTAGTCCAGACTGAATAGACCCAAATCGTTTGTCAGATAATGCCTATAAGTCTAGTCCAGACTGAATAGACCCAAATCGTTTGTCACATAATGCCTATAAGTCTAGTCCAGACTGAATAGACCCATATCGTTTGTCACATAATGCCTATAAGTCTAGTCCAGACTGAATAGACCCATATCGTTTGTTACATAATGCCTATAAGTCTAGTCCAGGCTGAATAGACCCATATCGTTTGTCACATAATGCCTATAAGTCTAGTCCAGACTGAATAGACCCAAATCGTTTGTCACATAATGCCTATAAGTCTAGTCCAGACTGAATAGACCCAAATTGTTTGTCACATAATGTGCAAGCAGATCTGGATCTATGCAGTTTTTTGTAAGGAGTATTCAGAAGAACAAGCATTATAGACTCTGATGGTACATTTTATGATGATGGATTACAGTCAGTATTTTTGGTAGTTGGACTCAACTTATAAATTAGTATATATGGTAGCAGTTAGAATATTTTGTAGATTTTAGAAATAATAGCTGTATCTTCACAATTACTACTTTAGCTTGATAACAGTAACTTCCATAAATATATATAACTTTGAATACAAAATGTATTAGGCCATATCAATACTTGCATTTTAGCCAATTTAAATTAATGTCGAATAGTCTTAATTACCTCAAATCAAGAAATTTTTCATGTTCTATTTAGTAAAGACAATGGATGACCTAGCAAGAGATTTGAATTTGAACAAGTTCCTGCAGTTGAGTCATGAGGCAGGCTTGCTTGACTTATTGGAGTCGGGGTCAGACCTGACTTTGTTTGCCCCAACAGATGAAGCTTTTAATGGTATTTATCCTCTAATAAATCCAGGTACTGTAATAACTGTATATCTTGGGACAAGAATGCATCTTTTTTTGTGGTCCTAGTATTAAAATATGGGTGCTTTCAAAATTCTCTTGTAAAAATAGGAAAGTTTTTAAAAATTATATATATATCAACTCTGCAAATACACACCCTGTAATCCTGGACTAACTCAGATCCTAATACTGAAATGATGAATCTTTAATTTTGTTTACATCAAAATATGAAAAATAATAATATTTTATTTAAAGAATGTAACTGAATTATTAACAATGAATCTTCTCCAAGTCTTTTCAAATACTAAGTACCTATAGCTGAAATAACTTGACTGACATATATATAAACAGTTGGTAAATATACAAATGAATCTTTTAGAAATTAACCATATACAAACTTAAATCTTTTTTATTGCTCGTTTTGCAATGTGCTTTTGTATAAATAAGCCGAAAGACACAGGAAAACATGTAGAGAATGACTGGGAGTGTAGGTTTTACCATACATCACCATGTAGACATCATAGTAAGTGATAATTTTTACAACTGTTCTTGGGTTATGTAGTAGTGATGCTTTTGACTTACATGTCACTTTGCTTGGGACTTGATTTTCTTGTTTATGACAGCAACTGTTCACAAGAGTCTGTGTTTTTGTGATTGTTAAATTATCATTTCATTGATGTAAGTGCCATGTACCAATATAGTTGACAGCCAATGTGGGGATAATTTTCCCCCCATTTGTTCTCTCTTCCTCAGTTATTTTCTTTTTCAAAAGGAATAAATATAATCACATTTTGGACTAACAAAAGTTAGAAAATGCTTCTAGTTGTTGGAACTCTGCTCAATGAAATTGGTGAATTCCAATAGTAATTTTGTCCAGTTTTTCATCCATCCATCAACAGTTTTATTTTCACAAAGATAAACTGACGGAGAATTTTGGGATTTTAAGAAGATTTGATATGCAGTATTTTACTGATGTCACCTTGAACTAATTCAATTTTCAGTGGAGTTATACCCTTCTTGGGACAAATTCAGCCTGCATCTCTTTATTGATAAGACTATAAATGATATTATGCATCATTTTCCACAAAATTGCAGGAGTTATGCCACCCTAATTGCACATATTCCAGACTTTGGCTTCCACAGCATAATGTTACCAACTTCGACTGGATAATTAACCAAAAGCTTGTACGCAGTTTAGTGCTGCTAGGGCACAGTAGCAGTAATACTGATAACTGTGCTGTGGCTGAAAGAGTTAACCAAAACTTGTACACCATTTTATGCTGATGAGATCTTGAATAATTTGGATTTCCATTGTTCCACATCGTCATTTGTAAGAGTTATGTCCCTTAATATTACTAGCTCACCAGAGGGCGTATCAGCGCAGCTAACTTCCGGATAGTTCAATAATTAAAGACGGCAGACGTGGATCAAGAAAATGTGACAAACCGCTCAAATTTTGCAAGCAGGATCGATATCTCACTGTATTAAAAAAAATATATATAAAAAATTTGATAAATTGTTGTTACATCTTTAATTTTATTCATTAACTTGCGCTGCAGCCAGCTTTTAAATAAATGTTCTCTGCCCATTTCAGATCTTCATTATCTTTCCATTACTACATTAGTTTGTATTATTTGATTGTGCAAAGTGTATCGCTGTGTAAAAAGTTTCTTGCAATTTATCTCACTTGAAAAATATTGAAAATATGTTCATTTTTTGTACAGCTTTAATCATAGCAGTAAGTTGTTGTTGAACGACAACACAAAAAATTCTAACTTTTTAAGGTTCTTTTATTATTGATTTAGACTGTTGCATTTGTATTAATGTTAATTATATTTTTCATTAAATAACTTGAGTTGCTTTCAAAATGCACAAATGTCATCCGTGTTTGAACAGACAGGTGCATTACGAGTCTCCTTGACGATTATTCTAATTTTATCTCCTTGAACGGATCGAAGTTTTAGAGTATATTATTTGGATAAATATCTATGTTAGACACTATGCATGTATATGACAGCTGATTCTCACCTATCTGCCTGTCTGTCTGTATGTGTGTCTGTCACATTTCATCTAGTGCATTGGGTATGTATACCCTCGAATGAATGTGTTCGCATACGTATATTACATAAACATACTTCAGGTAAAAAATTAGTATAATATGATGCTAAGATAGAACGAGTGACTGATAGATAAAGACAACAAAGATGAATGAGTGAGTATCCATTTATTATTGACTTGTATGGCTTTTTCATACAAGCAGTCTCTTTTTTAAAAAAATCATAATGTTTGCAATTTTACATCCGGTCACGATGATTAATATTGATTTAAAAGACGAATCAAAGTAATAGGACGAAATCTATGAAATAATTGTATTTTTAAAACTTACATGTTTAATGCAAGGAAAGTTAAACAAAAATAATCTAATTTTTAGAAGGCTGTTCTAAATGAATTTGCAGGTGGCAATCAAAATCTTATCTAAAGACCCAAGCAAATTTTAAAGTTATTGCATGTACCGTCCGATACTTGATGTTTCAAATTTCTAAATGAAAATGAAACAAGTTAAAATGTCATTAATCTGAATATTGTACAATTTTTACAATTTTTACAATTTTTACTATCAGCCTTGCGAAAGTAACTGAGAATAAAAGATATATCAACATATCAAAAATGCAAATTGTTGAGATTGTTTTCTTTAAATTTATGGACTTTATGTTTCGCTAATCAAGTGTAGAACAGTAAACTATCCGGAACTGAAATTTTTTTTCTGGGCATGCGCATTGGAGCTAAGGGGGGTAATTTTAGGCGCTACGATCAGTAACTCCGTTGCAACCTTGAAACCCCCTATAGCATTAAAACATTTAACATTAATATTTACTTTATAATAATGGGACTGATAATATAGCAATAAAACATTTAACATTAATATTTATTTTATACTGATAATATAGCATTAAACATTTAACATTAATATTTACTTTATAATAATGGGACTGATAATATAGTATTAAAACATTTAACATTAATATTTACTTTATAATAATGGGACTGATAATATAGCATTAAAACATTTAACATTAATATTTACTTTATAATAATGGGACTGATAATATAGCATTAAAACATTTAACATTAATATTTACTTTATAATAATGGGACTGATAATATAGTATTAAAACATTTAACATTAATATTTACTTTATAATAATGGGACTGATAATATAGCATTAAAACATTTAACATTAATATTTACTTTATAATAATGGGACTGATAATATAGTATTAAAACATTTAACATTAATATTTACTTTATAATAATGGGACTGATAATATAGCATTAAAACATTTAACATTAATATTTACTTTTACATAATGGGACTGATAATATAGTATTAAAACATTTAACATTAATATTTACTTTATAATAATGGGACTGATAATATAGCATTAAAACATTTAACATTAATATTTACTTTATAATAATGGGACTGATAATATAGTATTAAAACATTTAACATTAATATTTACTTTATAATAATGGGACTGATAATATAGCATTAAAACATTTAACATTAATATTTACTTTATAATAATGGGACTGATAATATAGTATTAAAACATTTAACATTAATATTTACTTTATAATAATGGGACTGATAATATAGCATTAAAACATTTAACATTAATATTTACTTTATAATAATGGGACTGATAATATAGTATTAAAACATTTAACATTAATATTTACTTTATAATAATGGGACTGATAATATAGCATTAAAACATTTAACATTAATATTTACTTTTACATAATGGGACTGATAATATAGTATTAAAACATTTAACATTAATATTTACTTTATAATAATGGGACTGATAATATAGCATTAAAACATTTAACATTAATATTTACTTTATAATAATGGGACTGATAATATAGTATTAAAACATTTAACATTAATATTTACTTTATAATAATGGGACTGATAATATAGCATTAAAACATTTAACATTAATATTTACTTTATAATAATGGGACTGATAATATAGTATTAAAACATTTAACATTAATATTTACTTTATAATAATGGGACTGATAATATAGCATTAAAACATTTAACATTAATATTTATTTTATAATAATGGGACTGATAATATAGTATTAAAACATTTAACATTAATATTTACTTTATAATAATGGGACTGATAATATAGCATTAAAACATTTAACATTAATATTTACTTTTACATAATGGGACTGATAATATAGCATTAAAACATTTAACATTAATATTTACTTTATAATAATGGGACTGATAATATAGCATTAAAAGATTTAACATTAATATTTACTTTATAATAATGGGACTGATAATATAGCATTTAAACATTTAACATTAATATTTATTTTATACTGATAATATAGCATTAAAAGATTTAACATTAATATTTACTTTATAATAATGGGACTGATAATATAGTATTAAAACATTTAACATTAATATTTACTTTATAATAATGGGACTGATAATATAGCAATAAAACATTTAACATTAATATTTATTTTATAATAATGGGACTGATAATATAGCATTAAAACATTTAACATTAATATTTACTTTATAATAATGGGACTGATAATATAGCATTAAAACATTTAACATTAATATTTACTTTATAATAATGGGACTGATAATATAGCAATAAAACATTTAACATTAATATTTACTTTATAATAATGGGACTGATAATATAGTATTAAAACATTTAACATTAATATTTACTTTATAATAATGGGACTGATAATATAGCATTAAAACATTTAACATTAATATTTATTTTATACTGATAATATAGCATTAAAACATTTAACATTAATATTTACTTTATAATAATGGGACTGATAATATAGCATTAAAACATTTAACATTAATATTTACTTTATAATAATGGGACTGATAATATAGCATTAAAACATTTAACATTAATATTTACTTTATAATAATGGGACTGATAATATAGCATTAAAACATTTAACATTAATATTTACTTTATAATAATGGGACTGATAATATAGCATTTAAACATTTAACATTAATATTTATTTTATACTGATAATATAGCATTAAAACATTTAACATTAATATTTACTTTATAATAATGGGACTGATAATATAGCATTTAAATATTTAACATTAATAATTATTTTATACTGATAATATAGCATTAAAACATTTAACATTAATATTTACTTTATAATAATGGGACTGATAATATAGCATTAAAACATTTAACATTAATATTTACTTTATAATAATGGGACTGATAATATAGCATTAAAACATTTAACATTAATATTTACTTTATAATAATGGGACTGATAATATAGCATTAAAACATTTAACATTAATATTTACTTTATAATAATGGGACTGATAATATAGCATTAAAACATTTAACATTAATATTTACTTTATAATAATGGGACTGATAATATAGCATTTAAATATTTAACATTAATATTTATTTTATACTGATAATATAGCATTAAAACATTTAACATTAATATTTACTTTATAATAATGGGACTGATAATATAGCATTTAAATATTTAACATTAATAATTATTTTATACTGATAATATAGCATTAAAACATTTAACATTAATATTTACTTTATAATAATGGGACTGATAATATAGCATTTAAACATTTAACATTAATATTTATTTTATACTGATAATATAGCATTAAAACATTTAACATTAATATTTACTTTATAATAATGGGACTGATAATATAGCATTAAAACATTTAACATTAATATTTACTTTATAATAATGGGACTGATAATATAGTATTAAAACATTTAACATTAATATTTACTTTATAATAATGGGACTGATAATATAGCATTAAAACATTTAACATTAATATTTACTTTATAATAATGGGACTGATAATATAGCATTAAAACATTTAACATTAATATTTACTTTATAATAATGGGACTGATAATATAGCATTTAAACATTTAACATTAATATTTATTTTATACTGATAATATAGCATTAAAACATTTAACATTAATATTTACTTTATAATAATGGGACTGATAATATAGCATTAAAACATTTAACATTAATATTTACTTTATAATAATGGGACTGATAATATAGTATTAAAACATTTAACATTAATATTTATTTTATAATAATGGGACTGATAATATAGCAATAAAACATTTAACATTAATATTTACTTTATAATAATGGGACTGATAATATAGCATTAAAACATTTAACATTAATATTTACTTTATAATAATGGGACTGATAATATAGTATTAAAACATTTAACATTAATATTTACTTTATAATAATGGGACTGATAATATAGCAATAAAACATTTAACATTAATATTTATTTTATACTGATAATATAGCATTAAAACATTTAACATTAATATTTACTTTATAATAATGGGACTGATAATATAGCAATAAAACATTTAACATTAATATTTATTTTATACTGATAATATAGTATTAAAACATTTAACATTAATATTTACTTTATAATAATGGGACTGATAATATAGCATTAAAACATTTAACATTAATATTTACTTTATAATAATGGGACTGATAATATAGCATTTAAATATTTAACATTAATAATTATTTTATACTGATAATATAGCATTAAAACATTTAACATTAATATTTACTTTATAATAATGGGACTGATAATATAGCATTAAAACATTTAACATTAATATTTACTTTATAATAATGGGACTGATAATATAGTATTAAAACATTTAACATTAATATTTATTTTATAATAATGGGACTGATAATATAGCAATAAAACATTTAACATTAATATTTACTTTATAATAATGGGACTGATAATATAGTATTAAAACATTTAACATTAATATTTACTTTATAATAATGGGACTGATAATATAGCAATAAAACATTTAACATTAATATTTATTTTATACTGATAATATAGCATTAAAACATTTAACATTAATATTTACTTTATAATAATGGGACTGATAATATAGTATTAAAACATTTAACATTAATATTTACTTTATAATAATGGGACTGATAATATAGCATTAAAACATTTAACATTAATATTTATTTTATACTGATAATATAGCATTAAAACATTTAACATTAATATTTACTTTATAATAATGGGACTGATAATATAGCAATAAAACATTTAACATTAATATTTACTTTATAATAATGGGACTGATAATATAGCATTAAAACATTTAACATTAATATTTACTTTATAATAATGGGACTGATAATATAGCATTAAAACATTTAACATTAATATTTACTTTATAATAATGGGACTGATAATATAGTATTAAAACATTTAACATTAATATTTACTTTATAATAATGGGACTGATAATATAGTATTAAAACATTTAACATTAATATTTACTTTATAATAATGAGACTGATAATATAGCATTAAAACATTTAACATTAATATTTATTTTATACTGATAATATAGCATTAAAACATTTAACATTAATATTTACTTTTACATAATGTTACTTATGTGATTATTAAAGGCATAATATTAAAACATTCTAATGAGGTTTTTAAAAAAGACCTGTATATACAATACTGTAATAATGTCAGACAGTAATTTATGATCATTAAGAACTTAAACCTGTTAATGAATATTTGCAAATTAACTAATAAAAGCAAAAGAAAAATATCAAGTTACTGGCCATGATGGGCTTTTTTTTGTGTGGTGTGTGTGTTGCAGGGTGGAGGTGGGGAGCAGAAAGTACTTTGTCAGTGAAGCTTGATTGATATATTATAACAAAATATGTATTGGATATATATATATATATATATATATATATATATATATATATATATATATATATATATATATATATATATATATATATATATATATATATATATATATATATATATAGTGTGTTGTCCAGTTTCTGATGAATCTCACAGAACAAGTGTTCTAATTTTTAAATGTGCCAGATCCATGAGTTGAATATAACTTTAAAATTTTTTGAAAATTCTTAATATTTTTTTAATTTCAAAATGTATTATGACACAACCTAAGTTTTCAATATCCACTTTAGATAAATATTTACTTGCCCAGAGTCTGTATTATTGTGCCAGGCACTATAAAATAAGCTATTTGTGAAGTCTGCTAGTATACATGGCCTCTAGGAGTCAAGATGCAAGACATTCCAACAAGTATCATAATTATTGGGTTTCTGATAAGTCCAAATATCCCAAACAAATTATTACATGACACTTTTAAATATTTTTTAACAGAAATTGCTACAAGCAAAATTGGGAGCACGGTGTTAAAGATTTATAATTATTTAAAATTTTTTTGAGTTTTGAGTCCTGGCTATTCAGTGTGGTTGTCTGTATTAGAGAAAAGAGCAGAGTTGGAAAATTTAATGCTGGCTACTTATTCAGAAAGGCAAGTGAATCAGAAAATTCACTTGTCCTGAAAGGCAAGTGAATTGGAACATTTACTTGTCAAGTAAGCAAGGTAAGTGAAATTGGAACCTTTTTTACTTGTCCCGCATCATTTATACTTATCCTGCATTGTCCTTCCACAGTTACCACTTTTAAATGATGTACATCACCAATCCACTCTTGTCTACCATACTTCGTGTTCCCATCTGCTTTGCAGATGCAATTCTTTGGGTTTGTATAAACTTGCTATTAAATTTGGCCAACTTGTTAGGCTAATTCCTGACAAAGGCTACATCCAAAGATTGCTAATCATCAACATTGTTTTTCTTTCAGCCCTGCCAACATCGCTCCAGACTGCCCTGGCAACTGAGCCAGTGGAAATGGAACAGTTGTTTGAGTATCACATAGTCAAAGGGAAAATAACTCAGGATGACATGATTGGTGACAAATATTTTGAGACACAATCAGAAAAGAAGATGAAAATCTCTGTCCATAGAAATGTAATAATAATAATAATAAGAAGAAGAAGAAGAAGAAGAAGAAGAAGAAGAAGAAGAAGAAGAAGAAGAAGAAGAAGAAGAAGAAGAATGCTACTACTGTACTATTTCTAATAGCAATAATAACAATGGCAGCTTTTTCTAACTTTTTTTGAAAGGCTTCATTCATTAAGAAAGCCATTCTTTGAAGTTAAACAGCTTTCTTTTGCAGTAAAATGTTTTCAATATATATTTCACTAGGTACATACTGGTACTAATCATTTTCTGACAATCTGATATGGACATCTTTATCACTATGGACACCTTTATCACCTGACAGTCTCATATGGACATCTGTATTATCTGACAATGTGATATGGACATCTATATCACCTAGCAATCTGACATGGCCATCTGTATCACCTGACAAATTGACATGAACATTTGTATCACATGACAATTAGACATGGACATTTGTATCACCTGACAATTTAACATGGACATTTGTATTACCCAGCAATCTGACATGGTCATCTGTATCACCTGACAATTTGACATGAACATTTGTAACATGTGACAATCTGGTATGGACATCCATATCATCTAATGTTTTCCAATTTATATCAGCACAGTTTGAAAAACAGGAACTAATTTCTGAATTCACATGAAAGCCACACCCTGGTATATATGAACATTTTTGGTTGAACTTACAAGTTTTATTTTTAAAAAACTTAATTTGGTTGGCCATGCAGTTCAACCTTATGGAGACTGTACCTGGTTTGCAATGACATTTTAATGTGGCATAGTAGGCTTAGTAGCTAAAATGTGTATTGGCTGCTTTTGTATTGATGCCATCATGCCTTTAATATTATGTGTATTGGCTGCTTTTGTACTTATGCCATCATGCCTTTAATATTATGTGTATTGGCTGCTTTTGTATTGATGCCATCATGCCTTTAATATTATGTGTATTGGCTGCTTTTGTATTGATGCCATCATGCCTTTAATATTATGTGTATTGGCTGCTTTTGTATTGATGCCATCATGCCTTTAATATTATGTGTATTGGCTGCTTTTGTATTGATGCCATCATGCCTTTAATATTAACAGCAATATTGATAGTTTATTACTTCTACTGCAAACATACAGGTCATACTGAATAAAGATGATAAATCATGAGATAGTGATGGTTTTGTCAAAGGTACTCAAAAGGCAGGTGCAATAAAAGAATACTTTGGTGTTGTATTCTTTCTGCTATTAGAAGACAACATTGTATGGTGGAGGCATGCTTATGCAAGAATGATACAACTGACCTGATAATTCCAGGTAGAGGTGACAGCACCTTTTTCTGCTAATGTTTTCATCATCCCAGCCATCTGATTCAGGTTCCTTTTACCTATTCATTTGCACTGCTGGTGCCTAGTTTTGGAGCTTGAGCTGGAAAAACTGAACACTATAAATTATTTGCATGTATTAGTTACTAGTAAATTAATGAATGATGGTGTGCCCTTCATTACCACAGTCATCTTATGGGTTGATGGCAGAATCCATTTCCTTTTGGAATGGAATAATTTTGGAAATAGTTAAAAAAATATTTTATCTTGAATGAACTGAGATGAAATGAGGTGCATCTTTTCTATCCATTACTTGGGACACTTGAAGTGATCAGATTGAGAAAAAAAGATGTTCATAGGTTCAGTGGAGAATTTTAACACTTTAAAAGATCAGATTGAAATAAATGATGCAGATGTATTCAGTGAGGAACTAAGGCCAATTCACAGAGATCAGATTGAAATAAATGGTGCCAATCAACTCAATGACGAATTTGATCACATTATGTGACCCGATTAAAATACAATTTTGGACATGTGTTCAGTGAAGAAATTTGTAATTACCAGTAGATAGGTTTTAAATCATTATCATTCAATTACTTTTGGAAATTAACATCTTAAGATAATCATGCATCCAAACATAAAGGTACGGTCAGCATATTGACCTTTCTTGCCTGAAAAACTAGAAATTAAAAGAATTTTGTTATATTTAAAACTAAACATAGATTTGTTTATCCAAGTCTGTCTGTCTGTCTGTCTGTCAGACAATGTTTTGCATTTATGTCATTTCAGATGCTGTCATGGTCATCTGTGTTTTGTGAACACACTCTTTGTTGATTAAAAATTTAATGTAATTTATTTCAGGGTATACTCGTAAATGATGCTGAAATCATCACTCCAAATGAGCAATGCAGCAATGGAATCATTCATGTGATAGACAAAGTCCTTATACCACCTGAGTATGACCTCCTGACCCTTATCACAAGGGACAAAAGTTTACAGTAATGACTTTTTGATTTCTTGCATTAGTAAATGGTGAGACATGAGTACCATTTTACCAGTGACAGTAGCTGCAGCATGACAATCAAGATGTTTTGAAAAAGGTTTTGGTTGAAACAATTTCCAGTCAGACATAAAAGAAGGGGTTGGGGAATAGCAAAGTATAGTTCTCCCTCATTGTAATGCATTCAGGGACCTGAAATTGCTGACCGTGCTATATACTAGACTGCATTAAGCAAGAATGACTGAAAATTCAGTAAACACCTTTATGTAATGCTGGAGCATGGGTAAGCAGGGTGGAGAGAAATGCTAGTCAAACTTATATATATATATATATATAGATATACACACACATTTTTCACATGATAGTATATCTGCATTTAATTTAGACACATAATCATGCTTTAGAAGCAATTAGAGATATTTTTCTGTTTCCTGTTATTTTCTTTAAACCAATATTGTTATACCATTGACAATACAATTCAAGCGATTTAATTTTGATAATTGAGTTCACATTGGAATTACATAATATCCAGAATCACGCAATGAATAGTGTCATTATATTTGAAATTATTTCTCTGTTAACTTTACATTGTCAGAATCATGCAGTATTGTATGGTACTGAATACTGCATGAAACCTGTGTCAGAAAAAAGTATAGATTATTAGGAACTAATTTGCAAACCAACGATATACACACCTAGTAAACACTTTAGGTGTTAGTTTATTAGTTTGTAAACAAACCATATACACACCTAGTAAACACTTTAGGTGTTAGTTCATTAGATTTGTTTGTAGAAGAATAAAAGAAGCTGTTTCATCTATTTGAAAGTAGAGATGATAAAGTGACTGATGTATATTTATTTACTGAGTCACAAATTACCCTTTAAAACAAGCAAATGAATGAACATGATATTCACAATGTCCTAAACAAAGATGAGAGATGCAGTATAGTAAATGCCATTCTGATAATTAATAGAGCTATTTCGAGTGTTTTACACTTGATCAGCTGTGATGAATATTTTCAGAAATACTTATTTGTAAAATAATTTTAGATAATGTACATTTTATTCTTACATTTTTATTATAATAAACACTTTATGTTTACTTTTGCTTATTTGTATACATTTTGTTAATATTTCTCTCCATCTCATGTAAGTAAATTCAATTCCATTTATGTTCAGGACATTTTTGTACCATGTGGAGAATTCCAAACTTCAGTCTCTGTTGCTAAAAGATGATGCTCATTACACAGTGTTTGCCCCTACAGAGGAAGCATTCTCCAAAAAGTCAACCCATGAAATGGAAAAACTATACGATAACATTGAATTACTTAGAAAGGTACATATTTTAAGTCTTTCACTTGCAATTATCGAAAGGATGATATGGAGCCATAAAGCAGAGCATCTTATTTTTGCTTGCCATAAAGCAGAGCTATTATGTTATGATTTTGTCTGTCTGTATGTCTGTCCATTAACAAATTCTTTTGCTGCACTATAACTCTAGTTGTCCACATCCAAACTTGTGGATATCTTCACTTTTGGCAAAGAGGAACATAATTAAGTGTGAGTTCGTAAGTTTAGCAGTCAAGGTCACTGTACTGAAATAGTTTGTGAGGATAGCTTGCTTTTGTGATAGGGAAGAAGCAATGTATAGTTCAATTGTCAAATATAAAGGCCAACGTGACTGTAAGTAAATAAATGGTTTCTAAATAATAACATTTTGGGTAAAAAGGTCAAGGGTCAAGGTCACTATGATGGAAAAAATAAAATGGTCTTTTGCACAAAAACTTTTGCTGTGGACCATCTATTTTCACTAAGATTATGAAGGGATCGATGCAATTCAGATATGGAACAGGTCTGTTTATTTCAGGTCAAAATTTAAAGCGTCAGCTTTTGTTTCTGTTGGCTTTGGTTTGACACCAACCTTAGTAAATCAAATTATAATGCAGCTTTCTCAAATATTTTTCAAACTGGTGGAGGCATTCTTCATACTGTCAGGCAGATCGAGTAATGGTGTTAGAAAGAGAAACTGGAGGAAGGGAAGGAGTTTGTTTTGTGTAGGAATTTTAAACTGGGGTTTGAAAATTATCATGTTCTTTTTCTATTGCAGTCTATTAATGCTTTACACACACACACTCACACACACACACACACACACACACACACACGCACACACACACACACACACACAGCATTCCCCTACCAACCAGGTTCTTAGTGATAATGATATTATGAAGTGTTAGCAAAAAATGACATGTTTTAGATACATTATTAGGTGACCATAGACAGCGTTTAAAAAAATGGAATCAATGTTTCTGTGTTCATTAATTTGATATACCAATACAGTAATTAATATGATATACCAATACAGTTATTAATATGATATACCAATACAGTTATTAATATGATATACCAATACAGTTATTAATATGATATACCAATACAGTTATTAATATGTATATAATTTAATTAGTAGGTTTTTAATTGTATTGATCAATGATGAACTTCCATTGATTAATCATTAATGACATAATATAATAATGAATAAAAATATAAAATATTAATAATCTCATTTTCTAATGAATTAAACATGGTACACAATTTCTAATGAATTAAACATGGTACACAATTTCTAATGAATCAAACATGTTACACAATTTCTAATGAATTAAACATGGTACACAATTTCTAATGAATTAAACATGGTACACAATTTCTAATGAATTAAACATGGTACACAATTTCTAATGAATTAAACATGGTACACAATTTCTAATGAATTAAACATGGTACACAATTTCATTTAAATCCCTTCTGCCCTTCTTTTTCTTCTCCTTCTCACTTTCTCTTTTCTTCTCTTTTCTCCTCTTTTCTCTCTCTCTCTCTCTCTCTCTCTCTCTCTCTCTCTCTCTCTCTCTCTCTCTCTCTCTCTCTCTCTCTCTCTCTCTCTGTTGGATCAACATAGACTGATACAAGGCAATCATCTACAATGAAATATGTGAATCTGTTTTGTGCAATGATTTCTCTGGACCTATGAACGATGGTAAACATTACAGTTAAACTAATTACAAAAAGGGGAAAGAGAATGATGATGAATAAACAATGCTATTATAGATTGCAGTGTTAATTATATGACAATAATTAATTAGATTAACATCAAAATTTTTAAATTACCTCTTGTTGATTTATTAGTTCACTTAGTTTGTATTCTGAACTTGTTTCAGTACACTCACTGGCAAGTAAAGAGAGGGTTCGAATCTCAGATTCGGCAAATGTGGTTATGTGAGAAAGCTTGCCAGTAGCTTCTTGTGGGTTGGTGATTCTTTCCAGGGGTTTACTGGATTCTTCCTCCACCATTAATACTGGCCACCATGTATAATAGCCTATCATGTGCTGAAAAATGGCATTAAACACTACAACAACAGCAAGTGAATAGATTTGCATTACTGTAACCATGCTGTCTTGTGCTTTCTTCATTTAAATCATTTTTCATCTTTAAGTGTCTTATATTTATTTAATATATGTATGAATGTAAAGAGAAGTGCAGGGAAGGAAGGAAGCAACTCATCAATTTGCATAGAGGATTTTGATCATTTGCAAAATTGCACAGAACTACATTTTGTAGTGGACACACTGGGCAGAGATGTGAAGAGTTCATTCACTCAGTCCATACACAGAAGGCAAATATGTATTTGTATGTGATATAAATAATATATGTGTATAGTATCTATGCTGTAGCTTTAATATACCACCTGTATACATTTTTCATTAAAAGGAACCTTGGCTTGCCTGATTCCATCTTAATGAAAATTGTACACATATTCTTGAAAATGTGTAATGTTGATTCTAGGCCTATAGATCAGTGATGCATTTCCACTCATTAATCATTAGTGTGATATGAAAATAATGTTAACAAGTATTAATAATCTCCATTTTCTTTACTAATTTTAATATGGTACACAATTTCAATATTTATTCAATATTAATTTTAATATGGTACACAATTTCACTCCTTTCTGTTTACTGCTCCATCTCCCCCTCTCATACATTAGGTACAAAATATGCAGAAATCTGAATTGAGAAAATAATTTGGGCTAGATGAAAATCTTAACACTGAACTTGCACCAAGTAGTCTACACTAATATGGTTTGTTGTATTTATCTCCATTGTTTATATAACCAATGATGCAAAGATACAATAGCCTGTCGACATTATATTGTAAATTTCTTGATTACAAGACACACATACTGTAACGGATTGAATACTTTATTATTGTTGATGTTGTTTTTTCTTAAACCTACTATAAGAAAATTCTTAAAAATTGATTGTTATTAATTAAATATGAAAATGTCTAAAAGTTGCCTCTCTCTCACTGGACTGGCATAGCAGGGAATGGGTCAAACGTCCATGAAAAGGTGAACATTCTTTGATTTTCAGTTGTGTGATATGATGACATCCCTGAACTATGAATGATGGTAAATGTTAAGTCAAACTGACCAAAGAGACAGACAGACAGAGACAGAAATGTTAATTAAAGCAAAATAATGACTGTAAATATATTAAATATTTTAATTACCTATCGTTTGATCATAATTTTACTTAGTTCCATGTGCTGGTACATGAAAGGCTGAGTGTTCAGTGTTTATTGTGTGCTACTTTCTTCACCAAAACCATTTTTCATGTTTAAAGCTTCAGTGTGTCTTATATTAATTTAATCAATTTGAAAGAAAAAAAGAAACTCCAAAAAAGAAAACAATCAACTTATCAATATGCAAAGGTAAATAGCCACAAAAGGCACAGAACTTCATTTTGTAGTGGACACTTGGCAAGGATGTGAAGAGTTGATTCTCGTGATCAATACACAGTTGCCTGTAATCAATCTTAATGCCGTTAAATCAGCAAATATTTAGGTGATATAATTTAAATATATGTCTATTGTGTGTGATGTATCAATGATAAACCACTAATATAATTGTTTAATTAAAAGGAAATGCAGTAAACCTCATTTCCTTTTAATGAAAAATGTATACAACTTGTGTAATATCAATGATACAGCATATATATATATATATATATATATATATATATATATATATATATATATATTCTTTCTTTCAGAACACCCTTCATCACATAGTTGATAAAATAATCATTTCCCGAGGAATTCCAGCAAATTCAATGCTACAATTGCAGTCTATGCAAGGAGAACCAATCACTATATCTCAGGATGATAGTGGGAACTTTTACATCAATAAACACGCCAAAATTGTGGAAGTCAATATTATTGCTACAAATGGAATTTTGTTTAAGATTGATAGACTGCTTCAATGTGTATGTGTTTCAAGTGGTTGAGAAAAGAACTGATAATTAGATTATTTATTTATGGATTGAAAAGCTCATCTGTTGTCATCAATCAAATATTTTATCTTCTAAACAGGAATTGACAGTCTCATTTGAATATTGTAATTTCTAATCTGGGCATGACAGTCTTATTTGAATATTGTAACTCCTAATCAGGAAGTGACAGTCTCATTTGAATATTGTAATTTCTAATCTGGGAGTGACAGTCTCATTTGAATATTGTAACTCCTAATAAGGAAGTGAGAGTCTCATTTGAATATTGTAATTCTAATCTGGGTGTGACAGCCTCATTTGAATATTGTAATTTCTAATCTGGGAGTGATAGTCTCATTTGAATATTGTAACTCCTAATCAGGAAGTGACAGTCTCATTTGAATATTGTAATTTCTAATCTGGGCATGACAGTCTCATTTGAATATTGTAATTTCTAATCTGGGAGTAACAGTATCATTTAAATATTTGAAATTGAAATAAATCCCCAACAGAATGTTGATAATTGCTAATCTGACTTTTTCATCCTTTCATGATGACTACCACCACTGACTCAATACTAGCCTAGTTAAGTTAGAGCCAGTAAATGGATATCACTTTCATTTCAATGTTTACTTTATAACAGATTGGTAGACATGGAAATTCCTGTGTAAATAGATTTTTCTTTGCAAAATGTTTTGTTGCCATAGATAGTAAACTAGTAAAACTATAGCATTATAGCAAATTTACCAAAGGTGTTGGTCAGAATGTTGCACATGATGACTTGTAAAAATAGCAATGCCTGATGAACTTGGCCCAGCTGTCCTTCTTGCTAACATTGAATAATACAATGCTGTCTACCTTACCAACAGTTGAACTCAGCCCAGCTGTCCTTCTTGCTAACATTGTATAATACAATGCTGTCTACCTTACCAACAGTTGAACTCAGCCCAGCTGTCCTTCTTGCTAACATTGTATAATACAATGCTGTCTACCTTACCAACAGTTGAACTCAGCTCAGCTGTCCTTCTTGCTAACATTGTATAATACAATGCTGTCTACCTTACCAACAGTTGAACTCAGCCCAGCTGTCCTTCTTGCTAACATTGAGTAATACAATGCTGTCTACCTTACCAACAGTTGAACTCAGCCCAGCTGTCCTTCTTGCTAACATTGAGTAATACAATGCTGTCTACCTTACCAACAGTTGAACTCAGCCCAGCTGTCCTTCTTGCTAACATTGTATAATACAATGCTGTCTACCTTACCACTAGTTTATAATGCTTAATGAATTCAGTCCAGTTTCCATGATAACTACATAATAATTCAAAATGAGGCTCTCTACATTATTAGTAGTTTAATGTGATCGCTGACATGTAGTTTGTTTGCCCAGGAATTCACAATATTACAGGCTATATATATTATTTATTAATGGCTGAATTTCCACCACACAATCGACAATTCTTATATACTGAATTATCATGAGAATTCCAAGCAAATGAATTACAGTCTCATGTGATGATGCGAACCTGATTTTTGTGGTCAAATTTAAGTTGAAAAATTAAAAATAGTTACTTGTAAATTGTTCATAGGTACTTATTTATGAGGGCTGATCAAAGCGATCTAATATAAACTTCACAAAGAAAAAATTACCTGTTTGCTATAAGTTTATGCGGGCCTTCTACATGTAACTTATTTTTGACTTTGTACATTTTTCAGGTCTTGTTACCCATGTCATTAACATGTGCAGTAGAAGCAAACATAGTAATCCAGTGATTGTATTCCTTAGCTATTAAATGCTTTTGTAATGTTTTTCACATAATGATTCTTTCAATATTGTAGAAAGAACAGAACTCCCAAGGAGCTTAATTTTGGTTGTTTGATGGGTGCTTTAGGGTTTTCATGGCAATTCATTTGTAAGACATGCTTAATAAACTTGCATGTGTATGCAGTGTGTTATTGCAAGGTGGAGAAACACCTCAGTTGTGTTCTTTTTGCAAATTCTATGTCTCACAGAAATTATAACAGTGGTAATAAAACAGTTCTGAAAATGAGCGTGCTGTATAAGATTTATATTTTTGTGACTGGTACCTTAGTGCATCCACTCCAGATACATCTCTACATCTCTACTTTGTCATGGGATTATTACCACTTTGTCATGGGATTATTCAACCAGTACCACTTTGTCATGGGATTATTCAACCAGTACCACTTTGTCATGGGATTATTCAACCAGTACCACTTTGTCATGGGATTATTCAACCAGTACCACTTTGTCATGGGATTATTCAACCAGTACCACTTTGTCATGGGATTATTCAACCAGTACCACTTTGTCATGGGATTATACAACCAGTACCACTTTGTCATGGGATTATTCAACTAGTACCTGCTATTTGGTTCTCACTTTTTGATATATTTAACACTGGAAAACTGTTTTCCATGTGCATGGTGGCTTTCAGATCATCTGCCCCATAGAAGTTTCAGCCAAATATCACTTTGACTTAAGCCAGTCATATATATAAATATATATATATATATATATATATATATATATATATATATATATATATATATATATATATATATATATAATCATTTAATCACAACATTTTAGTGTGAATTAAATTATTGCAAAAGTTATTTTTCTCCTTAACTTGTTTAAATTAAGTACTTGCTAATATTTAGTGATTTTGAAGTCTCTGATAATAGATTGGTGTTTTATGGAATACAAACTTGGAAAAATAATAATTTCTTTTAGTTAGATAATTTATGCATAATGTTCTATAACTAAATATTAAATATGCATTATTAATAACACTAAAATTATATAATTAAATATGCATTAGTAATAACACTAAAATTATATAATTAAATATGCATTAGTAATAACACTAAAATCATGTCATTAAATTTAGTAATAACGCTAAAATCATATCATTAAATATGCATTATTAAAAACACTAAAATCATGTCATTAAATTTAGTAATAACACTAAAATCATATGATTAAATATGCATTAGTAATAACACTAAAATCATATCATTAAATATGCATTAGTAATAACACTAAAATCATGTCATTAAATTTAGTAATAACACTAAAATCATATCATTAAATATGCATTATTAAAAACACTAAAATCATGTCATTAAATTTAGTAATAACACTAAAATCATATGATTAAATATGCATTAGTAATAACACTAAAATCATATCATTAAATATGCATTAGTAATAACACTAAAATCATGTCATTAAATTTAGTAATAACACTAAAATCATGTCATTAAATATGCATTATTAATAACACTAAAATCATGTCATTAAATATGCAATATTAATAACACTAAAATCATGTCATTAAATATACATTATTAATAACACTAAAATCATGTCATTAAATATGCATTTTTACTAACACTCAAATCATGTCATTAAATTTAGTAATAACACTAAAATCATGTCATTAAATATGCCTTATTAATAACACTAAAATCATGTCATTAAATATACATTATTAATAACACTAAAATCATGTCATTAAATATGCATTTTTACTAACACTAAAATCATGTCATTAAATATGCATTTTTACTAAAACTAAAATCATGTCATTAAATATGCATTTTTACTAAAACTAAAATCATGTCATTAAATATGCATTATTAATAACACTAAAATCATGTCATTATTGTCCTGTGTTGAGATAAGTTAATCACATCAATAAGACTGTCTATCCACACCAAAAGATGATACTACATGTATTCAACAAAAGTGACATATTTTGCTAATGTTTTCTTACATACAAATGTTTTGAAGTTTTCACTCTTTTTTCCATGTTTGCTTTTCTTACATACAAATGTTTTGATGTTTTGAAGTTTTCACTCTTTTTTCCATTTTATATGCTGAAGACCTTCGTCTTATTTGTTAATTTTAACATTATTCATTAATTATTTCTTGTTTCTGCTATAGTTCATCAGCCATTCAGATTATTTTCATGCCATATGATATTATGTAGAGTTTACTGTTATTAGTTGTTATTACCAGTTGCTTTTGTATTTTAGCAATATCAGTTGCACCTGTTTTGGAATATCTTTATGCATCATAATGCTATTTTTCTCATTATCCTAAATGAAAATCAAAAATTTATCATTTATGTATAACACTTTCTTTAACATATGTCTAGCTCTCCTATGGTGACAAAGGAAATGTATTAAACCTGATTTATTTGTATAATTTTTTTCATTATTATATTTGCATACCCTCCCATTTGTTTGTAACCCCACAAAGGGCATCAGTGTCATTTCATCCATTAATTTTAAACCTGATTGTTGCCAGGGAATCCTAAACACTTTTGTCATTTCGAATAGAAAGAGAAGTTTCTTTAGTAACACAGTCACTATTTTGAATGGGTGAGTCTATATTTTCAAGGCACAGATTTTGATACAGTTTCCTATATATTATAATCTCAATAATTCTTTAAAAATTTTAAGACATATATACAAGAATTCCTCTTGTCTCTTCAGTTTGTTTAAGAAATATTAAAACTAGACATTGCAAATATTGGATGCAGATGAAATGTTTACTGAAATGGACCATTCTAGAAATCAGAAAAGGAGAGTGATCAGTTGATTATTCATTTACCTTGAGAGCTTTCATTTGGTTTGAAATGCCAATAAGTTCACAATGCTTGGGATCCCCTGGTAACAATCAGGTTAGAAATCATAAATTGATGAATTAAATTATTAGGGGTAGTGCATTTGTTTATATCCATGATGTTTTTTGTTTTTAAAATTGGTTCGGAGGTACAAACAAATGGGTGGGTGTACAAATACTACAGTAATACAGTATGCTGGTGTTGTTCTTTTTTTTAAAAAAATTGCTGTTTTTGTCTTTTATCATTCAAAGTTAACTACATAATAAAATGTTTGTGTATTTAAATACTTATTTTCAAATTAAAAATTAAAAATTAGTTTATTCAAATTGGAGCAAAAGATTATTTTTGGGGAATCAAAAGACACATTTAGCTTTAGTCATGTACCAGGTCAGTTTATTTCTAAAATAAAATTTAAAACTCAGCCTTTTAAAATCTGATATTGATATTACTTAGAAAGGCTGCATTTATAAAGTAAAAATGTGTAGAATATTGTCAGGCAAGGATATTAAATATTTATAAATGTTTTGTAGCAATAAGATTTGCCTAACAAAATTTGTATATTTAACACTACCAGCTAAATCTGCATGTTTAACATTACAAAGGAAATTTGCTTGTTTGCTTTACATTTGTTTGTTGCATGTAAATATGACAGTGATTCATAATTTATATCACTGCTAGTGCCAATAAAATTATTGAAGTTATATAACTCTTTATATCTGATGTCCTGTGTTTTTATTTTTCTTTGTACATATTTCTGAATACAAAATAAAAATAGAGTTTTATCAATATTATGTGTTAATTTTATACAATATTTACCTGTCTATATCACACACCTAAATATTTACCTGTCTATATCACACACCTAAATATTTACCTGTCTATATCACACACACCTAAATATTTACTTGTCTATATCACACACCTAAATATTTACCTGTCTATATCACACACCTAAATATTTACCTGTCTATATCACACACCTAAATATTTACCTGTCTATATCACACACCTAAATATTTACCTGTCTATATCACACACCTAAATATTTACCTGTCTAGATCACACACCTAAATACTTACCTGTCTAGATCACACACCTAAATATTTACCTGTCTAGATCACACACCTAAATATTTACCTGTCTAGATCACACACCTAAATATTTACCTGTCTAGATCACACACCTAAATATTTACCTGTCTAGATCACACACCTAAATATTTACCTGTCTAGATCACACACCTAAATATTTACCTGTCTAGATCACACACCTAAATATTTACCTGTCTATATCACACACCTAAATATTTACCTGTCTAGATCACACACCTAAATATTTACCTGTCTAGATCACACACCTAAATATTTACCTGTCTAGATCACACACCTAAATATTTACCTGTCTATATCACACACCTAAATATTTACCTGTCTAGATCACACACCTAAATATTTACCTGTCTAGATCACACACCTAAATATTTACCTGTCTAGATCACACACCTAAATATTTACCTGTCTATATCACACACCTAAATATTTACCTGTCTAGATCACACACCTAAATATTTACCTGTCTAGATCACACACCTAAATATTTACCTGTCTAGATCACACACCTAAATATTTACCTGTCTAGATCACACACCTAAATATTTACCTGTCTAGATCACACACCTAAATATTTACCTGTCTAGATCACACACCTAAATATTTACCTGTCTATATCACACACCTAAATATTTACCTGTCTAGATCACACACCTAAATATTTACCTGTCTAGATCACACACCTAAATATTTACCTGTCTAGATCACACACCTAAATATTTACCTGTCTATATCACACACCTAAATATTTACCTGTCTAGATCACACACCTAAATATTTACCTGTCTAGATCACACACCTAAATATTTACCTGTCTAGATCACACACCTAAATATTTACCTGTCTAGATCACACACCTAAATATTTACCTGTCTAGATCACACACCTAAATGCAAAAGAAAGTAGATTTTGATCTAACATAAGTTAATGTGCCAACAGATTTTGGTCTATATTGTTTGTTTATTAATAATATAAAGTAAACAGCTTAGACCATATCAGCCAATCAGATCTGTGTCTGAATATCAGTTTCTGCTATCAGCCAATCAAAAAAAAGATTCAAAAAAAAGAATGTGATTTGTGATTGGTCAATGTAATGTCTCAATTTAAGAGTTTTATGATTTTCAGGCAAGTCTCGGTAGACACAAAACTGTCTGAACATAGAAATTAAACTGGGACTCAAGTTGTGAAAATCATAATATCACTGAAATTTGACGTGTATGCAAAGATACAAATAATTTATAACCTTTATATTTGTATGTCTCCATTTTCATTGGAACCAAAGTTTTATAGGAACAAGATTTCAAAACCAAGGTCACACATACAATGTGTGCGCTCAGAAAGTGTTTTCGTACTTCTGGACCAGAGTTTTGTTGTTCGCAGTTATTTGTGAACTAGTAAATGTAGTATGTTTACAATAACTCCATTGGATTTCAATATGGATGTTCAATCTGTAAAGCAGTATGAATCATTTTTATAATAACCCATTGGATTTCAATATGGATGTTCAATCTGTATTTCTGTAATGTAGTTTGAATCATTTTTATGATAACCCCGTTGGATTTCAATATGGATGTTCAATCTGTATTTCTGTAATGTAGTATAAATCATGTCCCAATCTGTTTTGAATTTCATTCACACTGTATAACTAAAACTCTTTGGAAAGAGAGTGATGGAAATAAGAAGACATGTCAACCTTTATGACTTGACTGTAATGAATTAACCTGTCCATTGTAACTGGTCAATCCTTATGACTTGACTGTAACCTGTCAACACTTATGACTTGACTGTAACAATTTAACCTGTCAAATGTAACCTATTAATCTACATGACTTGACTAAAATGATTTAACTTGCAACTGTAACCTGTCAATCTTTATGACTTGACTGAAATTATTTAACCTGTGAACATTAACCTGTCAACCATTATGACTTGACTAATGCTTTAACCTGTCAATCCATGTGACTTGACTGTATTGATTTAACCTGTCAATCCATGTGACTTGACTGTATTGATTTAACCTGTCAATCCTGATGACTCAGGGGAGCTGGTCATGGAACCAAACTAATCTTAAAACTTCTCCAGTGGCTAGAACATCCACCTTGGATGTGGGAGGTCATGGGTTTTGAACTCCGGCTTATAGACTTATAAAAATGGTACCAGCAGCTGCCTCACAAGATGCTCAGCTTTAAGAAGTTAGTGTTAGAACTGGTTGGCCTGGTGTCAGATAATATGACTGGGTGGAATATCATGCAACATGTGTGGGGATGATGCTTCAGTGATAGACCTCACCATAAACTGTCACACTGAAGATATCATAGCACTATGACTGAAAAGAAATTTCAAATACAACACACACACACACACACACACACACACACACACACACACACACACACACACACACACACACACACTAATTTTAGAGGAATACTGTGGATGCTTTAATCTGCCATGTTTTGTTTGAGCAAAGCACCTGCATGATCAAGATTTTTACATTACAGCATGGTCTAGAAATGTCGTCCAGTATTTGAAAATATATTAAATGGAGACAATTAGTCTTTTGGAAAGGTCCAACATACAACATAGATGTGTGAAAAGAAATATCAGATTCTTCATTGGGAAAAAAACTGACAATGCAAGAATCACATTTATTGGACATCATTTGTGTCAGCACTGCTTATTGGGGTATAAATGATTATCACCACCACAAGATAATAAAAACAGCCAAGGGTATGGTGAGTTGAGAGATGGCATAAGGAAACATTAATTTATATGATGTTCAGATTACACTTTTTTAAAATTGGACATATTGTTGCTATGCTGAATCAGATTATACTTCTGGACATTTTAAATGCATGTTTTCCATTTGACAATAACAGTAGATATTATTTCAGTATATCTTAATGGAAACTAATCTGATTGAAAAATATTGACTGCCTTACTGACAAAGGTGAATCATATTGGTACATCATAGCATGTTTTTGCATGACATATCATTTCATAATATGATATATGAATGCTTTTTTCCTTTCCAATGTAAGCAGATTTGTGTATGTACTTTCTCAATAATATGATCATTCAGGGTATCTACTTCTTACATGTGTCATTTCATATTTACAAATGTAGGTCATATGGACTTGTATTAAAAAATTGAGATTAGTTGACCTACCATACGTACTTGCTTTTAAGTTTAGTAAACTTGCAAACAGTAATCCAGGTCTGCTGTAGCATAATCTATCTGAAAATCAGGGTCTATATTGTTTGTTCCATTAATTTCTCCTAGGACAGATCCAGATCTGCTTGTCCATTATGAAATGTCAGATCTAAGTCTATGCAATGTCAGATCTAAGTCTATGCAATGTCAGATCTTAGTCTATGCAATGTCAGATCTGAGTCTATGCAATGTCAGATCTGAGTCTATGCAATGTCAGATCTAAGTCTATGCAATGTCAGATCTGAGTCTATGCAATGTCAGATCTGAGTCTATGCAATGTCAGATCTGAGTCTATGCAATGTCAGATCTGAGTCTATGCAATGTTAGATCTGAGTCTATGCAATGTCAGATCTTAGTCTATGCAATATCAGTTCTAAGTCTATGCAATGTCAGATCTAAGTCTATGCAATATCAGATCTGAGTCTATGCAATGTCAGATCTGAGTCTATGCAATGTGAGATCTAAGTCTATGCAATGTCAGATCTAAGTCTATGCAATGTCAGATCTAAGTCTATGCAATGTCAGATCTAAGTGTATGCAATGTTGGATCTAAGTCTATGCAATGTCAGATCTGAGTCTATGCAATGTCAGATCTGAGTCTATGAAATGTCAGATCTAAGTCTATGCAATATCAGATCTGAGTCTATGCAATGTCAGATCTGAGTCTATGCAATGTCAGATCTAAGTCTATGCAATGTCAGATCTAAGTCTATGCAATGTCAGATCTAAGTCTAAGCAATGTCAGATCTGAGTCTATGCAATGTCAGATCTAAGTCTATGCAATGTCAGATCTAAGTCTATGCAATGTCAGTTCTAAGTCTATGCAATGTCAGATCTAAGTCTATGCAATATCAGATCTGAGTTTATGCAATATCAGATCTGAGTCTATGCAATGTCAGATCTGAGTCTATGCAATGTCAGATCTAAGTCTATGCAATGTCAGATCTAAGTCTATGCAATGTCAGATCTAAGTCTATGCAATATCAGATCTGAGTCTATGCAATGTCAGATCTAAGTCTATGCAATGTCAGATCTAAGTCTATGCAATGTCAGTTCTAAGTCTATGCAATGTCAGATCTAAGTCTATGCAATATCAGATCTGAGTTTATGCAATATCAGATCTAAGTCTATGCAATGTCAGATCTGAGTCTATGCAATGTCAGATCTAAGTCTATGCAATGTCAGATCTAAGTCTATGCAATGTCAGATCTAAGTCTATGCAATATCAGATCTGAGTCTATGCAATGTCAGATCTAAGTCTATGCAATGTAAGATCTAAGTCTATGCAATGTCAGATCTAAGTCTATGCAATGTCAGATCTAAGTCTATGCAATGTCAGTTCTAAGTCTATGCAATGTCAGATCTAAGTCTATGCAATGTCAGATCTAAGTCTATGCAATATCAGATCTGAGTCTATGCAATGTCAGATCTGAGTCTATGCAATGTCAGATCTAAGTCTATGCAATGTCAGATCTAAGTCTATGCAATGTCAGATCTGATTCTATGCAATGTCAGATCTGAGTCTATGAAATGTCAGATCTAAGTCTATGCAATATCAGATCTGAGTCTATGCAATGTCAGATCAGAGTCTATGCAATGTCAGATCTAAGTCTATGCAATGTCAGATCTAAGTCTATGCAATGTCAGATCTAAGTCTATGCAATGTCAGATCTAAGTCTAAGCAATGTCAGATCTGAGTCTATGCAATGTCAGATCTAAGTCTATGCAATGTCAGATCTAAGTCTATGCAATGTCAGATCTAAGTCTATGCAATTTACAGTAGGACTGGTTTTATAAGTAAGAATAAATGGTAAATTAGGTATATTTTTCCTGATTTTTGTCCTTCCTCCCTTGTTATTCTCACAAACATAGAGTGGAATTTAAAAAATGCAGATTTTGCAAAATATGCCTTATGTATATATTAAGAACATATCCACTGATCAACTGAATTTATAAATGTAGTTTACAATGAATTGTCCTTCATAATGTTTCAAAATGTTTGTAGCTCAGTCAGCATAATTTATATATTTAAGTAACATGCTTTTGTTATCCTAAAGCCAGCATTGAAAATTTAATTCGAAATGGTTAATTATCATGACAATATTATGCTAGTAGAGTGCTGTCTGGGATAAGATTTACATTTTTACTGTTTTTTTTATTTAATTAACAAAAGTTTTTCAAAGCATCTGATCAAGATCGGACAAGATAAAACATTGTTTGTGTTCTACTGGATACCTATGACTGGGAGGGTTTCGTCCTGAGATGATGGGTGTCCCCAATCTCTCCCATGATATGTAAAATTATTATTGAAAAATTCCTTATTTTCAGAGTGTTTTTAGATTATGCATTGTGTAGTGTATTTATGGTAGAACTACCTGTGATCATGTGACTGTAAACTAGCTTAAATGTGTCAAGACAATTTAGTTACTAAATGCAAGCAGCATAAAACAACACACCTTTGATTCTGTCAGCAGGGTTGGTTGCCTTTACTGTTTGAAGTTTATCAATATGGATTATACTTTGTGTGCTTAGAAGTAATTATTAAAGGAATAAAGACATTAATTGATTATAGTTGGATTATTCAAAGAGCTCAATCAGCATGAAACTATAAATTATTTTATTATGGTTGTATTACCAAAGAGCTCAAGTGGCATAAACCAGAGTCAGTTTGGCTTTGATGTTTTAAAGTTTGTCTAGGCATGTCTTATCTTCTAATGATAAATAACTAAGCATAAGCAAAGCAAATGAATATCACACAAAATAATAATTAATGGAAACAGGAATTTCAATGGCTATAATTAAGTTAAAAAAAAGACATGAATATGCATTCTGCCCTGCACTTATTTTAAAATTTGCTAACTTGGTAACGTGGACATTACACATCTTGCAGAAAACCCATCTCATGAAGCATATTAAACATGAAAGAAAATATGCCATCAATGAAATCTTTGCTCATAGAATCTGCTTCAAATGTGGATAAAGATATATATGTGCTGAGACAGTGTACCAACTTTAATAGCCAAACATAATTTTCCATAATAATAGAAGATAATTTTTCAGATTTCGTCAAAAATAATGTTTCCTGACTCAGAAATTGCACAAACGTTCTCGAATGGGAAATAAACTACTTCACATAGTGGCTTTTTTGTGTGGTTGGATAAGAAAGTCAATGACATCTGCTATACTGAAATTTTGCTATCCTCATTGAAAATCCTCCTTCTTTTGATGTTGAAACTTAGGACAAAATGTTTGCAAATATCCCGATTTGCCATTAGCTGGCTTCTTTGTTCTATATGTTGTTGTAACATTTTAGCAAGAAACTTAAGGTGTAAGCTCACAAGAAATATACTGCATCACTTTGATCAAAATAACTGAAATAGAAATTAGGTCTTTCTGACATGTACTTCACACTCCAGTTACTTAAGTTAATATATCACACAAGTAATGTATTACTTTTCCCATTTTAATTTCTGGGGTTATGCATTGTAAATATGATTAAATGTTTGGTTAGGTTTATCATTAGATAATGATTTACAGAGACACAAATGTGTCTAAATTCTAACTGATGTTAAGTTTATCATTGGACAATACTTGATTAGGTACAAATTGGTCTAAATTGTGTTTGGGGTAGGTTTATAGCTAGACAATGCTCAACTAGATACAAATTGGTCTAAATTCTTCTTGTGTCCATTTTCTCCTTTCCTTACTGCTTAATCTTATCCATGATTAAAACAAAATGAATGTATACCCTAGTATGATGGCCACATTGTTGTGAACAGTGTATGTACCCTAGTAAGATGACCACATTACTGTGAACAGTGTATGTACCCTAGTATGATGACCACATTACTGTGAAAAGTGTATGTACCCTAGTAAGATGGCCACATTACTGTGAACAGTGTATGTACCCAAGTGTGATGACCACATTACTGTGAACAGTGTATGTACCCTAGTGTGATGGCCACATTACTGTGAACAGTATATGTACCCTAGTAAGATGGCCACAGTGTATGTACCCTAGTGTGATGGCCACATTACTGTGAAAAGTGTATGTACCCTAGTATGATGACCACATTACTGTGAACAGTATATGTACCCTAGTGTGATGACCACATTACTGTGAACAGTATATGTACCCTAGTGTGATGAACACGTTACTGTGAACAGTATATGTACCCTAGTGTGATGAACACGTTACTGTGAAAAGTGTATGTACTCTAGTAAGATGGCCACATTACTGTGAACAGTGTATGTACCCTAGTGTGATGGCCACATTACTGTGAAAAGTGTATGTACCCTAGTAAGATGGCCACATTACTGTGAACAGTGTATGTACCCTAGTGTGATGACCACATTACTGTGAACAGTGTATGTACCCTAGTGTGATGGCCACATTACTGTGAAAAGTGTATGTACCCTAGTATGATGGCCACATTACTGTGAACAGTGTATGTACATTAGTATGATGACCACATTACTGTGAACAGTGTATGTACCCTAGTGTAATGGCCACATTACTATAAACAGTGTATGTACCTTAGTATGATGGCCACATTACTATGAACAGTGTATGGTCCCCTAGTATGATGACCACATTACTGTGAACAGTATATGTACCTTAGCATGATGGCCATGTTACTATGAACAGTGTATGTACCCTAGTGTGATGGCCACATTACTGTGAACAGTGTATGTACCCTAGTAAGATGGCCACATTACCGTGAACAGTATATGTACCTTAGTATGATGGCCACATTACTATGAACAGTGTATGGTCCCCTAGTATGATGGCTACATTACTGTGGACAATGTATGTACCTTAGTAAGATGGCCACAGTACCATGAACAGTGTAATGTACCCTAGTAAGATGGCCACATACCTATGCACTGTCTAGACCCTTGTATGATGATCACATGAAAATGTGAACAATATTTATATCCTTGTTTAATGGTACACATAATTGTGGACACTGTAGACCCAGATGCACCTTCACTGCATGGTTGAATTAACATAGCATAGATATTGACCTATGGTACCTTACCCATCTCTCCCATCATATGCAAAATTATTATTGAAAAATACTATATTTTCAGGGTGTTTTTACATTATGAATATACTTACCTATAATTCAAGTCCAACTGCTAACAACATAGACCCAGATATGTGGCATGATACAGTGGCAGATCAAGGTCTGTATTGTTCGTTCTACTGGTTACTAACAAACTGCATAAACCCAGATCTGCTTTTGCGTTATGTGTCTTTGTAGTTTACTGTTGGCCTTTACGTATACACAAGTACATGTGTTATGTGTTTTTGTAGTTTACTGTCGGCCTTTACGTAAACACAAGTACATGCGTTATGTGTCTTTGCAGTTTACTGTCGGCCTTTACGTATACACAAGTACATGCGTTATGTGTTTTTGTAGTTTACTGTTGGCCTTTACGTATACACAAGTACATGCGTTATGTGTCTTTGCAGTTTACTGTCGGCCTTTACTTATACACAAGTACATGCCTTATGTGTCTTTGCAGTTTATTGTTGGCCTTTACGTATACACAAGTACATGCGTTATGTGTTTTTGTAGTTTATTGTTGGCCTTTATGTATATACAAGTACATGCCTTATGTGTCTTTTCACAGCTGGATGCTTTTTATAAATGAGAAATTACCAATTTTTAGGTATAGATTTCCGTCATACTTCATCATCAATCACTGTGTGACCTTAAAATGACCAAACTTTTCAGGATTAACCTGTTTTTCTTGGTCATATTTTCTTTTCTTTATTTTGGTCTCAATTGGCCATTAAGTCAAGCAAGCTTACAATGTGTTTCTGTACCTGACATGCATTGCTTATATGCCAACAAATGAACTGCTTGTACCTCTGTGAATGCCGTATTTGTAATCCAGACACAATGAAGCTTGCAATATGAGTTTACATCAATGAGCTCTTGAACGAGTTTGATAATGAGCAAGATGCATGCATTTTAGAGATGTGACCTTGCATTTTAGAGATGTGACCTTGCATCTACTTGGCTGAGCTTGTTACCACTACAGAGACCATTTTCTAATCTGATTTTAATTAAACTCGGAATGAGTTCAAGAATGGGTAAGGGACGTTATTCTCAATGTCTTTGCATTAGTCATTGACGTGCTTCTGTGCTATTAAACACCCACCTACCCAACCCAACTTAAATCTGTTTAGCTCAGTGTGTTGCTTTCAAGGTGTAGAAACTTTATTTCTCTTCCAGATTCAGTAAAACATGATAGTTTTATATCTACAAGATATTGGATTAGTTGAAACATATCATTCTTTTGTATGCGGCAGGTTGCAGATTTGAACATCGGTCAAAGACTTATAAAAATGGTACTAACAGCTGCCTTGCTAGGCACTCAGGATTAAGAGGTTAGTGTTAGGACTGGGTGGCCTGGTGTCAAGATAATGGGACTGGGTGGCCTGGTGTCAAGATAATGGGACTGGGTGGCCTGGTGTCAAGATAATGGGACTGGGTGGCCTGGTGTCAAGATAATGGGACTGGGTGGCCTGGTGTCAAGATAATGGGACTGGGTGGGACATCATGCTATATGTCTCTGTGCACAATGTGTCTTTAGATCAGGATCTATTTTGTTTGTTCTACTGATTACTCCTAACAAACTGCACAGACCATGATCTGTTAGCACATTATGTGATGGCAGATCTGGATCTGTGCAGTTTGCAGTTGGACTCATCTTATAAGTGAATATATACGGTATGACAAGTAACTTAACCAAAAGAATTTGAGATAATGTTTTAATCAAGTACTATGAAAACTGTCTGCAATTTTACTTCTAAGATTGTTGTCAATTTTATCATTTCCTTTCTCCCACAGATTTTCATTTTTCTTATTGTAATAAAGTTTTGTATGTAGGTCCCTTTCAAGACCAGTTTTTTTAAGTGAAAAAATTTTGTTATAGGTATTATATGTATATGACTTACTGTTGATAAAACGAATGTTTTTAAAGTTAGCCAAATTATGATATTTATTTTTACAATTCTTCAGAAAGTGTCTACTGTTCTATTTGGGTAGATGCTACAAGGTAAAAGCAATATTTTACTTCTTTTGGAATGAAGATCTTGAACTGTTTTATTGTTTATAATAGATGTAAATATTAAACATTTTCAACCCATTCAATACTTGTATTTTTTTTATACCATAATGATTATCAATTTTGCTATGTATTAAAGCGTTTAAGGTTTTACAGATTAAAATTTGATGATATGTTTTGATAACTTTAAAACTTCTTGTTAAATTGTGTTAAAAAGGAAGGCTGCAGCAATCAGCCTTTTGGGGAAAAGCATTAAGGTTTTACTGCTGACAATTGGGTTAATTGATTTTCAAGCCATGAATAGCTTTCACTGTGGTGTGACTATCATTGTGTGGTCAATGTTGTTATTGCTACAAACCACAAAACTTCTAGTTCATTGCTTTGTTGAGATCAATGGGTCCCTGTCCAGAATCCACAATTTATGTAACAATATTTTTGTCAGGTATTACAAAATCACAAAAATATATATTTTCTTTATGAAGATCAATCAATAATGTACCAATAGCAAAGTAAAAAATGCTAAAAAAAACTTCATTGATTTATTTATAAAGTATTTTATTTAGGTTCTTTTGAAGGGTTTCAACAAAAGAGAAAAAGTACAGGGCAAAGTTGCTTCTCTTACACCTCTGTCTAAAATAACATACACCTCTATTTATTGTTCTATCACTATTAGGAAAACCAAATGTTATCTGTATGAAAACTGTCCATGTGCTGTCAAGAAAAACCATTTGCTGTCTTGGAAAATCATTTGCTGTCTTGGAAAATTATTTGCTGTCTTTAGGAAAATTATCTGCTGTCTGAAGGAATACCATGTGCTATCTGTATGAAAACCATGTGCTATCTGTATGAAAACCATGTGCTATCTGTTTGAAAACTGTGCTATCTGTATGAAAACCATGTGCTAATTGTAGGAATACCATGTGCTACCTGTAGGAATACCATGTGCTATCTGTAAGAATACCATGTGCTACCTGTAGGAAAACCATGTGCTATCACCATGTGCTATCTGTAGGAACACCATGTGCTATCTGTAGGAACACCATATGCTCTCTGTAGGAACACCATGTGCTATCTGTAGGAACACCATATGCTATCTGTAGGAGCATTATATGCTGTCTGTAGGAGAACCAGGTGCTGTCTATAGCAGACAACTGATGAAAATGACCGCTCTTGTGTGCTCAGAAACATCAGAAGCAAGGTTAATCTTTTGCACTATTGCTCAAAGTAGTCCTATCATTCAGACATCAAAATAAAGAAATATTTGGAAAGATGAGAATTTAAACTGGTGGGTCCTGTGACTGTAATGACCACCAGATTCAATTGATGTCCTCACAACCAGCTCATGGTGTGGGTTTAGTACTTTTGCTAGATTTCCTTAATTTTTTTTCTTAGTAAGAGAAAGTTTTTCTTTTTATCCATGTATTTTGTACTGCCCTTATGTTAAGAGAGATTTAGCCTTTATATAGGGAATCCAGCCTATCTTTCCTCAGTTAGTGTCCATAGTAGAGGTTGGTTGCTCATTCATATCCTTTAAATTCCTTCCTTCCTAATGGACCTTCATTAATTGCTTTAAATGAATCAATTCATTAATTGCTTTAAATGAATGAATTCATTAATTACTTGAAATGAATTAATTCATTAATTGCTTGAAACAAATTAATTCATTAATTGCTTTAAATGAATTAATTCATTAATTGCTTTAAATGAATTAATTAATTAATTGCTTTAAACTCCTTGGCTCTTCATACTACATTGTGCTGAAGACTAAACAAACTGGAACTACATTCAACATTACTTAAATATAAATGGAAGCTAAAAAAGAAACAAATTCCAGTTATCTCCATTTCACCCGTTCAGCTAAACAATTAAAAAATTTGGCTGTTAATTTAGATAACCTGGGGCAAATCCATCGTAAATTGTCAACCGATGTATCAACTGTCCCATATCCTGAGAAAATCATAATCATGAAGGTTTCAAATCTTGGAGCTCAGTTCCTCTTGACTTCTGAGACCACTAATCACAGTTGAGTTGTCAGAAAATATCAGGATGCCTTTGGCTGTAATATCTCTAGCCAAAATTTTAATGTATTAACAATGACTTTCATCTCAAGAAGTTGGAGATTCATGGACTGCTCAAGAAGTGACAAAATCCTGTTTACTTGTTCAAAAGTTGTTCAAGGCATGGACACCACTGCCAGTTGTGTGATTTCTGGCAGTTGATTTTGTAGAAGGATGCTGGCTGTAAGACAATTTAGTCTGAACTTTGATCATTTAGTTCAGTAGGCAATGCTTTGCAATCACTGGGATAAAATAATTATTTGTATGGTTCTCATGAACAAGTGGTCCTAAACAAAATCTGCACCCACACTGAGAAGACCCAATGCAAGCATAAAAAGTCCCAGTTAAATTGATGCTTAGAATATCTAGAGGACCCCACAGAGGTGAAGTTTATATTTTTGAGGGCAACATACTATTTTAATAGGTTTCTTTTGTTGTGGTACAAAAGAATGCACATCTATTTTCTGATAATGCCATCCAGGTATCCAGATGTTGTTCTGAAATCCAATTATCTCTAATGATGCTTATGAAGACCTTGGGATGTGAACAGTTTTCCTCCTAAACAGTATTCAAGACTGATCTCTAGATTTGTACTTAGGTGCCTAAATGTGCTGCTTGTGCAAGTTTATATCAAAATCCATTTTGAATTTGCTGCTGGTGAGCGAGAACTTTTAAAGGTCTGGAGTAAAATCCAGATTATTCTGTTTTGTTAATTATCTCAGCCACCCTTTTCATGAGGAGACTGTATTTCCTTCTGCCTTGTATTTCCTTCTGCCTATCACTTGCTTTGTATGGATTCATGTGGATGTCTGTAGAAAAGACACTGGTCCCTCTTCAACAGTGAATGTTGGACTTTGAGTAGCTAGGCCCACTTGAAGTTTACCTCTTTGGTGCTGTCTTTCCTAACCCCCTTTATGTGGCCTTGGGAAAAGACTAGTTGGAGTCAAGAAAATGAAATCTGAGGGTGGTATTGTGGTGATCGTTAAGCAGTAAGAACATGGATAGGAATGCATCTCTTTCTAGGAGTTGCAGGTTAATAGAAGCTAAAGCTAAAGTGGATTATATCCGTGTCCAGTTTACGCCTGGATCCTTGTATTCCAGTACATGCTTTCAAGGTATCAACCACTATAGGCAGAACTGGGGTTAGTTTCAGTGATTGTCCAGGTTTGGCTCTCGTGGGCTGCCATTATAATGTTGGTACTTGCCCTTAAACGTTAGTGCTTATATGATCTGACTGGCAATGTAGACATTGATGAGTAGTAGGTGCAAAATGGTGAGGATACTAAATGTCAAACACAGGGTGAGAAAGGTCAGATAAATACCTGGATACTATGTGAGTGATACTAAATGTCAAACACAGGGTGAGAAAGGTCAGATAAATACCTGGACACTATGTGAGTGATACTAAATGTCAAACACAGGGTGAGAAAGGTTAGAGAAATAATTGGACACTATGTGAGTGATACTAAATGTCAAACACAGGGTGAGAAAGGTCTGAGGAAGACCTGGATACTTTGTGAGTGATACTAAATGTCAAACACAGGATGAGAAAGGTCAGAGGAATACCTGGACACTATGTGAGTGATAATAAATGTCAAACACTGGGTGAGAAAGGTCAGATAAATACCTGGATACTATGTGAGTGATATGCATCAGATCTGTTTGATGAACACAACTCCATAGATACTGCTATTCATAGTCCAGTTACAATTGTAAATGTTCAATCTAAATAATCTTTATGATAATATTCTAAAGGTTTTTTTTCATTATATATCTCACTAGGAACATTTTTATTATCTTTTAAAACATTGCTTGATAAATTACCATCACTGATGCAAATATCTGGACTCAACAAACTAGTTTTCTATCTATTTTTGAAAATGATCAATCTTCCTGAATACCATCCAGAACATGGTTACCTTTATTGTCCTGTGTATTGATGAGCCCAATAAGTATAAATGTTTAGGCAGACAAACCAGGTTCCACTATCCTTAGTTACCAAAAAAGAACACTTGCATAATTTATAAATTTTCCTTTAGCTGACATTTCCATTAATTTTTTTCTCTTTGTTTGTAAAACTATATCAGCCTGTTCATCAGGTTCATGTGAGGCTGCAGGGCACAAGCCTAAGTGGAGAAATTTTTCTACTAATACAACCCAGTTCTAACTTCAAATGGTTTCAAAATAAAAGATAGACTACAGACTGTATCACCAACATAATTATACATATTATATTTTTGGTGACACAGTCTGCTGAAAATGAGTTAAGTAAAAAGTATGCTTACCTGTAAACTATAATGAGAAGAAGCTCCCAATGTGATTTAATATTTTCACATATTTTAATTTAGGTACTGATAACTACATTTTACTAAAATGTCAAAGGAAAAAAAAAACTTTTCCAAAAGAAAATCCATGAATTTGTTCATTATAATATATGACAAAAAGCAAATACAGTGGTGTATATATATCAATTTATTATACATTCATTCTATTAAACTGCCTATAATTGCATATGTAAATACACTTTCCTAAATGTCTAACATCATCTATGTAATGCAAGGGGCATCATGAAATATTCTAAAAATCTATACAATGTCATGTGATGCCACTCACATGTAGATGAAAAAATTGCATATTTTTGTGTAAGGATATCAATAACATAAAAATGAATTTACATACTGAATAATTGTCAGATATTTTACATGATTGTTTTCATATTTTCATCAACAATTGTTTAATTAATCACAACAACTCTGAAACAACAAAAACAACAGCAATAACGTAACATAAAAATTTGGCAGCAGCCTGAAGTACAATTATGCTAACATTTTATTTACATTTGTCAGCAGACAGAAAACACAGATCTAGTAAATGAACATTCTTGGTGCAAATAATTTCTTTTTTAAATTTACATTAAGGACACTAATTTAAAAGAAACACATTGATTGGTTATCAGCATCCTGACATTATTAGAGGTCAAAAACTAAATAAATGCAAGAAGACCAATCTCCAGGCATTAATAATTATGATGACAACAACAACCCCCTCCCCCCAAATACTCCTATCTTACATTGTGACTTATACAAAAAATTGAAGGCAAGACAACTCATGACAAACTGAGAACACAACCTGACTCTGGCAGAAAAACATCTCAACTTTAAGTCTAAAATACAAATTAAACCTAATGAATTTCAAAACTGTGCAAAGCTGACAAGGTTATAAAACCTTCTATGTGAATCCTTAAACTACAAAAATATCAAACCATTCTCTGAGAAGCATTACAGCTTAACTATAAATAAAATATTTTAAAATATACAGCACTTTCTCTGTTCAGTTGTTTTGTAGGCGCCCCTCAGATCTTATGCTGTGTTAAATTGAAGGTCATCAAGGTGTTCCAGCCTTATGGACTCTGATGAGGTTGCTCATACTTGTTTCTAAATGTCAATCAATTAGACTACTAATCAATACTACTGCAGGCAAGTGATTACTTAATCACCAGGGTAATAAAAACTAACTGGAGTATTTAGGTCAGATGCACAACTGTCCAGAATCTGGAGCATAAATGCATTCGTGTATTATTTTTAACTCAATTTTGTTAAATTGAATACTTACTTAATAATTTAGATTTCATATAGGATTAATTTTCTACAGAAAAACTTCAACATTAATATAATGTCATGTAAATGACACAGCATAACTATCTTCTAATAAAAATGAGTTCCAAAGTAAAAAAAAAAAGACTGCTCAATTATTTTGCAAGCAAAAATGTCATACTTATGGAACAGTAATAATACCATCTATACTCGCTTATAAGACTAATCTAACTGTAAATGGCATAGACCCAGATTGACTGTCGCATAATGCACTGGCCGATCTGTGTCTGTGCAGTTTAAGAGTAATCAACACAGACCCTAATGCATAGGTGCATTATGCTACAGACGATCAGGATCTATGTTTTTTGAAGTTGGATTCCACTTACAAGCGAGTAAATATAGCAATAGCTGGTGTAAATATCTTATCAAAGGTATGAAGTAGAAAATGTTGCATTAAAGGCAATATTTTGCAGATATCAGCTAATAACAGATTACCTATGACTGACAATGTTTGTAATAACTGGAGAAAAATGAAAAATTGTCATAAAAAAAGACTGCAAATAAGGATCAAGTATTATGCGAAATTTCAGATAAATGATAATAAAATAAACATGTTAAAGCAATTGCAGATCTATATAAATTTTCATTTGATTTTTCAAATGAATACATAATCCTGGTTTTTAAAAATCTTTTTGGGGAGGGTAAATATTTGTAATAAAAAAAGAATATGCTACTTGTCTCATACATTTTCAAATGCATTAGAGTGGAGATATTTGCTGCCTTGTGATTATCTGTATTCCAATAAGGCATTCTGTGAACAAAACCGTGTTGATAAAAAAAAGGCAGTTACTTCTTGATAAATCACAAAGAAAGATCTTGAAATGCATAAATTCTTAAAGAATGGATGGAGCTCACATCATTAATACTTGCTTATAAGTGGAGTCAAACAGCAATCAACCAAGGCCCTGATTTGCCATAGAGATATCAGGGTTTGTGTTGTTTATTCTACTTTCTACTCCTGCAAACTGATACAACAGCAGATCTGGGTCTGTGTAGTTTGCAGTTCGACTCGACTGAAAAGCGAGTATATACATGATAATATTACAGCGTGTCAGATATTACATCCACTGACAGCTAACTTTTATAGGATGAGAAGTAAAATACCAAAGGACTGACCCATTTAAAATTCCCAGGTACCCAGGGCTGTCTAATTTAAACTTCCTAGGGAAGGCTCATTGGTCCCAAGTATATTTCACAGCCTAAACTATGACCATGTCCAACATTTGGACCAGGATTGTGACAATATTAAATATTGCTAAGCATAATGTATCTAATCATATGTGAAACAGAATAAGACATCTGTGTACTGAGGGACATAATATGAATATCTTGAAGCTGTATCACAATTACACCTCTCAGATATCAATATCCAACATTTTATCACAATCATACCTGTCAGATATGAATATCCAGCATTTTACCACAATTATACTAATGAGATTTTACCATCATCATACCTGTCAGATATCAATATCCAACATTTTACCACAATTATACCTCTCAGATATCAATATCATACCTGTCAGATATGAATATCCAGTATTTTAAAAGAATCATACTAATGACATTTTACCACAATCATACCTGTAGATATCAATATCCAACATTTTATCACAATCATAGCTGTCAGATATCAACATCCAACATTTTAACACAATCATACTCATCATATATGAATGACATTTTACCTCAATTGTATAAATCATATATGAATATGACATTTTACCAGAATCGTATCCATCGTATATGAATATCAGATATTTTAACACAATCAGATCCATCAGATATGATCTGACTGCTGAAAACCACGATGACAACCCAATGCACGAGGCACGTCCCCCAAATTTTCTAATCAGCATAAACTGTCCATATTCTTGAACATTTTACTGTTCACAAGATGTCATAAGCTTTAAATCCATTTAATAAATATTGTAAAGTGCTTTAAAAATAAAGGTAAAAAAAAGATGTGTTTGTATGACCAAAACAATTTAAAATAACAAATATTTTACAAACTTCAAAGTTTATCATACTGGCATCAAAATATAATTCAGTCATCTAAATATGAATGTCTATATATAAATGCAAATTTGAATATCAAATTTCCTTTATCTATCCCAAGTTGTTTATGCGCAAACAATTGTCTCCCCGTCCACCCCCACCCAAGAAATGTGACCACAAACATACAGCAATTTGTAATAAAGACAACAATTTCTAAAATTTCTCAAATATCATCAGGTCATCCAAATATGATTTAAAATATGCCTATTAAATTTAATTTTTCTGTTCTTTTGAGGATTTTTGTCCCCTCAAAAAGTTTACATGTGTAAAGTGTAAAATTTGAAGAAAAAAATGCTGTAATGGCCTGAAAGTCTTTGATTATAATAAAGGAAACAACATTTAACTGCTCTGTGGTTAAATGGTATTTGTGTTACCATAGTGAAGTGATTCATCATGGCAGTATCGATGGAGAGGAGAAAACCCTTTTCTCAAGATCTGCATTGGGGGCATCAAGAAAGGGCCAAAGTGGGCATGAAACGGCACCCACTGCTGACATCTGCCTGTTAGCTAAACGTAGGAGTGGTTGCCAAAGAATTTTGGGGAGTAGGAATAACTTCTAATGCTGTTGATTACATATGCTATGAAAACAAAATAGTTTAGTATTATTCTATATTTTAGTCATGGCAGCCATATTTGATGATTGATAGGCATCATTTGTACAAATCTGAAAGACCTTCATGTATTGGTTCTATCAGCTTATGGTGAATGGTTTTTGAGAAATCATTTTGAGTTTTTTGTACTTGCTTCTCAACTCAATGTACAAAAAAAGCTTTCTTTCAAATTTAGTCAAATTCAAAGGTTTATAGATAAAGAGTGACCAGATCTGAAGGTCAATATTCAGTGGTGTGATTTCTGAGAAAAAGGCTTTTCTTTTTTAGCAGATCATTGTGGATCAATCTCATGAATGCTTGCAGTAAAATTTGGTGAAATTTTGACAATGGCTTTTGAAGATTCAGACAAGTGTTTCATGGTTTTCTAATTTTATTAATGGTGGCCATACTTTAAAATAGATCGTCATCATTTGTACCCCGAGTGGCCGAATGGTCCATAGAACTCTCCATTACTGATAACTGCTATCTCACCCTCTGTCTGCGTGGGTTCAAGTCTCAGATTTGGCAAATGTGAGAAAGCTTGCCAGTAGCTTCTCATGGGGGGGGGGCCAAGGTTCTTCATCCACAATTATTACTGGCCGCCTTGTATAGCCTATTGTGCTGAAAAAAGGCATTAAACCCTACAACAACAAATTTAAAATGACTTCTGGCTAGGATGTTTTCTGTAAGTTTTTGTTTAAGATGGTTCAGTAGTCTTTGAGAAAAACTTGAAAATGGGAAATACTATAGGACACATATCAGAGAAACGATGGATCCGTGGCCATACCATATGCTCATGAGGCCCCCAGGCTTAATGAGTTAAAAATCTTAGAGTGTTCAAATATACTCAGTGTCTTAACCTATGGAATTACAAATCTTTCCAAAGCAAAAAACAAGACCATATGAAATTAAATATGCTGGTAAAGTGTAACACGATATAATGTACATCTCAACAGTTTAGAATTCAAATCTTGAATCTTGCTCAGATCAACTGGCATTCATATATTCCTAATGGCATCGGTTGCCAACTATTTAAAGATTTATGAATCATTCTGAATGTGTATAAGATCAGAAAATAATTATCATGCAATTGTATATTTAATATCCTCTGTGACACAAAAATTCACAGATTATCAGAAGAATTGTGCTAAATATGAACCCTGGAATGTCTAATATCCATCTTGTATACATAAGATCTAAGTAATAGTTTGAATAACTATACTAATGATCCATATTTAAAATAAAAACTTTAGAATAAATAGAATAATGCTGTCATAAACTGTATAATGTACAAAGGAAACAAAGCCATGAAATAATATAAAATAGGTACTATTACTGAAATTCTTGGATTCAATTTATTTCATGTTATTATTCATAAATAATGACTCTAAGGAATCCATGAAAATGATTTAACTACAAAGAAAATTGGATTTTCCCCCAATTAAAAGCATTATCTACAAATTTTAAACAAGGACAAAATAAATAAGTCTTTTGCAAAACTACAAAAGTAACTGTAACCATAGCACATTCATGGTCATTTGAGATAAGTTACTGAAACGTATGTATCATTTGTATCAACTTCAAAACCTCTCATTCCAGGATGGTTTATCTCAATTATTTTCAAATTATGCTAAAATATGTTTTTTGAGTCACTTCAAGCATTTTCTATTTTTATCCCAACCAGCATCATTTAAAAAAAAAATCTTAAAGCCTTTTGAGCAAGTAAGCTTTCTGTCAAACAATTTCATAAAATTCTTCTGAGCAGTCTTTAAAAGTTTTGCTACATTTCGCAGTGGTGGCTTGGATTGGCATTGTTGATGCAAATCTGAATGTCCCACATGCCAGGATAATGTTTACAAAGTTAGGTGTAACTGCTTAGTTGTGACTGAAAATCACAAATCTTGATTGATGTAGACTGATGATCAAAGCAGTGATATGGTTCACATGACTTCATAGCCAATGATTTAAATACTAATGACATTGGTGGTTTTAAACAATATGGTTTATATATAAAGCTACAATATCTTTCATGCATATATAAATTCTGTACTGACAGTTCAATGTTGACAACATATGTAGATATGCAGACTGCTGTATATAAACTATTGACAAACTGTACACATACTATAAATAACAAAAAGCATGTCAATAATTACATAAACAGGAATAATTTGTGCCAATGATGATGGAATTATAGACTTACAACTAAGGTCTAAAATTTTCTATATCCTCTAAATAAACTAAGAATACCCGTTATTTAAAATCATTTTCTGTACTTTATTTTCATGCAATGAACTTTTTCTTATTAGGAATTTACAATTTTATTCTGCAGAAATGGCTTTAAATGTATACACTTATTTGTACACTTGAAAATCAAAGTACTGAAAATACTGATGGCTTAGAGGTTGAGTGATAGCAATTTGCATCAGATCTGTTTGATGAACACAACTCCATAGATACTGCTATTAACAGTCCAGTTACAGTTGTAATTAGACTGTAATTACATCCAGTACAATTAGACCTTAATTTAACCATTCCAGTGGCCTAGTGGTTAGAGCTTCTGCCAAAGGAGTGGGAGGTCGTGGGTTCAATCCCTCGCCGAATCATACCAAAGACTTACAAAAATGTTACTAACAGCTGCCTCACTTGGCGCTCAGCATTAAGAGGTTAGTGTTAGGACTGGTCGTTATGGTGTCAGGATAATGTGACTGGGTGGGACATCATAATACATGTCTGTGGCATGATGCCCCAGTGCTGGATATCACTATAAACTGTCTCACTGCAGACATCATAGTGATATGACTGAAAAATTGTTAAAGCTACATTATAAAAATCCTAATCAAACAAACAAACAATTGAGAATGTTCAATCTAAATAAACTTTATGATAATATACTAAAGTTTCTTTTCATTATATATCTCTCTAGTAAAATTTATATTAACTTTTTAAACATTGCTTGATAAATTACTGCAGGGATTTCCGTTTCAAGTATACTCTACTATTGTCTCTAGTATCTTCCATCAGGGGAACAATGTCAGTTACATAAAAATCTGAGTTTATTCCCTTGACCAGAAGGGTAGCAGATCAATGCTTTGTTATCAATTTTAGCAGCAGATCAATACTTTGTTATCAATTTTAGCACGACTATTTAGATTGCTAAAGTTATAATTAATACAAATTATACTTATTGTTAGAGAATGGATAATTGGCGACAAAAGGGAGGGAACGATATCCCTCTAAGATAAAAATTAATTGTGTATATGAAATTACAGTACAAAATTGAGAAACCCTTTGATGTTACTTGAGCTTTTGGTCAAAAATCAACTTCATATATTTTGACAATTAAAAACAATGGGTATCACCAGAAAAGAATACATTTTCAATACAAAGAATCTACTTTACATATAATATAACCATTTAAAACATTTACTGGAATTCATCAGAAATTTTAATTAACAAAAATACAAGATGCAAATGATATGAACTCGGACATTTCTGCACGCAATGTGTAAGTTGGAATGGCAATTATTCATTGCCTTTCACAGCAAAACTTGTCTGACAGTTCCAGGTCAAAATATTGTATAACCTGGACTGTAAATGGAAGCCATTGCAAACGTACATTTATTTAAAAACATGTACATTTATTTAAAAACAAAGAAAATTACAACATATATTCAAAAAGGTGTAAGGTCTGGGGCATCCAAAGGTATATTAAAGTTGTTTCAACACTTTTTAAAAAGAAAGAAAGCTAGGGTGTTGAGCCCACAATCAAAGCATTGTGGAAATACTTTACCCAAAACTATTGACAACAAAATGGTGCCTTAAATATCAATTCTGTCAGGCGATAAATAGTACTTTGAATTTTAAATTAAATTTATCAAACACTGAATAACATTAATCGTTTCCATATAGAATTATTCAACTTATTTCATAACTACTATTTAAACTTATCACCGATACATCCTCTATTAGTACAAAGTAACAACTGTAATGGAATAACATCAACAGAAACTGAACAATGAAACAATAATGAAAGACAATATTTAAGGTACATGTCTTTCATCTATCTATAAACACACAATTACCAGTATATAATAAGACTGATGCAGTCTCTGTTTATTTGGCTTGATATCAAATAAGAACCTGTATTACTCTAGTTCTTTGATCCAATAGTCTTCAGGGTTCAAAGTTGAAAAATATGCCAAGTCTAGAAAAGTATCGCCAAACTTTCCATATGCGGTTGATTTATAACGAAGCAGAGAGCTGGCAATTTCATTGAACATGGACATACAGCAAGGCATATTTTGTCATAAACTATCATGAATAACAGGCATCCACCAATTTTCCTGGAGAGGGGTTACTGTATTCAAGATATTAAACTAATCAGAAATATGTCCATATATCTTGAATGCCCCATATATATAATGCAGCTCAAGGATGAAGTTTTAAGTGGACATAACTCCAATAAAATTTAGCAAAAATGGTGAAAATTAAACTCAGCATTGTCTTCTTGAAGCAAAGCACCAAATTTAGTTTGAATGCATAAAAAAGTCCTTCACTAATTATTGTGTGGACACAATTGTGGATACACCTGTAACACTATCATCTCCACCTCCGACAAGGATATAGCAGGGAGTGGGGTGAGTATAAAAAACAAATGCTGAGAATGCATGTCCTACCTTTTCATACTCATCACTCAAAGGACAAAATCATATCAAAAGAGTTTTACATGATTTACAAAAGTCTTCACAAGAAGTGTCATAACGAAAACACCAAATCATTTGAGATATCATATGTAATCACTTACAAGTCACATTGCAAACAAACAAGAATCCTGATCTGCCATAGCATAATGCACCTGCAGATCAGGGTCTATAATCTGTTTGTTCTACCAATCACTCCAATCAAACTGCATAGACCCAGATCTGTTATGCAATGGCAGGTTCGGGTCTATTCAGTTTGCAGCTGGACTCGCTTGTGAGTCTATATGGTAACTACAGTGAAAAATTCTCAGTACCTTCATAATTAGATAATAACAATGTTGTATTTCACAGAGACTTGATAATTAAAATCTTACATGTCAAAACAAACTATCCATATTACAACTACATGTATATTATTCCTGCTAAAAAGTAAAAGGCAACTCTATGATTTTGCTGACTAGATGGGCAAACCAAGAATGTACAAGATTATCCAGAATTCTCACAGCTGACCAAATGGACAGTGTCCTTGGGACACAGTGAGTGCTGTCCTCAGACTAATGATTCTTCACTGTTGTCATCAAACTGGACATCATACACATCTATTAGGCCCTGGTTATAAAAATCAGGTTGCTTAATGAAGTTCTTAAACCTCACTTGCTTCCGGTTCTAGGAAAAGAAAAAAGAAAATAACTTTTTATTTTTCTCTTCAATTTTTTAAATTGCATTTGCCGTCATTATTCATACAAAAATGTTTGTTGACATTAATTAAAAAATATTTTAAAAAACATTGTCAATGTATTATTTATTGTAATAGAACAAGAGGCACATGTGGTCCAAGATCACTCATGTGACCAACCTCTACCTAAAGACCATATGCAAAGGCAGCTAAGAAAAATAATTGATTCTTGCCTATGTTTTAACATTTTCTATTTTTAGTAACAGCAGATATATTTGATGACAAATTTATATGAACATAAAAACTTGAAAGAACTTCATGCCACAATGCTTTCCTATAAGTTTGGTCAAATTCTGTTGAGTGGTTTTTGCAAATGGGTTCAAAAGATTATTCTACTTTTTCTAAAAGCATCTTAATTTAATGTCAGATAGCATCCTTTGTTCAAATTTCAAAGGACTAACTCCATTTAGCTTTCTTTTCAAATCAATCACTAAATGTTTTTCTATTTTTAGTAACAGCAGCCATTGTTGATACTGGACCATCATAACTTGTGTCAAAATGAAAGTTAATATGCTACTGGTAAATATCCTTTATATCAAATTTGCTAAAATTCCGCTCAATCTTTGTTCTAAAGATTTTCTACTTTTAGTAATAGCATCCATCTGCATTATCTACAAAAACTTGACTATAGCTAGACACATTAGGTGCCTGATGAAGCGAGATAGCAGGGAGGAGGGGAAGGGGTGACTGTGAGGATTGGGCATGTTCCAAATCAATTTATAAAGATTCCAATTGTCAAGGAGGCAACAGGTGGAAAAGGTATACATGAGTGTTCACATATCAGTGTGAAAATGAGACAGTCATAGCCAAAAACAAGTCTTCAAACTAATGGACAAAATGAAATTTTAAATTTGTGTTGCTCTGTTTGCGCTGTAGGAGATGGAAGGTTCTTACAATAACTGTATCTACCCTTCTGTTAGACTTGGGTTTGGCAAAACAATCTACCTTGTTTTCCCTGCCAAACACACATATGATACATCTTTCATAACCTTCATAACCTTCCACAAAAGAGCCCTAATTTTAAATGTTAACCACAATGCCATCACTAATTCAAAGTGAGACTTGTGCCTTGACTCTATTTGCTTCATGCAAGCAAGACAACATTCGTTTTCAAAACATTCATTTAACCATGGATCACCTAAATTAATGAGCTTTTGCTTTCAAAGGACAGAAAACTTTAATATCCTTTTGATTATAACAAACAGCAATGTACTTCAAACCAGCAACATCTGTTGTAATGAAAGTATCACAACAATGACAAGTCATTCCCATCACTTACAAATTCTTTAGTCAATTTAAAAATGTATGAGTCACTCTCAATATCTGCATTTCACTCAAAATTACTGCAGATTTAAATGAACTGAACTTACAGTAATAAATTTAAAACCTTACCTTTCTAATCATTCAACACTGAAATAATTTAAAGTCCACCATTTTTTAGATTGGCAATTTGTAATTTGTTTGCAGTGGACAATATCAGGCATACACAGAAGAGAACGGATCTCAGTCAACTTGTCAGTACCTTAATTTTATAATAAGCTGATTGTTCACAGTAAAATGATAGCTCCTATATCAATAAATGAATCTTGTTTACTTACCAGTATCTTCTATCTCCTAGTATGCATAAAATGAAAGTGAGGAATTTTTAATTTTTAATTAGAGCACAAGGACTAGTTAACTATGCAGTTTACATTTGTACTTGACATACCAGTAAGTATAAACAGTATATTGCCACAACAAAAATTAAAAAAAATAATGAGGATTTTGTATAGCGCTTAATCTTTAGAAGTTCTAAATGCTTTACAACATCTTTAATGATATGACTACAAAAAACCAAACACCCTGTAATTAGAAAACATTAAAAAAAAACTTTGAAAATATTTAAGGTAGCAAACATTATTAGGTCTTTAAGTTTGTTCTTGCAGTCGAAATAGGTGAGTTTTAAGAGCACTCTTGAAAGGGTTCACTGTGTCTTGGTGTCAAATTTCAATGGGCAATACAGAGGATTTTTATCATTTTAATGAAATAAATTTGATGAGAAAAATAACCTATGCTGGGGTTTGCACTTAGACAAGGAAATCGCAGTTGAGGAGTTACATTTCCTGTCACCAAGCATTTCAGGAAGACAAATATTATAATCCATTGAATGAAATTGCCTTGCCTTGATGTAAACCCCAACATATATTTTATTAATGTACCATACATTTATTAATGTATCATACATTTATTAATGTACCATACATTTATTAATGTACCATACATATATTAATGTACCATACATTTATTAATGTATCATACATTTTTATTAATGTACCATACATTTACCAATGTACCATACATTTATCAATGTATCATACATTTATTAATGTACCATACATTTTTATTAATGTACCATACATTTTTATTAATGTACCATACATATATAAATGTACCATACATTTATTAATGTATCATACATCTATTAACGTACCATACATTTATTAATGTACCATACATTTTTATTAATGTATCATACATTTATTAATGTACCATACATTTATTAATGTATCATACATTTATTAATGTATCATACATTTATTAATGTACCATACATTTTTATTAATGTACCATACATTTTTATTAATGTACCATACATTTATTAATGTACCATACATTTATTAAAGTACCATACATTTATTAATGTATCGTACATTTTTATTAATGTACCATACATTTATTAATGTACCATACATTTATTAATGTACCATACATTTATCTAAGAATATAATGCAACTGTTTTGCTTCATATTCCATGATAATTGCCAGATGGCCTGATGATGAAAATGTTTATCTGATGCATAGCTAACATTATAGTTCCATTACTTCGCAATTCAAAAACCCTTCTCAGAAATAATTTTTTTGTTTGTAAAAACACAGCAAGAGAATCCAAATAAAATGTCTGCATGCTTACAAGTCAAGTCTACAATACAGACCCTGAGCTGTGTCACATGACAACTCATAACCTTGTAAATACTGTCAATTTCATTTATTTATATCAGTTTTGGCAAAATATTACTTTATTTCATGATACTTAGATTTGTATATTACAATTATATTCTGCATTTGGATTTTGTATTTGTTGCAGCCATCAATGAAAAATAAAAAGCCACTAATAATACTGAATTAGCACTAATTTAACACATAATTTTGTTTTCATTATTACCTGTATTTTGGTTGCAGTTACCACAGATGGCGCCTCAGTCTCAGCTGCAAAAAAAAAGTTATTTTTTTTTATTATCAATTTACCAAAATTCATTAACAGGACTGAGAGTTTACTATGAAATCACCCATCACCATTATCTGTCTCAAGATGGTGTGAATGTACAATGAGATTTCAAATCTTTTTCTCTGTTGAAATGAATTAGATAATCAATATAATTTGTGAAACAGTGAACCAAATGGCCATTTTAAAGAACACTGTTCGCAAATTCTATTCATTTAGTTCCTTCTTAGAAACATTAGTGACATCATTGAGGAATAAAAAAAAAAAGTCATGTGAAAACAAGAGTCCCTCAAAGGGACCAATGCTCTACTTTGCAAAAAGAATTTTCAAGAATCCAAGACAAGACCATTTCTTCCATTTAACTGAAGGATGTTGAAACCATCTCTGATATTCTTCAGCAAAAACAAGATATTCAGATTAGCTACATTATACATACTGGATGTCATTATGTGGAAACAATGGGACACAGTCCCTAATCCATGATCCTTCAATGGAAACAATTTGACCCTTCTACTTTTCCACTAATTTATGAAGAATGTTTTTTGCATATTAGCCTCTTGGTCTTTTGCAAACAGAAATAAACAAAATTAATTTATAAAAAATGAAGTTGTGGCAGACATATTAAACCATATCCAGTGCAAATCAAAGAGTATGAGTGAACATGAAGTAGTATTAATCATAACAAAAACTATACATATATGGATCAAAATATGAATCATATTGAAGTAACAAACAATCTGAAGACAAAAGCAGCAAATTACAAACAATCACATTAAAAAGAAGAGCAAAAGGTCAGTAAATCATCAGCAACTGAAGCAAAAAAATGTAAATATACATAATTATCATCTTTTATATTAGCTGACTGAAGCTGGTTGAGAAAATGTACTTTTAATACAACAGTTAATAAATTTACTGAAAGATTATAGAGAAGACTTCAGGAATTCACTGTGAAGTTTAAAAGATCAAAAAAAGGAAAAAAATATTGCATAAAGTCTGTGTAATCTTCTGATTAAGTGCTGTCCTTTTTTGTTTAAACACCTCAAAACTTGACACCCATAAAAATAAACAAAATGTATGGTAATAGGTGATCATGTTAATTGGTGTTAGTTGGTGACATGGGGAGAAGTATCAAACCCCGTTCTCATACCTGCATAAAAGAATTTATCTATGGATGGATGCATAGCAGCAACAATGCAAATCTCTCTTTCTTCTAGATCGTGAAGAGACAATTAAATGTAGTAAAGCGATACATGAAATAAGAATAAAAATATATCAAAAAGGGGTAACTACAAGAAAACCTGATATAACATGATTCGCTGTAACATGGATATAGATATAACAGCATTGGTTATATGGTTTCTGCATTCATTAAAACTTTCATGTTCTCAAGGTATTATCGCTTTATCAGCCACTCATCATCAAGTTCGTTTTTAAAAAAAAGTCTTAAATTCTTGTAATGTTTAATTAGCTTCTTGAGTTGATTATTCTGAGAAAAAACTGAGAAAATTTTAAATATATATATAAGGCAATGAGAACAGTTCATAAATACACATGGAATTTAAATTATTACAAATTCCCTGTTACTAAGGCAATGAGAACAGTTTACACACACACACACACACACACACACCGATAAATACTAAACTGTAATCGTGTCCAACCTTTCCTTTTGTTAGTCTTTTTTTTTCAAAAAAATATTTACTTAAACCACTATCCATCAATGCCTGAATAATAAAAAATTAGGCTTCTTTATTCACATGGAATTTAAATTATTACAAATTCCCTGCTACTAAGGCAATGAGAACAATTCATAAATGCACATGAAATTTAAATTATTACAAATTCCTTGCTACTAAGGCAATGAGAACAGTTCATAAATACACATGAAATTTAAATTATTATGAATTCCCTGCTACTAAGACAATAAGAACAGTTCATAAATACACATGGAATTTAAATTATCACGAATTTCCTGCTACTAAGGCAATGAGAACAACTAGTTCATAAATACACATGAAATTTAAATTATTACGAATTCCCTGCTACTAAGGCAATGAGAACAACTAGTTCATAAATACACATGGAATTTAAATTATTACAAATTCCCTGTTACTAAGGCAATGAGAACAGTTCATAAATACATATGGAATTTAAATTATTACAAATTCCCTGCTACTAAGGCAATGAGAACAGTTCATAAATACACATGAATTTAATCAGTTGTACATATTCTAATAATGTATATACCGTATTTTCGCGCATATATGACGCACCCAAATATAAGACGCACCCGTATATAAGACGCGGGTTTTGACGCTTTGTGTAAAAATATTTTACATAAGACGCACCCATATATAAGACGCAGGTTTTCTCGATTTGTGTAAAACAAAATTGCATAAGACGCACGCAGCCTGCCATCTGCCGCACTGAGCAATTTATATCCAGTGGTTTCCTTTTGGTTGAACATGAAGAAAATTGGAATTAAAACTGGGAAATGAAACCTTGATATCATCAAAAATAGCGGTTCGTACCCAGAAATTTGAATCACCATCATGAAATTCTCAACTTTCAAAAAGAAGTTGTGTATTTTGTTCAATTTTCTTTCCAAACAAAATCTTTGTATGCTATAAATAACAACATTCAATGAAATTTCAATCATGCCATTAATGCCTACAGGTTGCATCACTTAAAGCAATAGCCAATTAAAAAATACATGTCAACAGCCAATTAAAAAAGACATATCAATAGCCAATAAAAAAAGACATATCAATAGCCAATTAAAAAAGACATATCAATAGCCAATTAAAAAAGACATATCAATAGCCAATTAAAAAAGACATATCAAGCAAAATTAATGTTTTAGTTCTCTTTTAATTCAGTGTAAACTGTAATATGTCCTCTTGTATTCAAATGTATAGATGTAAGCCTACCATCAAAGCTATGTCTGTAAGCATATGTATGAGAAACTAATTAAGTGCTGACCATGTTTTGATCTCTGATTTGTGGAACTATCTGTTGTAAGATTAAACAGAATTAAATGTGGACATGCTTTGTATTATATGTTAATAACCTATTTTGTCAAATAAAGGGGTGAAATAAATAAAATAAATATTATTATGTTAATAACCTATCCTGTATCAGATCATATAAAGGGGTGGAATAAATAAAATAAATATTATTATGTTAATAACCTTTTTTGTATCAGGTCAAATAAAAAGGTAGAATAAAAGAAAATTTAAAAGGCATGCAAAACTCCTACTTGTGTAAGAGATTGCAATTACAGATGTGTGTCAGGTCAACACAATTAATGAATGTAAAAATGTTATAAATATTTTTAAGTCTATTAAATAACCTTAAATTAGCCGACTCATTCAGAAAACAAACATCTGTAGTTTTGGAGTATCAACAACAAAAAGCACTTATGTAATACACCATGTTTTCGCATACATGTACTGAAACCTTGTGGATTAGTTCTTAATGATCTTTCTGATTATCTTGCAACCAAAGTTAACTTACACAAGAAAGCAAATTTCTCTTTCGGAGGATGGGTATCGGTATCTTGAAACCAAAGTTAATTTGCACAAAAAAGCTACTAATAACTTCTTTTTCTCAGGTTGGGTATCTTGAAACTAGGGGTGAAATGATAAACCTTTGTTGTGTATTGATACAATTGATGATACACGGCCTATGATATGAAACATTTTGATACACTTGATGGTCTTTCCATCTTTGAAAGGTAAGTGGTAAACCATTTGTGTATATTGGCATACTGGTTGTATTTCCAGTATACAGATTATAGATAGAGATATAGTTATCATATACTTATACGCAATTCTCATCAATGACAAGAAAATAAAAATACTTTTAAATATACTACTGTTGGTTGTCAGTGAGTTTTATTCAGCGTTTTAGACCAATTAATAGTGGCTCTATTTAACTCACTTTAGCCACCAGGTTTTAGACCAATTAATAGTGGCTCTATTTAACTCACTTTAGCCACCAGGTTTTAGACCAATTAATAGTGGCTCTATTTAACTCACTTTAGCCACCAGGTTTTAGACCAATTAATAGTGGCTCTATTTAACTCACTTGAGCCACCAGGTTTTAGACCAATTAATAGTGGCTCTATTTAACTCACTTTAGCCACCAGGCCCTTTGTTTTCCATTGTTTTGTAAAGATCTTATTACCATTTTCATGTTTAACTTAAACCTGGAAGACATTACGATGTTATCTTCAAAACAGAAAAAATAAAGCAATTTCCTCGTGCAAAGAAAATCTCATCCAGAACAAATCCTGGCATGAGAAAGAATAAGGTTGAATACCAACAAAATCTATCACTTGTACTTCCTGCATATGCAAAAGACAGCTGTGGCCACAGGTACTTGTATTTATTAGTGAAGAAGGAAAACTACTGACAACACCCAGTCTTATTCTATAATTGTTTTAAAAAAATTAACATAATGTGATAAACAGATTCAGCTGTTTTGAAATCTGCCCCATTGCTGATCCTGTGGTAATTTTATTTATTCCATCAGCACCTTCATTCACTGGTTTAATATCTCTGCATAACAAGAGAAATTCCAAATGTTTTCCCCATGTACAATTTAAGGAGAGATGCTGCCAGGATTTTATCTTAATGGGGACTTCACCTTTTGTCACCAAAATAAGGTCAGAATAGAAAAGGAGGGAGAGCAGGAAACAGCCATGGTTCAATATTTACCCAACACTTCAATGCTCCACTTTTTCAGAGTTCTACTGAAATCAAAATCTTTAAAAGATGTCACCTCTAGTTGCATAAGTATTAATCTGTCAATTATTTCTGAGCTTATCTGTGTTATCTTTTTGTATGCTTCCTTCTGAAAGAGCATATGCATAGCTAGCTTTGTTGGCTTGAAGATGTTGGGACAATGATCTTTGTGGCTGTTATTTAGAATTTTCCAGAGCTAACAGATATTATTTTTTGGATACATCTGCTCCAAAATATGATTTTTTACTAACATAAACTTACAGTATGTCTTAAACCAGTAGTTTGCCAGATTTCTTATGTTTCATAATGCTAATATAAGGTTTTTATTCAATTCAATGCCAGACAGAGGTATTCAAGATAAATATCTTCTTATATCAATTATTTTTCATGCTTATTTATTTAATCTCAACGTTGATATGGATATATGGTTTTGTAGAATATGATTGACTGGGCTAAACTGATGGATAAAAACATAATGAACCACACCAGGAATCAGACATTTTGGGTTTTAAAGGTTACACATATTTTATACGTGCGTATGTAAAAGTTCCTTCATGGAGGTTTAAACTATGCCATAACACTTGTTCCAGGGCACAATGTGCCAATCAAATTTAGTTTAACAACCACTTTTGTCATGCTTGAAGACCTGAGATGTGTAAACATTTGCCTACATGAAAAACAAATGTTGCATCAAAAATGGTTAAATAAAAATGGTATTCTTCGTTGAGCACATTTTCATACATGGGACTTTCAACTAATTTGCCAAAGTTTTCACATATCACCATTCTCCAAGTGCGCAAATTTGTACAAATTTTGCACGATCTCACACAATCGCCCACCCTGATAGCATCTTTGTTTAAGCACTTTATCTATCAATGACTTGTTTCCCTGTTGCTTTGCTAGTACTTCCTGTTTGTCATGCTGGGAATGAGCTATACTTATTTCTGATTGGAAGTTATAATTTAACCTTGACCAGAACAAGCAGTAACCTCCAATAATGTAACATATTTCATCGCATGTAGTGTAGCTTTCAAATCAACCAATATAGTAAAGATAAAAAATTCTAAGTAAAAAACTTCACATAAAATTGGTTATTAAATGATGAGTAAATTACTTTATTATATCGTTATGCATGTGAAACAAATGTGGAATGTATCCTTTATGATGAACATGCTGCTGGGTTATGATAATTAGCAAGGAATTGGGGTGGGAGCATTTATGAACAAAGTCACATGGTTCAAATTTGCAGATGGCAAGCGAGTATTCTCAATAGTCTTTTTCATTTTTACTAATGAGTGCCCATGACTGCAATTGCTGTTTCAAATGAATTCTATTTTTGAATAATAAAAAGGTGAACTAAAAATAATTATTCATTAACTGCTGAAGACTAAAACTTTTAAATACAGTATCATCTTGTATTGATTTTCCTTCTTTAATAATGATGTGTATTGTTCCAGCAAAAGTATTCATGCATCGATATATTGATGAAACATTTCACCCCTACATAAAACGTAAGTTAATTAAAAAACAAGAAAATAACTTCATCTGATAAAACTTTTTAGTGGCAACTATTCCTATTGCAATTAAAAACGAGTGCTTAGCCATTAAACAGCATTGTTACTGCCACCAACCCCACTCCATGATTTTAGTCCAGCAGGGATGTATCCACATAAAATTTTGTTGAGGTCCTTCAGTAACTTGTGCCCTTGCTTAATATACTTCCTAAACAAGAATTAATGAGCACAGTTTGGCAGTTTTAACACTAAACACAAGAAATATTGTATGCATATGCACTGTTTGTAAACAATGGTTAATGGATTCGTCAAGTCTGAAAGGCCCGACTTGGTAATATGGCATGTAATCATTGAGCTGCTTGGAGTCAATCGGCACAGTTAACCAGTTCTCAAAAAGAGCAACAATAGACACAACCAAATCAATGGTTACAACATCAGTACTAGTGCTGACACCTAGCATGGTAGTATTGGAATTTTGTTGTGTTGTCTGCGCAATTGTGATTGCTAGCCTGGTGGTTCCAGGCATAATAACTGCTGCCAAGGTTGGAAAATCTCACAGTAAGGAGCTCATTTTTGGTGCCTGGGTTATTAGTCACAATCAACACAATCGGGGCTACCTTTACACCATGCATATGGCAGAGTGGAATGTGTTGAGTTTGTTTCTGTACTGAGACACTCATGTAGTGTTATTGTATTTCATATGCCCTCTCTTCAATAAGTGTGCATAATTTGCCTAAAAAAAAACCATGGCTGATGGAGGCAATGAAATGGAAGTTGTTGGCCCTCATTGACTCAGTCAAGATGAAACCACATCACTCCTGAAGTAAATGAGATAGAAGACCTGACAATGGAAATTCTAGCTCCATCAATGCTAAATCAGTTGCAAAGGGGCTGAATTTGTCTGAACATTAGACCTCAAAGAGGAGCAGCTCTCAGTGGAAGCACAAAGAAAACTCAAGGAGAAACATCAGTCCAAATGGGTACAATGCCAGCTCCTGAGCTCCTTGCAATGGTGGCAGGCCTATACACAGTTCTTAAAAGGTGGCAGAATAAACTTATGGTCTCACTTATCAGGAACACAATGGCCAACTGCAGTCATATGGTGGAATATATGAAGAAGAAAAATATTTCTCACTGATCTTTTTGATGATGATGCATACCCTGGCTCCAAATATTTATAATTTGTAATGATGGAAAAAATGTGGCAAGCTTTCTCATACCTACTTTGGTCGAATCTGAGACTCGAACTCATGCAGACAGAGGTGAGATGGCAGTGATCAATAATGGAGAACGATTTAGACAATTTGGCCACTCAAAGCCCCAATTATTTTTGGAAATAACTATAAAAAATATATATTTCACCAAACTAGCCATCATTCTTACCATGTTGAATCATTCAAAATGAAACAAAAAGAGGCAATAAATGTTTCTGTAAAACCATTAGATAGCTCTTTTAGTATAAGCATGCATCCTGGAGACAAAACATGGTCAACATATGTTAATTACAAAAAGCTAAATTTGATTCTTAGAGAAAATACAGAGAAACCTGCCACTATAATGAACCTATTTAGTTCAGATATACCACAATTGTAGAATGACTTCTGAAAATGTACAATAATTTTACCAATTTCTTTAAATACTACAGGGCTAAAGTCTAAAATGTACAATAATTTTACCAATTTCTTTAAATAGAGCAGGGCTTAAGTCTAAAATGTACAATAATTTTACCAATTTCTTTAAATACTACAGGGCTTAAGTCTAAAACTTACAATAGTTTTACCAATTTCTTTAAATACTACAGGGCTTAAGTCTAAAATGTACAATAATTTTACCAATTTTTTTAAATACTACAGGGCTTAAGTCTAAAATGTACAATAATTTTACCAATTTCTTTAAATACTAAATGGCTTAAGTGTAAAATGTACAATAATTTTACCAATTTCTTTAAATACTACAGGGCTTAAGTCTAAAATGTACAATAATTTTACCAATTTCTTTAAATACTACAGGGCTTAAGTCTAAAATGTACAATAATTTTACCAATTTCTTTAAATACTAAAGGGCTTAAGTCTAAAATGTACAATAATTTTACCAATTTCTTTAAATACTACAGGGCTTAAGTCTAAAATGTACAATAATTTTACCAATTTCTTTAAATACTACAGGGCTTAAGTCTAAAATGTACAATAATTTTACCAATTTCTTTAAATACTACAGGGCTTAAGTCTAAATATAAACAAGAATTTACCAATTTCTTTAAATACTACAGGGCTTAAGTCTAAAATGTACAATAATTTTACCAATTTCTTTAAATACTACAGGGCTTAAGTCTAAAATGTACAATAATTTTACCAATTTCTTTAAATACTACAGAGCTTGAGTCTAAAATTTACGATAATTTTACCAATTTCTTTAAATACTACAGGGCTTGAGTCTAAAATTTACAATAATTTTACCAATTTCTTTAAATACTACAGGGCTTAAGTCTAAAATGTACAATAATTTTACCAATTTCTTTAAATACTACAGGGCTTAAGTCTAAAAATAAACAAGAATTTGATTTAATAATTTGGCAAAAAAATTCAAGCTTAGAAAAAGAAAAAAAAACAGTCTTGTTTATTTTTCAAAAACAAAATAGTTCCAAAAAAGTTGATAATGTTTAATCTAACTGATACTGAACCATCAATGATAAAGCCACAAAGTCTTTGTAATCATCTTCCATACATTGTGTCCACAATCATTACTCATTACTGGATAAACAATGGCCCAAAAATGTTTGCTCCATCATCTGGCATGGATACTGTGAGATTAATTATGCGAACTATTACAATTCTATGCTGAAGAAATATATAATAACTTTTTTTAAATGTATTTTTCTTACTTCTTTAGAATCATAGCTAGTGTTTGGCCCCTGGGGACAAGATTCATTTTTATGCCCCTCCCTCAACTCTGAAACCCATTATTTAGCAACAATTCCACATACAACCTATTTCAAAGCCCATTTAGGTACCCCCACTAGTCTGGTGTCTGGGGACATCTGTCCCCCTCTGCCACCCCCACCCCTCCCCATCTATGCCTCTTTTCTTGTTCCTTTTAATCTTGATTAATTTGCATCCAGTGGGTAACTGTATCAATAAGTCCATAATTTTGTGCCTCGAACCCTCCCTCAGATATTTAAAAGTATACCAGTACAAAATTTCTTGTTAAAACTAATTTGAGTGGATATTGTATGACATGGTACAAAGACTGATGGCATTTTGTTGAACCAACCATTGTCTTATGGCAGAGTTTCCCTGCATAGCTTAAAAAATTTGAGAACAGCAATAGGGTGAAATAGATATTAGTACTAGATAATGCGTGTTAGTATGTTTAATTCCACTCCTCTTGCATGCGGCAGTAAAATTTACAATGATATGAACAAGTCCATTTTTGTCCATACAAGTACCTAGACAGCAGACTCATATGTCCTGGAGTTGATGCTATTGTAATACTGTTGTCTTCGGGGAGTTTGAGCGAAAACTGAAAACAAAAATGGCTACAATATGAAACATTAGGAAGACTGGATTGAATACTTGAAGATTTTCATGAAGTATTACAAGCATGCAAGTCAGAATGTATGGTTGAAGAGTTATATATGAAATGGCAGATAGTGTATATATGTATTAAAAAATATAGATTATGACCATAAAAGGTATTTCCTTGTTTCAAACCTACCGAGTATGGGGAAGGAAAATTTGCTTTTAACTAAAAATATGCAAAATCATTTTGTTTTCTTTTGTGAAATTATAGTGATCCCGACCATTGCTCTTCTTGTTGTTGTTGTTGTTGTTGTAGGGTTTAATGCCATTTTTCAGCACAAGATAGGCTATACATGGCGGCCAGAATTAATGGTGGAGGAAGAACCAAAAAAAAAACCAGAAAGAACCACCGACCCCTGAGAAGTTACTGCAAGCTTTCTCACATACCCACATTGACTGAATCCGAGAGTTCAACCCACACAGACAGAGGTGAGATGGCAGTGATCCGTAATGGAAAGCACATCAGACCACTTATCCACTCACTGCCTCTACTACTGACCTTGTTAAATGAAACTAATCAACAGTCTTATGGCATGAATGATATCAAGTTTTGGTAAAGATTTTATGATGAATCCAGGGTCTTAAACTAAGTAATAGAAAAGATAAAAACCTACAAATTTTTTTTTACAATGCAGCAAATAATTTATTTCTGTGGAATATGAAGTGAAAATTTTAACAGAACTTTATGTGAATAAAATCTGTAATAGTTCAAAAAGTTGTATCACATAGTCATAATGAATACATTTTTAATTAAATTCCAGTGGTATTCCAAAAAAGATCCAACGCTTAATGTGTTGATGTGCATGTAGAGGTGAATGTACCAATGAACCAATGTAATTAAGTTTGATGATGAACCAAGAATCTTTTGACAAATTATAAAAATATAATCCAAGATATTCTTCTCTGAATTCACTATTAATTCCAAGTTAATATCTCTGTACAAGAATAATATTGAGAACTTTGTAATTCCTGAGAATAATAATTTGAGCAGCAGAGAGGGTGAACAGACCAGTTTTTTTAGACGTCAACAATGCTTCCTTCTAGTTAATATTTACTAGGAAGTCCTAATTTGTCAAATAGACCTTTCTAATAAATATTAAGAGAAGGGTCCATTTGGTAAAAAAAAAGATGCCATTTAGTTGACGTTCACCTCCTCGGCTGCTAATGCGCTAACAATTTTTTTACGATGAAAGTCTTTAAGACGAAAATCCTTTCAGGACTGTACAAATAAACTAATTTGTAAAACCTCACCTCGTAAATCAATCAGATTATTAGATTGGTCAGTGAGTTTGAAATTAATTCTCGTTAACAAATTATTATGACATCGCATATAGACTAGATTAGTTGGGTCTTCAATAATTAGAAATCCTGGAGGAGCCGTTGGTGCAAATGAGTATAAAATATATCCTTGCTGAGCTTGATTTGATTGTTCGAGATTTATTTGATAATTTCCTTCGATAACGTCACATACTAAATTGAGCGCAATCACTGTTGAAATATTCACATTGTTCGGAGCAATATGTCTACCGCCGCCTTCTGGATCATTATTAAATTTCAGAATATTTGCTGTAGGATTCTTCGATTTTTTCCAATTATCGTGGATTCTTTTGAACCCAATATTAATAGCATCGTCAAGTTGTTTCTTTAGTTTATCCGGATTATATCCAGGGATTTTAAAATCTTTAATCTCCGTTTTATTAATATTGTATAGATCCGCAAACTTATCTTGTAATATCTCTTCATTTAATACTTCCCTAATAATTATCAAATGAAATATTTTCATATCGTCGATGATTTTATTACCTGTTTCTACGATGCTAATAAACTCGTCTTTAGTGAGAGAGCCGGATTTAAGAGATATTAGCAGTAGTGAAAAATCATTATTCATTGCTGTGAAATTTCCGTTAATGAGAGGAACATAAATTGATTCAAAAATTTCTTTATTAAAGAATTTATTAGGAGCATAATCCTGATAACTCTTGACTTCATTGACGGGTTTTATTTTGTTGGTGATATAATCGGATTTCTTAGGTTCGGGTGGAAAATCCTTCGAATTTTCTCGCGAGTTATCCGGTGGTAATTCAGGCCATCCTAACACTGATCTTATAGAACTCTGATAAATATCTACAACGTATCCTTCTGTATTTATCTCGATAGCAGATGATAATGTTGGTTCGTGAACTGTTATAGCGATTTTTGATTCTTTCCCAGTGAGAGATTTAATTCTTCGTTGTAATTCAGCGTTGATCTGTTCGATTTGATATGACCCAGTTGGTAACGAGACAACGTTCCAGTCTGGGGTTCCGTCTTCACGATTTTTCCACGCGAACACCAAGGAATTATTTGGTTGTTGACCACCAAATGCTACCGATCTAATATTAGGCCAGCTATGATACACTCGTAGTTTTGCTAACGCGATCTCGCTCACGGGAACGGGGATTGGAAAATTCACACTAAATTCAGGACGTGTTGAGGTTACTGATATCGTGCTTGTTTTCACCGGTGTTGTATTTGTTACTATTTGTTGAAGTAGTTCTTGCGACGACATTATTATTATTATTATTCTGCTCTAATTTCAGCATTGTTGATTTATACAATTGAGCCATAGTTGAGAATTCGCTATCTGATATTGTTGTGTCATCCAACGACGATGATATCAACGAGGATAATTGCGAGTAACCGGCAGATGCAATATGAAATTTTATTACATAATTGTGTAGTTTACTCTGGCTACACGATGATAGTTTTTTTGTGATCCCGGTTAATATACCCGCAATTGTAGCTATGGAAGAAATAACAATTGGAACTACAACCGGAGCAATCATAGTAACCGAAGATAGTATTATTCCAGCCGCGGTGATTATTCCCGACACTTAATACACAGTGACATCAACTGCGGTTATTCTTCGTTGGTATTTTTTTATTTTTATTTGATACTCCTCACAGAGAGAGCTGAGTTTAGTTTGAAATTCTCTGACTTGATCATAGCGATACTGATTCGATGATGGGGTCATTTTATTTTAAAAGCGCTAGCATTTTCAATTCAAAATTCTGAAAGAATTTTTAAATCAATTTAATTGTTTACTTAAATCCACTACGAATTCTACGTACCACGTTACTGAAACCTTGGCTAGATTTCCATCTGTATTTATTATCGTGAATTGTTCAGTTGTATCCTTGTCGATTATCGTTGATACTGTATTATTGACTCCAGATGAACTACTTGATGATATATTAAACTGATTCGGTGATACTATTGTTAATCGATAAATACCCTTGACTGCTGCGGTTATGTTTAAAATGTTGTTTGTGGGAGTCCACATAAATGATCCGTGTTGAATCGTGTGTACTACGTTGTTGACGATAGATTTATCATGAGGAATTTTTACTTTTTCAACAACGCTTATCATCCTCGTTGCATCATCCTTTATTGCGTTGTTGAATTTTTTAAGTTCATCGATGGATTTTTTAATATCAGGAAGGGTTATTTCAATTTTATCAAATGGGCTCCCAATAAACTTGTCCATGAGGTTTTTACGAAACGTCATAAATAGTTTCACGTGTTTTTCATATTCAGATTGAAGAGTTGCTAGTTCTAACATAGAATCTTTTATTAAGGTGAGTTTTGGTGTGGTCACTGGTGGATTTCCAAAAAATTCTAGTATGGGTTTGTCAATTTGGTTAATTGTATTTCTTTGTGTTTCACTAAACTGATCAAATACAATTATATGATCGTCATATTTATCGCTTAGTGATTTTAATGAATTCACTGTGTTATCATATGTTGCTAATTTATCCGTAATCGTTGAAACAAGTACACCTGGTTTGAGTTTACCCCCATCAGAAAATAACGCGATAGTATCCTCTGCTGCGTCTCGTCGTTTAACCAAAATATCATTAAGAGAGATATTACTACTTTTCAATTTACCCTGACGATCTTGAAATACAACTATTTCACCAGGATCAACATTTGCTAGGTTTAATATTTCGGATATTTCATCTTCGATTAGTTTTTTAATATCCTTGTTATCAACGGTTTCAACTCTACTATCAGGTTTTTTCAGCGATGATAAAGATCGTCCCCAAATATCAATCATTATTATAGAAATATTTTCATCGTCTAAATCCGATGGATTTTCAATCTAAAGATTTTTAATCCAAAATTCTTTCAGAATTTTTTAAAGAGATTTGCCGCTAGTATACTCATTTACTACTATATGAGGTGGTTTCGAAAATCTTTTGGATATAGCATCAAGTACGTTTAATACTTCATTACCACATATTGGTGGATCAAGCATTGTTTGTGTTGGTAACGTAGAATACCAAGTCCTCATTGGAAAATCTTTTATATAACGCATAAATTCTTTTGGCGGCGCTAATCCATATGAGTCAAAATAAATAATCCCACGTGGATCAATTGCGTAACAAACCCAGTGAGTTCCAGGTCCATCGCTGTTATCTAGATTAATAATACCGGTTTCAATATCATTAGGTTGTGCCGGTAACTGATCTTTCATAAAAACCCCTCTGAATTTTTTTATTTTTAATTTTTTAGCGGCATCAATTAAATCAAAATTGGACATAGGAACCATCGGTTCCTGAACTATATCGTTCCTGGAATTCGAAGACCCTTTCCGCTGTACCATGAATACGGGGTTCCTGGTAGTCTTAGACCCTTTCCTTTTTTTTTACCAGATCCACGAGTGGATCTGCGGATGGATCCGCCTGTTGCCTTTTTCAATGCCATTCCTGCCGCGGTACCAACGGCTCCTAACGCTGCTGCCTTCGCTACCGCTGGGGCTGCTGCGGCAATCAACCCTGGAATCAACCCTAACAACGGGAATATACCACCAGTTTTTTCCATGTTTTTAATCGCGCTCGCAGAAAGAGTAACCTGAACTCCTTTTTTTTCTTTCAGCGCTTTATTAAAATGATTAGTCTGAGTTTTTGTCAGCGATAGTTTATTCCCTCCGCCATTCATTTGATTAGGTTTCAGCGTTATTGTGGTTCCACATTGCTTAGCTGATTTGGATTGTAATTTTTTTAGTTGACCAGGTGTCAACGTAACATTGATATTACTATACGACATTATACAAAACAGATTGATTCTAAATTAGAAATGCTAAGCATTTCTGAAATTGTAAAGTAATTTACAATCAAATATTTTCCACTGGTGCATCAATAAGTCTCATTCGTCCACCGACACCTTCAAGTATCATTGATTTATCACTAAGAATAACAGCAACCGCTCTATAATTATCAATACCACCAGGACCACCAGGACGGGTTACACGAGCTCGGAAGTGTATATCAACGACGGACTGTCTCATCAAGTCAAGATGTTCCAACGAAAAGTAATAAATCGGATACAGACTTTTAAAATCCAACTGTGATATTTGTAGACCAGTATCGACATTTTGATCGCGTCCCATATACGACAGCAACCGATGATAAACTCGTGCAATATGATTATTTCCATAATCAAGTTGTATATCCTCTGATGGTTCTTGCTGTCCGTTTATTCTCAGCGAGACTTCACTACACCCAATTTGATCAAATATCATGTGGGAACGTTCTTGATTGTTTAATCGCGCAGTATTCTGTAGCGCAATAAAAATATGCCGTGGAGCTGTAATACCCTGTTTTGATGCTAGATGCCATGTAAGTGTACCATCAATATTAGAATCCATGGTATCTGTGGACGTTGACAGCCAACTTAATAATCTCTTTCCCCCTTGATCCATAAATGATAGTAACCGTGGTTCTGTTGACAACGATGGAGTCAACACTGGCATCCACAGTGATAGTTTTGATAAAATGACTTTACCAGCGGCAACGCCAGCAGCGCGCCAGATTGCATAATTATCAGTACCCCTTCTCGTTAGCGCTATAGTATGCTTTACTCCATAGATAACTTTTCTAACGTTTCTACAAAATCCAAATATGTGATGGAGCGGAATCGCATATGAAAACCGTCGACGCTCTCCTTGCAACGTTGCTACTCTTGTTGCAAACCCTAAATTGAAATTATTATTAACACCTCCGAGAATATCAAAGGCAGCATTTGGTCTAACTCGACGTTCTGGATTAGCTGCTTCTTGTTGATCGGCTTCTGAATTATCTCTTGATGTTAACACTTTAATGTATTGAAGGTGGTCAGCGTTATCAGTAATATCCTTCGTGAACATCATAGACGGACCCGCTGATCTAGTATAGTCATCAGAGTATCTCGCTAACCCGATTATTCCGGTAGCAATATCAACTTCACGTTCAATAGATTCGATTTCTTTTCCATCAATGAGATATCTAGCACTTTCAAATAAAGCCATGATGCCATTGTTAACAAAACCAACTCGGACAGTTGGGTTATCTGCATATGGTGTATTAGCTACAACATCTGTTACGAGTTCACCTTCGACTTCAATAAAGGCTTCAGCGGGTAAAAAGTATTTACTGGTATCATGAACTTGAAGTTCGATTCTCCCCCGAAGATTAGGTTGCACTGCGTGATAAGCAAAAAATTGATAATCACGTACAGATTCATCTTTAAGTACTGGGGCTTCCATGTCAAATGCAACATCAGGGTTCTGTTTGAACATTTTTTATTATATACCCGTTGGTCTAAATTAGAAATCGGAAACGCTAGCATTTCTGAGAGGTGAAATCACTCAAAATCGATGCAAAATACAGAATTGAAAATAAAAAAAAATAATATTATGTTAAATTAATTATTTAGTTGGGTATATCAATAATGTTGCTGATGAAAACAAATCTAGATAACGAAGATCAAATCGAAAATACAAATATTTCAATAACTATAACAACTGAGAATCCTATTCAAATAACCAGAAACATTAGTGTTTCTAACACTAGTGTTTCTAACACTAGTATAGGAAATTCAAGTGGAAACATTAGTGTTTCTAATACAAGTATTTCTACTGAAACCATCGAAAATTCAGAAAATACAAGTATTTCAATAACTATAACAATTGGAAATCCTGTCCAAATAAATATAACCAAAAACGCAAGTGTTTCTAACACAAGCGTTTCTAATACAAGTATAAGAAATGCTAGTAATTCTAGTGATGATTTTTGAGAAAATATTATTCACCGACGTCGGAAATTCTTTGAATTAGAAAATACTTTAGTACTTTTAAAGCCGCTTCCCGCTATCATATTTGCTGTTATATTATCCTGCAATGACGGAGTCATCGTGTATGACGGGGTCATTAATGACTGTAGTTTTTTATCCACGGCGTTATTTATTATTTTACTAACCTGTGTAGGCATTACTGCAGTAGATGGCAGTGAAGTCATTCTAGAAATGCTAGCATTTCCAGGTTTTGAAAAATTTCTACGTCGAACTAGCGCTGTTAGTTTATCCTTAGCGGCTGAAAATGCCTTCCCGGCAAGATCACCAACAGCGCTAATACCCTTATCTCGGATAACATCAATTGCTTTCATCGATAATTGTTTTACTAGCGGAGCCACTTTTGGAGCCATTCTTGAAAATAATCCCATTATAGTATTACCGAGACCATCTCCATAGTATACTCGGTATTTTGGCAATCGTGAGTTTACCACGTAGACGTTAGTTGGTTTATCATGGTTGTAGTGTATGATCATTCTCTATATAGAAACACTAGTGTTTCCAAATACTAAAGCATTTCCAAATTGATATTTATCTAATCGCTATGATAACCGTAAAAATCCGCAGGATTTTCGGCTAACTCTTCAATGAAATCTCGATATGTTGCAATATCCATGATACCACCTTGAAATAATCGCCTACAGATATCAGCTGCTTCATTGATTATTTCCAGTGAGTTATTCCCGGCTCGTTTTCCTCCAACAAGAACTTCTAATCGGGATATATCACCGAGAATATTACCAGGGCAAGTTACACTAGAGTTTCCAACTAAACCACTGCCTGTTTTTTTAGTTGTACCAGTTGCACCTTGTGTTTTTATTTCTGAACCGGGTTTTGATTGTTTTGGTAATATAAGAAATTCAGGGTCTGATTTAGCTTTTTTTACTCCTTCCTTAATTCCATTCTGAAAGTCTATATACGACTGTTCTTCCTTCCTCCTCTCAGTAAGATTCATAATTTTCTTCTTCGTTTTATACAACCAATCATACCACTCATCTTCTTTTATTTTACTATCCTTATACTCCTTTTTGAGAATTTCCTCTTTTATAATATAACTCTTGACAGCAAACTCACCAAAGGTGATGTAATCGCTGGGTTTTTCAAATTGAAATTCTTGTATTTGTGATACAATATTAGGTTTGAATTTGTCTACAAAGGCAACACGACTCTTCGTGGAAACTGCGCCTTCTTGTTCTTCTTCTTCCTCTTCTTCTTGTTCTTGCTGTCGTTGTAGTTCTTCTCGTTCTTCTTGTTCTTGCTGTCGTTGTAGTTCTTCTCGTTCTTCTTGTTCTTGCTGTCGTTGTAGTTCCATCTCCCCTGCGATTTCACCTGGAAGTATTTGTACAGCTTGTTTTGTTTGTTTAGTTCGTTTTGCTATTTTCTCCAACACAGGGAGAAGAGGCTTCTCTGTTCTAGGACCTTCTTTAGGGACATCTCCGTATATCGCCCGTTCAGTTGCTGTTTTCACACCCTCAGTTGCACTAACAATAGGTTTGAAGAGTTGTTCTGTATCCTCTGTGAAGTCAGTCTGAAATAATTGCCGTTGTTGAAGTTTTTCACGTATACGATCACGAAGGGGTAATATTTTCTTAAGAGCGCTAAGTCGTTCCTTTACGTTTCGTGTGGTCAATGATTGTCCTATCATTATTAAAAGAGTATCATTATTGTTAAATTGCTTTGCAATTTTTAATTAAAAAATCCTTTGGATTTTAGAAATGCAAAGCATTTCCACTCAAAGATTTTCATTGCAATTTCAATTGTGAAACTGGACAAACAAAATAAATCACTAAATTGTACACTAACTTGTTATATACTTCCTTGTTGTTACACACACATAATTTTACTTCCTCATAGTGTGATTTATACCGTACTGGTTATACAAACAAAGGAGGCTCTCTACGCGTGGGGCTCATCAAACTCAAAATCCAAAATCCAAAATCCAAAATCCAAAATCCAAAATTCTACGAATTTTTAACGAATTTTTATTGAGAGTTTTCCATTAATGTTTTTAATTGTCTCGCCTTATGGTTAATAAGTTTTCTTTGTTCATAATCTAAACCTAATTGCTTACGTACACGTTCAACGATGCTACATAATGGTACGAATATATTAACATCTTCAGTATTGACTAAACTTTCACGTATAAACTTTTGTATCCGCTTAATTAAAAAATATTTTTTAGATAGGACGTATTTTCCCGTCTGTTCTGCAAATTGTATATCCTCGAAATCGGTCATAATTTGATCACAATCTAACCCTGAACATAATTTTACATTTTGATCCTTCAGCTTGTTGATTTCAATAATAATCAATTTGAGATTTTCAATATTCATATTATATAATAATATATTTGTTTAAATACAAAGTATGAAAATTCTTTAGAATTAAAAATACAAAGTATTTCAAATACAAAGTATTAAAAATACAAAGTATTTTCAAAATGAATTCTGGATACACTAAGGTGTTGATCATCTTAGTATACCCAGAAGTTTAATGCGATTATAGGTGATTATGATTATATATAATGAATGACGACGGCACATTCACCGTTTTGAACCCCCTTGGTGTTTTATACATCAAGCAGCGCTCAACGGTTACAACCGACAAACACATAACAATAGATTATAGGTGAACAATGACAATGGATGACGACGGCACAATAACCCCTGATCTAGTGTGGTAGGCGGTTATATACACATAGGACGGTACAACAATAGATTATAGGTGAACAATGACAATGGATGACGCGGGCTATTCTACATTCAAGTGTAAACAAAACCGCAAAATCGAAACTTTGGTTTTGAATGTCAATAATAACGTTCATACCACGTGTGACGGTGTGGTTTTGTTTACACTTGAATTTCGGCTAAATGCCCAATTATAATAAAGACGAATTTGTATATATACACTCATTACGACGAGGTGATATAAAAGAGGTGTAGTGATTGTAATTATTTGTTTGTTTATTAGCGATCACTGACAATGTTGAAAACACGCATAATACTTGAAACAGACATTAAAAAAAATGTTTAAATACGACGTGTTTATAAAACAGTTCTGTTAATACTTGAAAAAAGACAAAATTGATTGTGTTTTGTTCAGATTTATGTAATTATAACAGCCAATGAAAAATCGAAGATTTTCCAATCAATGTTAGAAACATTAATATTTCCATGTTTAAAATCCGTAACTCTGTCATTGATGATTTGTCACACGCGTTATACCTAACGGAGTTATCTCCCGTGAAATCCGTAAGATTTCCATTTACGTATTATACGTAAGAAAACTGAATTTTGTTTTTAAAACGCTTTGAAAAAGCGGTCTTATAAATTCCCTCTGCTACTTTTTGTACCGAGGAGGTGTGAATATCGAAATACTTACCAGCTTCTGACATTGATTGAAATACCATCTCCTTGTTGTCAGTATTAATTGACTTTACGGATCTAGCATTTTTCGGGTATTTCCCAGTTCTTCCTCGTTTTGTGTTTTCACATTGAGAAATAGCTTGAAGGTTGTTCAATTTGTTATTCTTAGTATCGGAATCAATATGATCAATAACAAAACCATCTTTGATTGATTCGTTATACACTTCGAAGACGAAACGGTGATTGAGATACATTTTCCCTCCAGCTTTAAATATCAAATACCCCATACCATTATCCCACCCAATAGATTTCCTATTTTTACAATGTCTGACAATACCATCACGAGAAGCTTCGTAATTTTTAATAACAGGATGTCTTTGAAATTCTTGGCTCATTTGTATATATAATATATCTATTTGTCTAATTCGTTAATTGGCTGAATTATAACATTAGCAAATCTTTTTAAATAATCAGCCGTAGTTTTTATGATTTTGCCGTCATTGACGTCGTCAGGATTTTTGATTCTTCGCTTGTCATAATAACGTTTTAACTCTCTATAACGCTTACCCCCGCAATTAATGCATAACTGCGACTTGCCTCTTACACCTACCCCACAATGCAAACATGGTAGAGGTCCCTCCGAACCGTTTCTTACACTCTGCATATGATACCCACAGAATTCATTTCTACATGATTTGTTACACGGAGTCTTTGATCCAATCATAAGCCATTTGCAATGATTCATTATATAAAAATTTTCTTATTTAAATACTTGTTTTAATTATAATATGAAGGAGTTCAAGAGATTATCGAAAATTAAGCCTTGGAAAAATGTTAGATTTAATCTCGATAGAATCTCTGATATACCTAAAAGTCTAGTAGATGATAAACCACTATTGAGTAAAATCAGCGACTGTTTTAATGAGTTTAAGCGTGATGGAGCATCTCATACGTGGTCGACATTTCGAATTATTGATGAAGATGTCAATATACCCGTAATTGATGCTACTATGAATGATATAAGAGCAGCTGTGATACTTTCACACCTTGGCAAGAAATCTCTACGGAGGTATTTTTTTAGAATAAAATTTATTATCGAAGAGGAAGGTGAATGGATTATCAGAGATAAATTTGACCCAATCCTTAAGGATAAAAAAACTGTTATTGTGAGTAGAGATTCCAAACCAGGAATTTTAACTGGAATTGACAAACCATACTATGAGAAATCTTACCCTGTAACAGCAGTTGTTTACGGAATATATCAGCTAAATGATAAGCCAAGTATTGCAAAACTAACTCCGATGTTTTCATCATCAGTGGCTTTGCCACTTAATTGTGTAGCAACACGGTTAATAGAACACTTCAAAAATGCATCCCGAGGAAATAAATTAACTGATCTACGAAGAAAAAAAATAACCGAATGGGAACTAACAGTGAATCAACATGGAGCAAGGATTTCCGATATAGCTAAATTAGAAGCATTATTAAAATTTCCAATATCGGTAGCGACAATAACCGGAGAAGTATTATACGAACCGAAATATCAATCGCGAGGAGCTCCAATTGAAATTATCGATCATAACAAACACGCGTGGACACCCGCGGTAAATATATTTCCACGAGAAAGAACTGTTCGATATATCCCTAAAGAATTTTCTAGGGATGGTTTCTATGAAGAGAAATTATTTGATGCTATTCACACATTAACCAAAGACGACCCTGTGTCAATGTGGTTACTCAGGAGTAATGAGGATCCGGAAATAGGATTTGATCAGTTTGTAAAACCAAATGGTGAATTATATCGAACTGAAGAATTAGATACTAGAATGAGAAAAATCGCTAATGAATTTTCACCTGAAAATTCTAAAGAATTTTCTAATGAAAAACTACTTACGGATAGCTTCACAATTCCATCAGTGGTAGCTCACTTTGCAAGAGAAAAAAACTCATGGCGTCCAACACGAAGTGATTTTCTGGAGGACGTGAAGTTGAGTTGCGTCGAATTGGGTCATGGAGGATTGTGGAATACGAAATACTCACGTGATGGTATGATTTCAATTGATATATCCGCGTGTTATCCTGGAAGTTTTCTCGGATATGGAGAATGCTCTGAATATTTTAAACGATTTGGACATCCCTCACATGAAATGACTCGTGTTGCGATTAATGGTCCATTGCCTGATTTTGATTTAACCGGATTCGCTCGTGTGATATCATTTGAATTAGCTACAGGGTTACATCCGTGTAGTTATCTTTGGCTTGGTAGACATATGTATGAAAAAGCGTGGATGCCAATTGTGCTATTGCGGTATATGATCGATTGTGGTATGCTAATATCGTTAATTGTCAGTGAAGCGATTATTTGTTATAACGCTCAGAAAGATGTTTGGTTACCAAAACCCGATCTAGAAAAAATAATTAACGAACAACGAAAACAATTAGGAGATTGTGAAACACTTATGGATTGGTCTAAGAGGTTATTCGAAGGTAGGAATAGAGAGGCTAAAGAGCTCGGACGAAGAATAATCGGTAAATTCACTCAAGGTGGAAGATTTGACAATGCAAAATATTCTTCGAGATTGATCTTAGACAATGAAGAATACGATTTTATCATAACCGATTTAATAAAAAAAGGAAAATTTGTAACCCGTAGGGATGCTTTTCGATCCAATGGTGAGAAATTAGGTACGGTTGTTACCTACTGTGATGGATATAGTTGTCAGTACACACATTTGAGAAGTTCTATGCTAGCCTATTCTTGTATTAATCTATTCTCGATGATAAACAGATTTCCTAATACCGCGGTTAGAGTAGCTACTGATTCGATGTATATCCATGAGAAATACAAATCAGATGTAGCTAAATTCACAGATCCTAAGGAAGCGTGGGGAAATTGGAGGTTTAAAAAAGAAACATTACATGAGTATTGTAAATCCGCAGACGTTGCTATGGATGATAAATACTTGAAAAGTAACCATAATATCTCAGAGATTCAATCAGAATTTTCTACTGCACCGCCCGTATCAGATCCGATTTGTAGATACAAGACAGTTTATTTAAACGGCTGTGGTGGATCAGGAAAGACAACTCGGGTAATTGAATTATATCGTCGTAAAAATCCTACGGATTTCACAAACATGATTGTGCTAACACCGACTCACAGACTCGCCAGAGAGATGATAGCGCGTGGAGTAAAAGCTTGTACCTATCACAGCTTCTTTCGATGGAAAGGTGATACATGGACTCCTGATCGAATGGGCGATAAATTTATTCCTGAAATAATAATCTGGGATGAAATATGCACGGTATCATTGACAGTATTACAGATATTTCTTGAATGGTTGTTATTGAAAAATACAAAAGTCGTCATGTGTGGGGATCACGGCCAACCGCAGCCATTTGTTGGTGGATCTCCACATGAATGGCTAAAAGGATTTGTAGATTATTATGAAGAGATTAATACCGACCATAGATCACTTGATGAACAATTACGAGAATTCAAAGCGCTAATTAGATTACAACCGGATAAAATCCAATGTGAAATAGCGCGTGAAATAATCTCTGAAACTCCCATGAATGATTTTTGGGAAATGTGGAAGCCAAATGATTTAATAATCGCGAGTAGAAAAATAGTCAGAGACGCACTTCAGATGAAGTTGTTTGCGCTACATAAAGAAAAATTTGCAACGCTTCCAGTACCACTCTGTTATAGACCTAAGGATACACGAAAGCAGAATATCGACGTTGACATTCCTGGACAACAACAAAAGCAGAATTTAGTATTAAATGATATTGTGTTGGTTGATATCAGCGTCGTTAAAGATGCATTAGGTGCTGATAAATCCCCATGGACGTTAGGTTATGCAGCAACAATACACTCTTCACAGGGATTGACTATATCCGATACAACTCTTTGGATAGTAGATAATCATATTGAGTGGTCAAATTTAGTTTATCTCGCAGTATCCAGAGTACGGCGAATAAACCAACTTCGAAGAATTGTGGTTAATGATAATGACAATACATTAAGTAATATACACACCGATGATAATATAATCAGAAAAAAACTCTCTGGTTATAAACAACAGGATAAAAAAAATAAAAGAGAATTTGACATCGATGCTGAATTAATTAAGACGCTGAAACAGCAACAGAATAATCACTGCGCGAGTTGTAAATGTATAATGAGTTGGAATTGGTCGGATAAAGATCCTCGCCAATTCACCGTAGACAGAAAAAATAACAATCTCGGTCATGTCAGAAACAATGTGATGTTGACCTGTCTTGAGTGTAATAGACGCCGGGGTGACAGCACCCTAGGTGCTAATTAAGACCACGCGGTGGTAATTGAGTATCCTCGGGAATCACTTGTAATTGTTCGCGTGTAAAACCCCGCTGAGGAGCAGTTGAATCCAGTCTATAGATTGGAGGTCTACCCGTAGATCGTGTTATACCGGATATATTATGCGTAGTGACACTCCAAATAGGATCAGTAGCTCTTTTTTTACCACCCTCAAGCTCTCCTGGTTCATATAAGTACCTTACAATGACATTACTACCAAGAATTGGTTCTTTTTGTGAAATTCCTTGGATTTCCATTTTGATAGACGCCTTCTTAATAGCGTTGACAGGTTTCATATTAATTGTTCTAGTAATCTCATTATTGATTGCGGTAATCACAGCTGGTAATCTCTTGACCCATTCACGGGATCGTTTATCCTGGATGAATTCTTTTGCGTATTGATATCCGAATAACCGCTCAGCAAGGGTTTTATTAAACCGTTCAACAATTGCCTGATCGCGATGTAGCGCAGTGTGTCCTCGTCTGATGGCGACATTATGATGTTTCATCGTAGATGTAACAACACCTTGAAATTCCTTGCCAGGATCAACTTGTAACAGATTTGGCCAGCGCAGAGGACCTCGTCGATAAATTTTTTCAAATGCAGAAGCTACTTCAGTAGATGATTTTGTTTTTAACGGTTCTGCTTCTTTGTATCGACTTGCAATATCAACTAACGTTAACGCGTATTTGTAACCGTTGTCATGCGGCAGAAATAGTATATCAGCTTGATGAACTTCATTAGGTGTTGTAACATCAAAATGCGAATAGTTAATTTGTTTAGGCGCTGGTAGATAAATTTGCCATATTGCCTGTTTAGATAACCAGTTTGCCGCTGTAGTTTTTTTCACCTTTGATGCACTAGCTAGTTTATTGATTGCTGCGTAACCTCTCCAGTATCCTCTCGGAGAATAATAAATAGATTCCATATTAAAATGCTAGCATTTTCAATTACCAGCACCTAACATCAATTTACCCTTCATAGCAGATTTTACCAACCAAGAAGCCAACTTTTCTTTGAAGGATTTATCAGGAATAGCATTTAACGCATGAATTAATTTTACATCTGCGAGATGTCTGTGTTGAAGATTGCTGCTTTTATAAGCGACATCATGAGCATGACACGCCTTATCAATAGCGTTTATTGGATATTCGCCGGGTCGGGGGTGATTTTGATCATCAAGTCTGATATCTAATCGTGTTCCCGGTCCACAGTAGCTATATCCTGGAAGGTGCTTTTCTCCTGGATACTTTGCCCACGGTGTTCCAGGGAGTTTTGCTAACTTGGCTGCAATATCACCTCCTCGTTTTTTTTTAAAGGTTTCGTGGAAGTAAATCTAAATTTTTTCGTACTACATTGTACGCATTTACCAGAAAGCGCTGATCGATTATTTTTCGTTGTAATCGTCGTCAAGTCATTTGTGCCAGTACGCGTCCTACACTTCACACAATATAGATCCATAATTTATATATAACAGTTATGAATGTAATTGATTATTCAGCTACGAGACGACGGGAACCTATTAGACACCATGCAATGTTACCAAATTCTATTCGCGCGATTATCATCGGACCATCTGGAAGTGGTAAAACACAATTGCTACTTAATTTGATAACGAGATGGATGAAGTGGGATAAATTGTACATGATTGCTCCGAGTGTAGACGATCAACGATGTTATGAAGTATTAAAGGATTTTAATGATGCCGCGCGAGAAATTAACGGTGATGGTGTTATTGAGTTTATAACCGATATCGAAGAGGCACCTAGTATTGATGATATTGATGGAAGTATTAACAATTTAGTCGTATATGATGATATCATGTTAGATAATCAAAAGAATCCTGCTAGAATATTTTCCAGAGGCAGACATAAAAACACCGATGTGATATATATCACTCAACGTTACACTCAAATACCAAAAGTGATCAGAGATAACTGCAATATGCTATGTGTATTTAACGGAGTTGATACTCATACTCTTAGAAATATTTGGCAAACTTGGTGCGGTGGTGATATGGATCATAATCAATTTAAAAATTTCTTTAGCCGCGCTCAGTCAATCCCACACGGATTTGTGACGATAAATTTATCAGACCCTCGGACAAGATATCGTGTCGGACTTGATCAAATATTTAGTTAGCGCATTAGCAGCCGAGGAGGTGAACGTCAACTAAATGGCATCTTTTTTTTTACCAAATGGACCCTTCTCTTAATATTTATTACAAAGGTCTATTTGACAAATTAGGACTTCCTAGTAAATATTAACTAGAAGGAAGCATTGTTGACGTCTAAAAAAACTGGTCTGTTCACCCTCTCTGCTGCTATTTGGATACCTAATTCCATCCCAATTCAAACACTGAACACAACAATAAGACTGATTCTGCCTATATGTCACAATTAGCAATTTTTGGAAATACTATGATTTATTGGAATTTTCCATTCTTTAACAATCTGTTACTAAAGTTATAATATAGAATGTGGTAAACATCAGTTAGACTAGATATTTTTAACAGCTTATTCCAATAAACATGACATGGACCCTGAAAAATGTTTTCTTCTATTGACAATGATCTTAATATTTTAACCACACCCATAGAGAAAATATTAGCTATGTATAATTTATTTCCCAAAACAAAAACATCATTAGTGTCTCTACTCAGGAACGCAGCGAACTTGATCTTGGACAAGGTCAAGTCCAAAAACACAATGAAACATAATACAGAATGAAGAAGAAAACACTAAAAAGCATAATAAAACATACCTATTATGATATGTCAATAAACAAAGCTGTACAATGACTCCTTTACCAATAAAACATACCTATTATATGTCAATAAACAAAGCTGTACAATGACTCCTTTACCAATAAAACATACCTATTATGATATGTCAATAAACAAAGCTGTACAATGACTCCTTTACCAATAAAACATACCTATTATGATATGTCAATAAACAAAGCTGTACAATGACTCCTTTACCAGCATACCTATTATGATATGTCAATAAACAAAGCTGTACAATGACTCCTTTACCAATAAAACATATCTATTATGATATGTCAATAAACAAAGCTGTACAATGACTCCTTTACCAATTAAACATACCTATTATGATATGTCAATAAACAAAGCTGTACAATGAATCCTTTACCAATAAAACATACCTATTATCATACATCAATAAACAAAGATGTACAATGACTCCTTTACCAATAAAAACCTACCTATTATGATATGTCAATAAACAAAGCTGTACAGTGAATCATTTACCAGCATACCTATTATGATATGTCAATAAACAAAGCTGTACAATGACTCCTTTACCAATAAAACATATCTATTATGATATGTCAATAAACAAAGCTGTACAATGACTCCTTTACCAATAAAACATACCTATTATGATATGTCAATAAACAAAGCTGTACAATGACTCCTTTACCAATAAAACATACCTATTATGATATGTCAATAAACAAAGCTGTACAATGACTCCTTTACCAGCATACCTTTTATGATATGTCAATAAACAAAGCTGTACAATGACTCCTTTACCAATAAAACATATCTATTATGATATGTCAATAAACAAAGCTGTACAATGACTCCTTTACCAATTAAACATACCTATTATGATATGTCAATAAACAAAGCTGTACAATGAATCCTTTACCAATAAAACATACCTATTATCATACATCAATAAACAAAGATGTACAATGACTCCTTTACCAATAAAAACCTACCTTTTATGATATGTCAATAAACAAAGCTGTACAGTGACTCATTTACCAATAAAACCTACCTATTATGATATGTCAATAAACAAAGCTGTACAATGACTTCTTTACCAATAAAACATACATATTATGATATGTCAATAAACAAAGCTGTACAACAACTCCTTCCTCTATCAATAAAACAAACGAAAAAAAGGTAAATAAATGAAACACTTTACCGAAGTGATGGAAGTGTGAAATGTAGACCAGCATTGCCTGATTTTGGAAAAATTGCTGTAATATATCTATAGATAAATAAATCTACCAACTAACATGACAACAGTACTTGAGAAACTGATCACCTTTCATTCAAAGTAAACACTGTAACACCAAGCTTAATATCAAGTATAATGAGTAATCGCTGAAACAAAAAAAACAAAAAAATCAACAACAAAAATCTCTGAAACTAAAACAATCCTCATTCTATAGGACGATCCATGAACCAGGCTAATACCAGGTAATGATTTTCAAATAAGAAGAGTGGGATAACATGAAATGGAAATAAAAGGAAAGTATACAACTTTAACGATGAGGTTAAGGGCAGGAGAGGTGTATAGATAGATACACATGTAACACAGACACCAAAGCCATCAGTATGCTAAGTTGCTGCCAAAGTGGGGTTAATTACAGAGCAATTAGTGATGGGTGCATTGCAAACGGCCCCACTCACTACAACCTCCATTAGACTTAAGCAAAAGAACCTGCTATTTTTTTTAAACCAAACTTTGAAGTAACATCGCATGGAACGATGTAAAGTTGACTGACATGTGCTACAACTCCATCCAAATGGTGAAGATGAGGAAAATCCCATAAAAGATGTATCAAGGTCTAAAAAACGATATTCTTGTCAAACTTCAACTACCAGTAAATATGTAGGATGGTTCTTGAACAATGCTGGCTGCAAGCAACATTCAAGTTTCAATGTAAAAACAAGAATTGGTATGAAAAGGGACATCACTCTTGTCCAAAATCGAGTTTTTATTGTACAATTAATGCCATTCTTCAGCACAAGATAGGTTATACATGGCAACCAGTATAACTGGTGGAGTAAGAACCCAAAAAAAACCTTATAAGAACTACTGACTCAATGGAAAATATTGGCATGCTTTCTCATCCAAAATGAAATCCAAGGCATGTATTAGTCTGGAAGACAATGTTTATTCAGTAAAACCTGTATTGAAAAACTACTGTTATGAGAGACCAACTGTCTTGAGAGACTTGGTTCACAATGCAGATTTACTGACTATATAGTGGTATAACTTGTCACAAAGTTGTGAAAGACAATATTTCAGCAGATGTGGTACTTGTTCAAGACAGGTTCTACAAAACTGCATCAGAATATGCTGAATGGTTCTTAAACTGTGTTGATTACATGTGCAACTCATTTGAAAACATGCACTTAATTGTCAAGGGCCAAAACTCTATCCAAAATAGAGTTGAGACAAAACCCATAAAAGGCACATCCATGTCTTGGAAACAGTATATTCCCCAAATTTCAATACAATATGATGAATGGTTCCTGATATATGCTGGTTATAAGGATAAGCTGTAGTGGAAATTTAAACTTGATCAAAAAAGGGAAATAACTCCATGAAAATGTTTAACTGAACAGAAAGGTTAGAAGGGTTACAGAATTTTGGCAGTTAAAAAAGCGTGAAAGGAAAGGCTGAAAGACAGAAGGAAAATTGACTCTTGGGATTCCAGGTCTTGATTTGGAGCACTAATTAAACCTTACTAAAATATATGTAAACTTTTAACAGTACCAATATCTATGTGAACTTAAGTCTATCCAATACATGTATTGTAATCTGAGAAAACTGCCAAAGTCTGGTACATCATGTATGACGTGCATTAAAGAATGCCATATATACTTGCTTGTAAACTTAGTCCAACTATAAACAACATAGACCCTGATCTGGTGTCATATGTCTTAGCAGATCAGGGTTTTATTATTCTAATGATAACTCCTAACAAAATTCAGCGATCAAGATTTTCCAGCACATTGTATGATGGTAGATTTGGATCTATGCAGTTTGCATTTAGACTTGACTGACAAGCAAATACATATTATAACTGTTCTAACAACTTGGTGTATACATCAAAATGCAAGGGAACAGTGATTGATTGATTAACTGAATTTTAATTGCGCACTAGCACTTTTAGGCTATTTAGTGCCATACAATAGGTTATATGTTTGAAAATAAGAAAGGTTCAACATCGACTAGCGACATAGAAAACCAAATAGCTCAAAGTAAAATGGTAAGATGTTGGTATTTGCTGCACAATAAAAGGATGTAATCTTTTAAGATTTATAAAAGGTCCTATATCGACCAGCGATATAAAAGAACAGATTTTTTAAATTAAAAACGGTAAGATGGTAACGGTGCAAAATAAAGCTTCCCGATCAATGGGAGAGGTAAATGTTCTATGTTAATGAAAAAGAATGAAAAGGTATTAAAATGGGACGGTATATATATTGCATAAAAGTCAAAGTTTGGAGTAAAGATTTACTGCTTTCAGGAGCAAGGGAACAGAAAAGGTGCATAATGAAATGAAGCTCATTAATCATTAATTATTCAAAGACAAAATTTAAATCATATTAATTAAATTGTGCATGTAATCAATATAAATTTCTTTGCTTCATTGCTCAATCAAGTGAAAAAAGTAAAAATGGAGCTTAACTACAGAACTGTATGATGTCATAATTACTATGTGGAATGGAGCTTAACTACAGAACTGTATGATGTCATAATTACTATGATGTGAAATGGAGCTTAACTACAGAACTGTATGATGTCATAATTACTATGATGTGAAATGGAGCTTAACTACAATACTGTATGATGTCATAATTACTATGATGTGAAATGGAGCTTAACTACAGAACTGTATGATGTCATAATTACTATGATGTGAAATGGAGCTTAACTACAGAACTGTATGATGTCATAATTACAATGATGTGAAATGGAGCTTAACTACAGAACTGTATGATGTCATAATTACTATGTGAAATGGAGCTTAACTACAGAACTGTATGATGTCATAATTACTATGTGGAATGGAGCTTAATTACAGAACTGTATGATGTCATAATTACTATGTGAAATGGAGCTTAATTACAATACTGTATGATGTCATAATTACTATGTGGAATGGAGCTTAATTACAGAACTGTATGATGTCATAATTACTATGTGAAATGGATCTTAATTACAATACTGTATGATGTCATAATTACTATGTGGAATGGAGCTTAATTACAGAACTGTATGATGTCATAATTACTATGTGGAATGGAGCTTAACTACAGAACTGTATGATGTCATAATTACTATGATGTGAAATGGAGCTTAACTACAATACTGTATGATGTCATAATTACTATGATGTGAAATGGAGCTTAACTACAGAACTGTATGATGTCATAATTACTATGATGTGAAATGGAGCTTAACTACAATACTGTATGATGTCATAATTACTATGATGTGAAATGGAGCTTAACTACAATACTGTATGATGTCATAATTACTATGATGTGAAATGGAGCTTAACTACAGAACTGTATGATGTCATAATTACTATGTGAAATGGAGCTTAATTACAGAACTGTATGATGTCGTAATTACTATGATGTGAAATGAAACTACCGTATATACTCGCGTATAAGCCGAGAAATTTAGGACAAAAATAAGACCTGGAAAAAGGGGGGTTGGCTTATCTGCAGGTCAAGTTCCAAACCTGAAATTTATAATGCTTTTTCCCCTCGATTTCCAATATTTATTGTTTCCGTCGATCGCCGAATATGAGATCACATGCCTAATGATGCCATATGGCTAAGATTTGTCCTGACGTGAAGTAAAACAAATATTTTTTTTCTAACATAAGTGGTAAGATAATGAATGAAAAGCATGTTTTTAGCGTACTTGACGTCTATTTGACAGATGTCCATCCACCAGAAAATACAGCCATACGTGTTATTTGAACCATGCAAATACATGTATTTTCCAAAAGAACGGCCATATTAGTAATCTCTATTCAAGTATTTAACCCTCAGCTAAGCAGTAATCATTAAACTCTATGTTTTCGTAGAAATGCACTCTAGTTTATTTCAGTGTAAATATGAAAAGAATCTACGTGAAAAAAAATAAAAGAATTACGATACTGAAGGTATACAGCCATACGTGTTATTTGAACTACAGAAATACGTGTATTTTCCAAAAGAACCGCCATATTAATAATCTCTGGTCAAGTATTTATCCCTCAGCTAATCAGTAATAATTAAACTCTACGGTTTCGTAGAAATGCACGCTAGCCTATTTCAGTGTAAATATGAAAAAAATCTACGTAAAAAGAAATAAAAGAATTACGATACTAAAGGTATATACGACAAACATTTTGATCGAGAGTAGAAATACATGTATGACAGTCTTCGAGAAACAATAGCGAGAGGCTCCATAGGGTTTTGTTGCGCGCATGCTTAGGAACGGCAAATAACAGTGCACGAGTCAGCGTGAATAATTGTAAAACAATATAATTTGTTGGATTTCTTTGACAGGTGTTTTAGAAGTAATCTGGAGCCACAGTTTATATACAACTATTGTTTAGTTGTTTGTAAAGCAAAGTGGTTTGTTAGCGGAAGATTGTTGTACAATAGCTACCATATGCTTAATCTGTGGTAAATGCCTCGGGGATAATAGGTTTGTTTTGTTGCACAATGCCAATGACTTAACTAATAGATGCCAACTCTCAGATGTATTGTTTGATGAGATATGGTAGTGGACATGGTTTCTGCTCAAAGTTATAAACTGTCACGATACTTGAATAATGTCCACGCTGAAACCAATCATAGTTTGATCGATTGAATCACACTACCCGTAGTTTAAAAAACACAACACAAATAACAATGATAAATAATTATCAAATACAAATTGAAAACAAACCACAAATATAAATAATTACAGGATAAGGTATATAAATAGTATACTACTACTGAAAGAAATTATTTCAGTTTAATCTCTGTAGAAGCTTATGTTCAATTCAATCGGATAAAATGAATAGTGTTGAAAGTAAAAGATAGCGGTCTGCTTATGATGCAGTATTCAAACTTAAAGTTATTGAATATGCAGAAGCAAATAACAACTGTGCTGCAGCACGCGAATTTGTTGTGAACGAGAAGCAAGTACGGGGGGGGGGGGAGACGACGTATATGATGAAAGCACGCCCGTAACAGAAGCCGAGTTTCGTGAACTGTTTGGCGAGTCTGATACAGGGCCCGATTTTGAAGGATTCTAAAAGTGATCGAACTTTTATATTTTATGATTTTAGAATGAGGATTAATTAAATTTCCATTAAGACTTAACACTTCAGAATTGTTTTTATTTCAACATATAAACTAGATTTCTTTCTTTTATTTTATTTAATAACGTGATTTACCTAAATAAACGTATTCAGAACTCACTTTGTGCATCTTGTGATGTACCATTTGTATAAAAATTATGAGTCGGCTTGTACGCGGGTCATGCACTTTATACCACTTTTACCAATTCAGTTTGGGGGGGGTCGGCTTATACGCGAACGGGCTTATACGCGAGCATATACGGTAAACCAAATCCAAAAACAAAAATAATTGATACTATTCAACTCAGTAAATAAATTCCCACATAATCATCTTTCTTATGATTATATTTTAGCTATCTTATTTCTTCAAATATTGACATTTGAGATGAGTAAAATACTCTTTCAACAGTTAAGTAATAAAAACTGGACAATATTACTTGTCCTTGAAAGTTACTTTATTGAAATTAATGGTTAAATTTTAAATGATGTTAAATAGGGTATAACAATGCATACAAAATGAAGAACTATTTTTCCTTCAACATCATGCTCTTTATATAAACAGACATCATGCAGGACATGCAACAGTTAAGATACATTCATGATTTTTATTTAGCATTAAGAAAAATGATGCTGGTAAATTACTGGAAAAAAAACTTGATTTTTAGCGAGACCATTACCTACTGAAATTCTAAATTTGTATTTATAACCTAATTTAGCTGTGTAAATGTATTTGGACAGTACAGTCAAACCTGTCCGAGAGGACCACCTAACAATAGCAGACCGATTTACTCTGATAGATAATTGTCAGTAGTTTTCCAGAACCAATGAATATTTCCTTCCCATAGTTTGCCATACCAACAGGGACATCTAGTCTACCACAAGTCTTGTAGAAATTCACAAAGCATAGATGCGGCTATTTTGAAAGCTAATTGCATAAATTTACATAAATTGAAGTAAGCAAGGCCTTTTTTTAGCTGATACCTTCGTCTCTTCTGTTATTAAGAATTATCATAAAACCCATTTCTTTGTTATCTGTCAACAACTCATGACAAGATCATAGATCACACTGAATGGCTCCACTGGTCATCATGCTGATGCTTGAAATGAGTACACTAAAACATTTTAAAGCTCTTTAATTACAGATAAATATGATTCTGCCAGTAAAATCAATATCTTGAACTGCAGTATTTATAACAAATATTCCATTTAAATTATGATGAAGTTGTAGCAATACAAAGCTATAATATATTGGCCACTATTTTGCAATCCCCATACAATCCTATAGCTTGCCTGCATATAGCAAAGACCTGCTCAATGCAACCAGTAATTGCAATTTTTTCAGTCAGGTGGACCTTGTATGCTGCATTTAGCAACAAATGAATCAAGAGTAAGGAGTGAATGCCCCTTTTGTATTCTATCTCAATTAATCCCATGGACATAATCTCAACTTGTTAAATAATTTAACAATTGCACACAAATGTCATCAATGCCTCATTTCTTTTAAGAAAATTTACTGGACTCTGAAATGTACATAACCACCTGCCTATACAACTATTTATCAATGCCTCATTTCTTTTAAGAACATTTACTGGACTTTGAACTGTACATAACAACCACCTGTCATTACAACTGTATATTTATCAAAGCCTCATCATGTTTTTCTTTTACAGAATGTTTATAGAACTCTGAACTGTACATAAAAACCACCTGTCTATACAATTATCTATTTATCAAAGCCTCATCATTTTTTTTTAAAAGAACGTATATAAGACTCTGAACTGTACATAACATCCACCTGTCTATACAACTATATGTATTTATCAATGCCTCATTACTTTTAAGAACATTTACTGGACTTTGAACTGTACATAACAACCACCTGTCATTACAACTGTCTATTTATCAAAGCCTCATCATGTTTTTCTTTTACAGAATGTTTATAGAACTCTGAACTGTACATAAAAACCACCTGTATATACAATTATCTATTTATCAAAGCCTCATCATTTTTTTTTAAAAGAACGTATATAAGACTCTGAACTGTACATAACATCCACCTGTCTATACAACTATATGTATTTATCAATGCCTCATTACTTTTAAGAACATTTACTGGACTCTGAACTGTACATAACAACCACTTGTCTATACAATTATATATTTATCAAAGCCTCATCATTTTTTTAAAAGAACGTATATAAGACTCTGAACTGTACATAACAACCACCTATCCATACAACTATTTATCAACGCCGCATTTCTTTTAAGAACATTTACTGGATTCTGAACTGTACATAACAACCAACTGTCTATACAACTATTTATCAATGCCTCATTACTTTTAAGAACATTTACTGAACTCTGAACTGTACATAACAACCACCTGTCTATTTATCAAAGCCTCATCATGTGTTTTTTTTAAAGAATGTTTATAGGACTCTGAATTGTACATAAAAACCACCTGTCTATACAATTATCTATTTATCAAAGCCTTATCATCTTTTTTTAAAGAACGTATATAAGCCTCTGAACTGTACATAACAACCACCTGTCTATACAATTATATATTTATCAAAGCCTCATCAATTTTTTTTAAAGAACGTATATAAGACTCTGAACTGTACATAACAACCACCTATCCATACAACTATTTATTAATGCCTCATTTCTTTTAATAAAATTTACTGGATTCTGAACTGTACATAACAACCACCTGTCTATTTATCAAAGCCTCATCATGTTTTTTTTTTACAGAATGTTTATAAGACTCTGAACTGTACATAACAACCACCTGTCTAAACAACTATCTATCAATGTCTCATTTTTTCTTTAAAGAACATTTACAAGGACTAGACCACCTATATAAAAAGATAATTTTTGTGTGGTCCCTCAACTTGTCATTAAAGACTTGTTTGACTTCACAATAAAAAGGCTTATAGTTTTTGGCCATAGTACATGATGAAACCAACCTGTGCCATTGGCCAATGATGACGGAGGCATTTCGGTCTCAGGTGTTGCCTCGGTTACCATCACAGGAGGGGGAGGAAAATAGTCTGGAGGGACGGACTCCCCTGGAGATTGATAATGCTGTGGAAGAAGAAGCAAAAGGCTGATTAAAGAGAAAAGAAAAAGAAAGGATAGAAGCCCCAAAAGCATATTTGAAAAACTGTAAATACTCATGTACAAAAAGTAACCATCATAAATCCTAATCAGCAACAGTTCATGCTGTTTGTTCTACTGATGGTTGAAAAAACATTGGCCAATCAGACGCAAGATCACCACATAAATATGCATTGGTCTGACCTGTACTAAAATTCATCCAACATCTTGGTGATATCAGCATATTTAAAAGTCTGATTAAAAACATAGGTCAGAAATTCAGTCTCTTAAGTGGTAAGAAGCTCAGCCAATCAGGTCAACTAATTATTATGCAATGATCTTTCTTATAATTAAAAAAAACATATTTTAATGATATTAACCAATTTTTCAAGTATTATGTATATCTATGTGTCCTAATTTTGTATGATTATAGATTGTAAGGGTCATTTAGTAAATAACTTTAAATACAGATTTTCTTGATGGTTGTAGGTTTGTACATTAAGATAAGGTCATTTTAGTAAATACATTACATAGTTTCAGAAAAAAGAGTTAAGAAAGCTTCAGCTTCTGATGAAGTAATGCAACGGCAAATGCAAAATGTGAAAGAAGCAAGATAAATGCAGATGCAAAAGAGGAAACAGAAAAAATGCAAATCCAAATGCAAGTAGTGAATGATGCAAAAAGATGAAATGGAAATGCAGTTTAAAAAAAAAGAATTTGAAATGGAAGTTAAGGCTTACTTTTCACCTTTATACACAAGTTCAGGTTTTGATATTACCAGAAATATTAGGCTAGTACCTCCTTTTTTAAGAAAATCAATAGTAGATCAATATTTTCCTCATTATTTGAGAACATTGCTGAAATTCTGAAATGGCCAAGAGATCATTGGACTTTGTCATTGAAAAGTGTAGTTATCGACAGAGCTCACTTGACTCTCTGTACAACAAAGTGCTAATTAAGATGTACTTATTGGCAGAGCTCACTTGACTCTCTGTACAACAAAGTGCTATTTATGATGTACTTAGTAAGGAATGTATCTTGATGGGTTAAGAGTTGGTACTGAAGGCATATTGACAGAAGTTTAGGAATTGTTGACATGAAACTGCTAAAATCCATCTCAAGGACAAAATAACAACTATTTGATAGGTGCTGCTCTGCCAGGAAGGTTATTAAAGATTATGATAACTCACAATGATTTACAATTTCAAAATTTGAGTATATAATGATGAAGGAAAGTGAACATTGTCACCAAAACAGATTCATTTACAACACAAAGAATCGATGACTGCACTGGTAAACTTAGAAATGAATTTATTTTAAAACAAAAGCATACAATTCAATGCCATGTTATTTTAAAACAAAAGCATACAATTCAATGCCATGTTATTTTAAAACAAAAGTATACAATTCACTGCCATGTTATTTTAAAAGAAAAGCTAGAAAACTATTCAGTGGACACTATTGTAAATGCAAAAGCTAACAGATTTTCAGGGTATGCATGTGACTTTGAAAATGCTAATATAAATGACCATTTAAATATAGAAATAGGATGTCAGAATGATAAAAGTAGTACGGAGACAATTTCATTGTGTGCCCCACTGCATGATGACATACATATTATCGATATGAAACTAAATTCAAACGATTTTAACATAGGTCACTTAAATGCACACAGAGAAAAATAGACCAGATTAAGTTATTGTTATTTTCTAAGGAAAATAATATACATATTTTAGGACTCACTGAAACTAAATCAAATGCTAACCACAATGATAATCTATTTCACTGTCAAGGCTACAATAAACCATTATGCAGGGACAGAGAGACAGCAGGGGGAGGTCTTGTTGTATACATTAGAGAAGATGTAATGCAGAAAGGCAACTTGACTTGGAGTTCCTCCTGTTCACTATTTATTTGACTATCTCTTAAGTGGTCCATGTCTTTTATTAAACTTTCAGGCTTCAGTGGAGCTCTTTCAATCTTCTTTTGTGCTAAGCCATCTCTCTTTAATATATCTCTTTGCAACTGCATGTTCTAGCCTGATGTTCCTTTGTTTTAGCAATTCCTATAATTGTAACAATTTTGTCTTAGCTTATTCTTTCCTCAATAATTTTTCTTTGTCAAAGTGTAAGGAGCCTTTTTATGTTTTCTTTTACTTTCATTTTTGTTTATTTCAACGTTATCCCCCTGCAACAATTGTCTGTAATTGTCATGGGCCATTTATGAATAACTCAGGCTAGCTGTACTCAGGGTCACTAACCTTCACTGTTTATCTGGATTCAGAATTAATTTTGCCTTTGCTGCCACACTGATGTTTAGTGACTGATTCCTCTCTTCATCAACAGTACCATCAGGTCGTACCAAAATTCACTTAATTTTTTACAAATTCTTTTAGTTAGTCTTCCATCAGATAAACTTTCCATTCCTCAATGATGTTAGTGACTACATTCTATTGAAGATGAAAGTATTTTGATAAAATCTGTTTCTGTTTGGAATATTTCTCAAATCATATAAAGTGAAGATAAACAAGTCAATACATGTTTTAAAACAGAAGTCTGCAGATCAAGTACTTTGCAACTGTAATGTAAAATGAAGGGATTACAAGAATACCTCTGCAATGTGACTTTGTCCTCAACAGTCAAATGTTTTTCATTGATTCTGAAGAAAAATGTTTCACTCACACAGCAATTTTTGATGCCCATTCAATGATTTTCATATCTTCTGATGTAGTAACATCAGAGTCACTTTTTTGCAGTAACTGTCCAAAACCTTATTATATCATACAGCACACTACCATCTGCTGACAAATTTTTCAGAGCAGATTGCTTCTGAAGTAGCAGTTATGATAAATTATTATTATTATTATTATTATTATTATTATTATTATTATTATTATTGCATATTAATGGTTAATGTCTAACTCAAATTCTGAGAAAGTTTGATTACTTTCATGATTAATAGATGCATATCATCAATTTAAACAACCAATGGCATCATTTACTTGCTGAACAATCAAATGGATTTTCATTAACATTCAATAGAACATTGTTTTTTATCTCGTTATCACATCAGAGGTATTAATTGTTTATTAGTCACGCTGACTTCATGCCTGCCTAGATATTATTAGCTCACAATTCCATGGATCAATCATGGTTCACCAAGAACATAAATGGAAGCAATCTCACAAAAGAAAGGCATGATACATGGTTGCATTGCACAGAGAAATGGCATATCCTCTGAGAACTTCACATGTATTTGACCTGGAAGTTTGGATATATGTACAATCAATGCATCTGTCTCACACTCACTTAGAAATTCCCAAACAGTTGTATAACTACTGACAGCAGAAATAACAATGCTCCAGTCAACACAGTCTTGGATTCCTGTTCATTGCTCAACAATACATCATAGTGCTGTTTCCAATGCTCCAGTCAACACTGTTTTGGATCATTGTTCATTGCTCAACAATACATCATAGCACTTGTACATCAGTACACTCTTCACCTTTATTTTTATTTTACTGTTAAAATCACAGCCACATGATGAACACATGACTCTTTGTGTCAACTGAAGCAAGATTTTTGTTTGTTTCAAGCAATGGATGCAAGAAACTTGGTAAAAAGGTAATAACATTCACAACGCTCTAAAATATGTAAATATGTAAATGGTGGATGAAGAAAGGTTTTATAAATCTTATGTAGTTCTAGACATAATGTGTATTAATGCTGTGTGAATATGTTAGATATTCCTTTTCCTCGCTATTGAGTTAAAAAATGTATACTGCAAGCATAGGCATGAGTATGTGTAGCCAGGTACCTATTTAACAATTATTAAAGTGAGTATGTGTAGCCAGGTACCTATTTAACAATTAATAAAGTGAGTATGTGTAGCCAGGTACCTATTTAACAATTATTAAAGTGAGTATGTGTAGCCAGGTACCTATTTAACAATTATTAAAGTGAGTATGTGTAGTCAGGTACCTATTTAACAATTATTAAAGTGAGTATGTGTAGCCAGGTACCTATTTAACAATTAATAAAGTGAGTATGTGTAGCCAGGTACCTATTTAACAATTAATAAAGTGAGTATGTGTAGCCAGGTACCTATTTAACAATTAATAAAGTGAGTATGTGTAGCCAGGTACCTATTTAACAATTAATAAAGTGAGTATGTGTAGCCAGGTACCTATTTAACAATTATTAAAGTGAGTATGTGTAGCCAGGTACCTATTTAACAATTATTAAAGTGAGTATGTGTAGTCAGGTACCTATTTAACAATTATTAAAGTGAGTATGTGTAGCCAGGTACCTATTTAACAATTAATAAAGTGAGTATGTGTAGCCAGGTACCTATTTAACAATTAATAAAGTGAGTATGTGTAGCCAGGTACCTATTTAACAATTAATAAAGTGAGTATGTGTAGCCAGGTACCTATTTAACAATTATTAAAGTGAGTATGTGTAGCCAGGTACCTATTTAACAATTAATAAAGTGAGTATGTGTAGCCAGGTACCTATTTAACAATTAATAAAGTGAGTATGTGTAGCCAGGTACCTATTTAACAATTATTAAAGCGAGTATGTGTAGCCAGGTACCTATTTAACAATTATTAAAGTGAGTATGTGTAGCCAGGTACCTATTTAACAATTATTAAAGTGAGTATGTGTAGCCAGGTACCTATTTAACAATTATTAAAGTGAGTATGTGTAGCCAGGTACCTATTTAACAATTATTAAAGTGAGTATGTGTAGCCAGGTACCTATTTAACAATTAATAAAGTTATGGTCATCAATAGTAAGTTAAAAGAGTGGGCTAAATGGTCTTGAAAACTCATTTTATAATTGCATTGGGAATAATTATCAATAAATAGCATTTTCTACTCATCTTATTATTGCATTGGGAATAATTATCAATAAATAGCATTTTCTACTCATCTTATTATTGCATTGGGAATAATTGTCAATAAATAGCATTTTCTACTCATCTTATCATTGCATTGGGAATAATTGTCAATAAATAGCATTTTCTACTCATCTTATCATTGCATTGGGAATAATTGTCAATAAATAGCATTTTCTACTCATCTTATCATTGCATTGGGAATAATTGTCAATAAATAGCATTTCCTACTCATCTTATCATTGCATTGGAAATTGTTGTCAATAAATAGCATATTCTACACATCTTATCATTGCATTGGAAATTGTTGTCAATAAATAGCATTTTCTACTCATCTTATCATTGCATTGGGTGTAGTGATTTCATTGCAATCAAGTAACATCTCTGCATGCCTGTGAGCAAACATCTAAGTACTGATTTGGAAATTTTAAATTCACAACAAACTGTGGAATTAAATTCTCCAATAATGATGCATGATATTAAACTTTCGTGAACAGAATACACCTTTGGCTTAGATCCCCTGCTATACTTAATCACATTAGCAAATGAGAAGCATTAACCTCTGATTAATATTCGATAATTATGTTATTTACATTACATTTTAAATTGTTGTTGTTATGTTGTTATAGGGTTTAGCGCCATTTTTCAGCACAACATAGGCTATACATGGCAGCCAGTATAAATGGTGGAGAAAGAACCAGAGAAAACCCTGGAAAGAACCACTGAAACATGAGAAATTACTGGCAAGCTTTCTCATGTACCCACATAGGCCGAATCTGACACTTGAACCCACACAGACAGATGTGAGATGGCAGTGATCCATAACGGAAAGCAGTTTAGACCACTCTGCCACTCGAGGCCCCTTAAAAATTGCGTTTTAATGCCTAATTGAAATGAGTTGCCTTGACATATGACTATGACCAGCATTTCCAACAGAGGTTCTTTACGTACCTTTAATCTTTTATATTCTACCCCTTTACTTGAATTGATACTAAAAACATATTTAATTTGATAATAAAAAGCAGGTCTACTTTTAATTGATTGTAACAATGTAACAAACACTTCCATAAATCATAGATCAAAACACAGCACTTAATTAGTTATCCAGAAAAGGATTACGGGCATTAATATGATGGTCAATTAATATTTTAATTAATTTTTCAATTATTACACTAAAACCAAACTTGAAGACCAAACTTAAACATGAAATTTCTCTTAACAAGATTTTACTTACTTGGTATTATTGCCATCATTATTCATTACTAACATTTTACTTGGATTTTTTTTTTTATAAACTATTATTATTCATAGTGTAATCAGACTTACTTTGCTTTACAGAAATTTTATCAAAATAAACAACTTATCTGTATAAAATGTGAATTTCAAGATGCTGATAGCTGCTATTTTCGGTGTCAAAATGAGCAATATATCAAGGTCTAAGTTACCAATGTGGAGGTGGCGTATTTTTGTAAAGAAAAAATTAGATCCACACATGCCCCCCACCCCCATTATAAGTGCTTTTATGAGTTATCTTGGAGAGGAGGTATATTATCATGGGTATTTATTTCAGATAGTTACTATCCAAGCACTTTTATTTTTAATCTTATGAAATATCCAACAAGATCAGTTCTAAAGATAAGAAATAAAATATATGTTGAAAAGTGAGCACAAACTGAAGATAACAGAATTATTAACTTTGAAAACAGACACTACGGTAATATGTATAATGCATAAAATTTTTTCAGTTTGGCAATTCTGTATACACAGACCTCCAAATAATACAAAAAATAATGTCTGAAAATCGAGGAAAATAGAGCAATGATGTAGAAATATAGGAAAATGTAAGCAAAAAAAAAAGACACCTGATGCCCTGTTAAGCAATTATATATAACCTAATATTTAAAGTCTGATCAAAACTGAATTGGAAATTGGCCTCTAGACTGGTAACTAGGTCAGCCAATCAAATCACCTCATTATGTGTAGATCTCACTCATCAAACTTGTCAGAGCTTATAATGTAATAAGCCCACTGCCCCAAGTTTGATCAAAACTGGATCAGAAATATGAACTCCAGTGTGATAAACAGAGAGCATAATATACAATACATGATGGACAATAGATGATGAATGCTGGGCCATACAGTAAGTTCACTTAGCTTTATGGTTTAGTTATCTAAACATTGTAGTTGCTCCAACATTACTGTACATAAGCCAATGAAGAAGGCAGAGATTATCTTGAGCTTGTTTGTTAAGAAGTAAATTATACAAATGAATTTGCCCATTTAGGTTGAGGATATTTTATGGTTCAGAAAATAGAATATTTTTATAGCTGCAATTATTAAGATCACTGACTTGTTATAACATGGTGGTTGGGGTCCATAACACTGACAATTCATATTGAACTATTTTTTGAACTGAACAACAGTATAGCTGGAACTGAATGTGTACCCAAACCATGATATCGTGGAAATGAAAGAATGTTCTCAAAAACAAAAAGTGGAGGAGGACCGAGTCTGTGTAAAATTAATTATGTAATACTCACCTGCTAGTGCAGTTCCCAGTCCAAGCTAACTATTTCCTCCTTATAAATGTTCGTTCCTTGTCAAGGAAAGAGAATCGTCTGTATTTACTACTAGTCTTTATGTGTTCCATCATACAGTTGGACTCGTATTTCAGATCTCGTCAGGTGTTTTGTGCTTCTTAGACTGATATTTGTCTCATTAATATGGAGACAGAACTTTTCATGAGTTTTTGGGGCATTATCTAAACTCCCTTATAAACTTTAGGGTGAAACTTTATTCAAGAATCTTCCTCCTCTCCTTAGTGTGAGCATGGCAGAAGAGAAAGCATCATGCTTCTCAATAGAAAAGTGTTGTTTTCAGTTTCATGGTAATTATTATTTTTGTTTCACTTCACTGCCACATTGGATTTCTGGCTACAAATCAGTAACCTTCAGTTTCTATCTAGATTACCAATCATAGTCAGATATGTGGCAATGGTACAAGATTGATAACTGAAATATTTGTATAGAAAAAGAATTTTCTTTTTCCAGTCACAGTGACCTTGACCTTTAAGCATTGGACCCTGAAATCGATAGGGTTCTTCCTTACCAGGTATGTGATGTAGACCTAATTTAATTTTTATTTACAGAGGCTTTGACCTTTGACATTATAACAACTGAAAATTCAAAGGCTAGTTTTTCATCCCAAGTGCAAGTCATCTACAAAGATTTATAACTGTAGATGAAAAAGTTATTGTGCAGAAACCATTTAAATTCTTTGAGTCACTGTGACTCTGACCTTTAACCTTTAGACTCTGAAATCAATATGGATTATCTCACCCAATGTGCAAGTTATTTATAAAGTTTGTTAATTGTAGATGGTGGAGAACTCAAGTTATTGAACCATTTTTCTACACTGACTTTGTAATCAATAAATTGATATGGTTCTTCCCATGTGCATGCATCCATAAAATTTGTAACTGCAGATATTATGTGGAAACAAAATTGGTAACAGATGAACATACATTATTAAAACATAATACGCTTTGCCATATGGCAGACATACAAAAAAGGAAATGATGAATAAATGCAATAAATACAGTATTAGAATGTATTTATGTGAAGTAAAAAAAATGAGTTGGAAAAGAGAAACACGTTCTCCTATTCCTCCTAAACAAAAATAAATATACCTCTGAGGTATCCCCACTTTCAAGTTCTTCCACCATCAGGGAAGGGAAGACCCCCACCTGGCCATTAAACTCTCCTTCCCAGAATCCATCATCAACTCCGTCCTCATCTTTACGAAGAAGTTTTATTAGACTTCCTTCACTGAAGGACAACTCTTCGTCTGTGTTACCCTGATAATCATACAAAGCTCGAACCCATATGCCTAGTAAAACAGAAAACATGAGATTATCTACAAACATCTAAAGTTTATTAAACAGGACATAACAATTAGTGCATCCCTAAAATGAAACCTTCAGCAAACTGATGTATTAAGTCATGCTGTTTTTAAATTCAAACTGTGAACAAGACTATATAGGGATCTTATTCAGTAGCAACATTACTCTAAACAATACGCTTAAGGGGCATTATGTCCGTAGCCTTTAAAGTTTGAAAAAATACCCTATAGACTCTTTTTAAGTAGCCCTTCAATTTTACCCCTAGAAAGAGCTGATGTCAGTAGACTTTAAACTTGAAGCTATATCTTACAAAGACACCATATCAGTAGCCCTTAAATTGTAAAACAATGCCCTAGAGACCCCATTTCAGTAGCCTTCAACTGTAAACAATGCCATAAAGACCCCATTTCAGTAGCACTTGACTGTAAACAATGTCCTAGAGACCCCATTTCAGTAGTGCTTGACTGTAAACAATGCCATAGAGACCCCATTTCAGTAGCCCTTGACTGTAAACAATGCCATAGAGACTCCATTTCAGTAGCATCTGACTATAAAACAATGCCATAGACTCCATTTCAGTAGCACCTGACTATAAAACAATGCCATTGAGACCCCATTTCAGTAGCGCTTGACTGTAAATAATGCCATAGAGACCCCATTTCTGTAGTGCTTGACTGTAAACAATACCATAGAGACCCCATTTCAGTAGCGCTTGACTGTAAACAATGCCAGAGAGACTCCATTTCTGTAGCACCTGACTGTAAAACAATGCTATAAAGACCCCATTTCAATAGCGCTTGACTGTAAATAATGCCATAGAGACCCCATTTCAGTAGCCCTTCGACTGTAAACAATGCCATAGAGACTCCATTTCAGTAGCACCTGACTGTAAAATAATGCCATAGAGACCCCATTTCAATAGCCCTTGACTGTAAACAATGTCCTAGAGACCCCATTTCAGTAGTGCTTGACTGTAAACAATGCCATAGAGACCCCATTTCAGTAGCCCTTGACTGTAAACAATGCCATAGAGACCCCATTTCAGTAGCCCTTGACTGTAAACAATGCCAAAGAGACCCCATTTCAGTAGCGCTTGACTGTAAACAATGCCAAAGAGACCCCATTTCAGTAGCGCTTGACTGTAAATAATGCCATAGAGACCCCATTTCTGTAGTGCTTGACTGTAAACAATGTCCTAGAGACCCCATTTCAGTAGCCCTTGACTGTAAATAATGCCATAGAGACCCCATTTCAATAGGGCTTGACTGTAAATAATGCCATAGAGACCCCATTTCTGTAGCGCTTGACTGTAAACAATGCCATAGAGACCCCATTTCTGTAGCGCTTGACCTTAAACAATGCCATAGAGACTCCATTTCAGTAGCACCTGACTGTAAAACAATGCCATAGAGACCCCATTTCAGTAGCGCTTGACTGTAAACAATGCCAAAGAGACCCCATTTCAGTAGCGCTTGACTGTAAATAATGCCATAGAGACCCCATTTCTGTAGCGCTTGACTGTAAACAATGCCATAGAGACTCCATTTCAGTAGCACCTGACTGTAAAACAATGCCATAGAGACCCCATTTCAATAGCGCTTGACTGTAAACAATGCCATAGAGACTCCATTTCAGTAGCACATGACTGTAAAACAATGCCATAGAGACCCCATTTCAGTAGCGCTTGACTGTAAACAATGCCATAGAGACCCTATTTCAATCGCGCTTGACTGTAAACAATGCCATAGAGACCCCATTTCAGTAGCGCTTGACTGTAAACAATGCCATAGAGACTTCCTCCAAATAATTCTGTTCACAAAGCAACAAAGTAAACCGTCTTACAGTGATACTGCCCAATAATGAAGTACATCATACATTGAAAGTAATTACTACAAATGGAATCCATGACCACACCCACCTTATAACATGAAGCATGTTATAATGAAGGCCCTTATTGTTATAACATGAAGCATGTTATAATGAAGGCCCTTATTGTTATAACATGAAGCATGTTATAATGAAGGCCCTTATTGTTATAACATGAAGCATGTTATAATGAAGGCCCTTATTGTTATAACATGAAGCATGTTATAATGAAGGTCCTTATTGTTATAACATGAAGCATGTTATAATGAAGGCCCTTATTGTTATAACATGAAGCATGTTATAATGAAGGCCCTTATTGTTATAACATGAAGCATGTTATAATGAAGGCCCTTATTGTTATAACATGAAGCATGTTATAATGAAGGCCCTTATTGTTATAACATGAAGCATGTTATAATGAAGGCCCTTATTGTGAGGGGAGTATGCCATCCTTTTATTTCAATATACCAATAATATAATTCAATGAATGTTTGTCCCCACCCCTGCTGAAAGTGGTGAGGTCACCAAACAAATCTTGGACATCACGGAGATCTGACACACACTGATATCAGGTCATGCTCTGCTGACCGTTAAATTCAGTAATAAAAAAAAAAATGTTCACATTTTATAAGTGACAACCATTCTCTAAAATATAAAGTTTATAACAATTTTTCTCTTTAACATGAAATCATCACTTTATCTAACAGGTAAAAATAATTATATGAACACTGAATTCTAAAACTCAACAGAACATAAATCTTTATCAAGCCTGATTCTTTTGTATTGTCTTTGGTATGACAAGGATGGGGATCAAACCAACTACCTCCTGCATCTGAGGCAGATGCTTAGACCACTAGACCACCAGAGTGGTCTTCAATAAAGATTGAAATTAAACAATCTTAAAACTGAAGGTAAGTTTTCACCTTGCAAAAAAACTTCAGACCCAGATGATGTCTTACCTTCAAGTGGTAAGACTAAACCATCAGTAGTCACTTCTTGAACCTCCATGTCACCTGATGAATATGAAGTCACTTCCTGTTTTAAGTCATTAGTTATTTTTGGGGGTGATTTTGGACTTTCAGTGTATAAAGATGGTGCTGAATGAGCATGCTCAATTGAGGCTGAGACATGATAAAGGGCACCAGACAATGAGTCAGCACTTTCTAGGCTACATCCACTTCCTGCAAGACTGACATCATCCCTGTATCTTTCGATGTAGTTTTCTGGAATGTAGCCAATCTGACCTGATGAATTCTTGGCCTGAAACACAGTTAATAAACAAATATTCCGATTATTGGATAAAAAACTACCAAAGAAACATTGTTTTCATAGAAAAGAAATATTTCTACCAACTTTGATCTTTTGACCTGTCCAAAATCTGATTAAAATGTCTACCCTCTTCCAATATGGAGCATACCTTGCTCTTGATGACACATATGTAATGGCGTACAGACACACTGACCACAGTATAAATGAGTGTGTGAAATACCAAGAGAAACATTTTGGTTATAACTGAAGGGGGGTGGGGTGGAGATACAACAGTAGCAAGTTTCATTGACACATGAAGATAATAATCTCCTTTATGGATTATGATGTGGTCACATGAAAATCATTTTCATTCAGAACCAATATTCAATGAAGTGTTCCAGCATCATGCAAGAGTATTAGTGATAAGAAAACTTTTAAGTAAGTGATTATGGGGCTAAATATTGCTATATTAATGTTTTAGAGTAAACCCCAAGTTAATAAGACCACACATCTAGGAGTAGCAATAACATGATTTACAAGATGACCACCTGTTGGTCATATTGTCCATCAAATAGCCATCATTTTCATTTAGGACCATCTAGGCACTAAATAAGTTTTCTTGAGAAAACCCCATGTCAATATGACCAACCATTCAGGAGGAGTTGCAACAAGACTTTGCAGATGGCTGTTGTCAGATCAGCCATGTTCTCATGCAGGACCAGCCAGACATGATAGGAAGCCTTTTTGGTCGATTTTCACAATCTATTCAGGAGTAGAATCATTACTGAGGTTTACAAGATGGCCACTGTGGTGAATATACTGGATGTCAGAGCAGCACCTTTTTAACTAAGGACCCAACCCTGGTTGTCAGTATTTTGAATGAAGACAGACATCATGGTAGCAATATACCTCCATAGCCCTTACTTATGGGTGATTAAAATACATAGAAATCTGCATATGAAGGCAGTATTTCAAGACATTTTTGCCTTTAAATATGTACTTTAATAATAGTAATAAGAGACAGCCACTTCTGGCACCAAATAAAATATAATTTCTCATGAAAGATTAAGTATTTCTCATATATATATAGTAAATCAACTGTCAAGGGCCATCATTCTACTCAAAATGTAGTGAAGGTCAACTGTCAGGAATGTAACTGAAAGTCAACTGTTCATGGTAACTGTTCAGTTTAAAATATAGCTAAATATCAACTGTCAGGAGCCTTCATTCTCCTCAAAATATAGCTGAAGATCAACTGTCAGGAACCTTAATTCTCATCGAAATATAGCTGAAAGCTCAACTGTCCGGAGCCTTCTATCTCCTCAAAATATAGCTGAAGTTCAACTGTCAGGAGCCTTCATCCTACTATGTGTGTGATTTAGATTTTTTTAACATAGCTTAAGCAGTGTGGAAGTTTATAGTGATGTCCAGAACAGGGGCATCGAGCCGCAGATATGTAGCATCATGTTCCACCCAGTCACATTATCCTGACACCATGCCAGCCTGCCTTAACACTAACCTCTTAATGCTGAGTGTCAGCCATGGCAGCTACTAGTATCCTTTTTTATAAGTCTTTGGTATATCTCAGCGAGGGTTCAAAAATGTGATCTCCTGTATGCAAGGTAGATGCTCTAACAACTTAAGCCACCAGAGTGGCCTCCATCATTCTGTTCAAAATGTAATGAAGGTCAACTATCAAGGACTATCATTCTATTCAAAATGTACAGGAGGTCAACTGTCAAGGGCTATCATTGTATTCAAAATGTACAGGAGGTCAACTGTCAAGGGCTATCATTTTGATCAAAATGTAGTGGAGGTCAAATGTCAAGGGCTATCATTCTATTCAAAATGTAGCTGAAGAGACAAGATCCGTAAAATACAGACCTAAGTCTATGAGACAATATATGCTTTGCACAGGAATAGATTGATTGATTCCTGACTAACACTAGAAAAATTTAAAATGGATCAAATGGGACAATAACTAGATTTTAACAAATGGATCTGAAAAGATGAACACTTCAAAAGGTACATTAATGAAGCAATTAATCAACCAAATAGTCAAATTTGTGAAACAGTTATGTTGGCTGCAAGAATTGTGAACAAACAGGGAGATGGATGGACAAACTGCATTTTGATTCTGGAGCCTAAAGACATAGTCTTTCATGACATACCATTTTCCAAAAAAAGTGGTCTTGTAGGTCATTTTTAACTGTATAATATGCAGAAGAAAGACACTAAAAATAGAATACTGACCCTGAGCCATCCATCTCCATCACCATCACCAATTATCTCAAGTTCTTCATTCATCTGCATGTTGAGTTCATCTGGGTTACTTGCCTGGATAATAATAATAATAATAATAATAATAGTAAAAATAAAAATAATAATAACAGCAAATAATAATAATAATAATAATAATAATAATAATAATAATAATAATAATAATAATATAAAATAATAATAATAATAATAATAATAATAATAATAATAATAATAATAATAACGATGACGATGGGTAAGGTAGTAATAACAACAAAGGATAAATCTAGCAGACATATCATCAGTAAGAGATTTTCAGTGTAATTACTCATTGTTTTTTTTTAATAACTAATCCTCCTTGAAGTTCTCTGGTTTGGGTTTGGTATGGTGTTTTATGGCACTACAACACTAACTGGTCACTAAGTGCAGAGGCAATTAATATACAGTACCTTGCCAGCAACACACCAAGGTAGGTAATGCAGGTTGAACCAATGGCATGACTCAAATCTGCACCATTTTGATCCTTGATCAAACTCTCCAACCACTAAGCCAGTATGGTTCCTCAAGATTAATATAATGCAAACACTAGTTTTCAAAATAATGTACACAAATTATAATTTTTCCTTAATGATAATGAATCAAAACACTTTACCATTCCCATACAATCCCATGAATTTTCCCAAAGTTTGTGTGTACATAAAATCAGTTACCTGTTTGCAATGCCTACACTGACTAAAGCTTGATCAAGTAAGAATTACAAGAAGTTTTATGGAGATCAGTTTTCCTTCAAACAGTCCTGGTGACCTAGACCTTTGACTCCAAATAAAAGGCATCCACAGAGTCTGGTTAATGTATGTGACATAAAATATAAAGATTTTGTAAAGAACCATTTTTCTTCTTAGAAAGATTTGGGATTTTGAGCTTTGACCCAAAACTCAAAACGTGTCTTTCATATCTCAAAGGCAAGCCATTTACCAAGTTCAGTTAAGATGTCTGGTACAGTTATTATTTGGTTTATGCTTTCCTTCTTTTCATTCCTCTGACCTTAACCTACTCACTCCAAAATCTATTGGTATTTTCAGAGCCCCAATGCAACTTACTTATAAAGTTTGGCAAATTAAACTTATTCCAAGTCTCAGCAATGCAAAGCTGCCAAATTTGGTTTAAAATCCAACAATTTTAGTGAATTTCTGCAATGCATACTGTATTTTAACCATGCTTGTCAGGAATAGAACAGTAAATCTTTCAAACTCCAGGCAGCATGTCCAGAATGGATAATATATTCATTTTAAAATCAAAAACGTTTGTACAGCAATGCTTCACCTTCCTATACTCCTATGCATTCTTTCACACAACCTATTAAGATCTAGTACGAAGAAATGTTGTCGGATTTTACGGGCACTTTTAACACATTACTAGCTAAATCATATACGAAAATGGGTGACACAAAAATGGGTGCCAATGTCCACCCTCTTTGCTGAAATGGTTTTGGTTTGATATAGTTTTGGTTTGTCTAAAATAGTTTCGGTTTGTCCCCCCCCCCCCAGCCGAAAGCCTTCATTTGACAAACAGAGCTCTAAAATCGTTAAGGCTCCATTTCGGCAGGGGGGGGGGGACAAACAGAAACTATTACAGAAACACTGGGTTGGGTCCACCCTCTTTGCTGCTCAAGTGCCTTTTCCAAGGACACACACAGTTTTGTAATTAATAGATATTCCTTTTTTAAATTAACTTCTTTGTACGAGTCTATCATATCATTGTTAAATTAAGTACTTTTCTTTCCATGTCCATACAGAAAATTTCTGTTCAATCTGTATCTCATAATATGCTAACTTTCTAGAATTTTGTCTATATATAATGCAATGCAGAATTTTAACCAAAATATTCATTAATTTCATAAAATCCAGAAGTTTTAACACCAATGAAGTTTTGCGCAGAAATAAAAGTCAGTACAATAAGCAGCCAGGGGACCTTCTAAACTCTTTTATATAATACTAAACCTGTAAAAAGTAAATGTAAGTCCAAGGGACTGTTCATGCTAAATTGCATTTGAATCTATTAAATGGTTGTATATATTAACTTGTATTATCTGCCCTAGAATTTCATCAAAATTGGACCTGAAATGATGAAACCTTTAAAATGGTATGACTACATTTTAAAGTTTATTCACTGACAAAATTACATCCAATTATGCCTACGACTTGCAGAGCTAATCAGGTTACAAGCAACATCACAAATGAAAATATCAATTGTCAAGGGCCATAACTCTGTTCAACACCATGAAACAAATCATCACAGGGCCCTAACTTCTTAACTCCTAAATCTCACTGATGGACCTTCACTTTTAGCATTCCCACATCTCAATGCAGGGCCCTTACTTAGTTCTCCCACATCTCAATGCAGGGCCCTTACTTAGTTCTCCCACATCTCAATGCAGGGCCCTTACTTAGTTCTCCCACATCTCAATGCAGGGCCCTTACTTAGTTTTCCCACATCTCACTGCAGGACCCTCACTTTAAGCATTTCGATGTCTCAATGCTGGGTCCTCACATTTAGTATTCCTAATTTATGGTAAAATTAAATTCAAATATGTTTTGTAACTCACATGGAAGTCATAGAGGGATTTACATCTGACCAAGCACTTATGTTGACCAGGCAGACCACTAGGACCTAAACTGTCTTTTGGAGATAATGCATCAAATGTTTGATCCATGAAGTCATCGTCATCTTCATAATTGGTGTATGTTGGTTCATTATCGTCAGCAAGCTGAAATGATATAGAAAAATAGAACTATAAAGCTATGTAAGATCAATTTAAGAAAATAAACAGAAATATTGACTGAAAAATCTTCAAAATAAGCTATGGTATAATTTTAAAAATCCTATTAGCTGCAAAAAATGATTTTGTAAGCTCCAATATTCAAGAAAGAAAATAATTATAATGAGCAAACAGAATGGATTATTTAAATGTGAATTTTTGAGGACAGTTTGTATACTTTTGGCCAAAAGAAAGAAAGAAAAGACATTTCAATTTGTACTTAAATATAGTCCTATACCAACAAATGAGTTAGGGTTACTTATATGAAGTGCTATGCCAACAAATGAGATATAGGGTTACTTATATGAAGTGTTATGCCTCCAAATGAATTAGGGCTACTTATATGAAGTGTTATGCCTCCAAATGAATTAGGGCTACTTATATGAAGTGTTATGCCTCCAAATGAATTAGAGTTACTTATATGAAGTGTTATGCCTCCAAATGAATTAGAGTTACTTATATGACGTATTATGCCTCCAAATGAATTAGAGTTAGTTAAATAAAGTGATGTGCCTATAAATGAGACAGGGTTTCTGTTTTTTTTTTTCAGAAGTGGATCATTCTTCCTTAGGACTTTTACTTTATGATTTGTAATAACAAGAAAAATCCATGAAAATTGTTAACCACAAATTAAACTAATCTGACAGTTATTGATTTCTTAGACATATTTGTTTCAGTTCCTCACCCCTGCAGAACTTAAGGAGGTCCGACTAGGAGTTCTTGGAAGGTCTTCTTCATCTATACTAAGATTATCTGGATTAGCACTGGATAGCCATTCATCCACATTCACTGAAATAAATGACGATATTAACCAAATAACCTGTATAAATTATATTAATTAACCATATAGAAAGCTCTCTATCTCTCTGTCTCGTATACAATTACTCCCGTATTATTACACTGTCCATGACAGTCAGAGCATGTAACCTTATTAGGTGCTTTATTTACAGAGCTTTACTACCATGACCAAGGTCCAGAGCTATAATGAACTTTACTACCATGACCAACTTTACTACCATGACCAAGGTCCAGAGTTATAATGAACTTTACTACCATGACCAAGGTCCAGAGTTATAATGAACTTTACTACCATGACCAAGGTCCAGAGTTATAATGAACTTTACTACCATGACCAAGGTCCAGAGTTATAATGAACTTTACTACCATGACCAAGGTCCAGAGTTATAATGAACTTTACTACCATGACCAAGGTCCAGAGTTATAATGAACTTTACTACCATGACCAAGGTCCAGAGTTATAATTAACTTTACTACTTTAGTGATGAACTGCTGTTTGTGCACCTGTCTCTACATATACATATATACATATAGTGTTAAACAAATAGGTCAAAACGTTAGGGTATCTTCAGGTAAAAACTGGTGAAGCATGATGTTCCACTATGTGATTTTTGTGGATACTAAATATATTTTCAGACACTTTTCTCAGTCTATAGCCATGTGAACAGTATCTCATATTTAACAAACAAAAAGAGGTATGACAAGGGTTGAATTATTTTGTGTAACTGTGTATCTGACCCGAGGACTCAAGCTGACACAGAAATGTTTTAGAGGTTTTCATAATTGCTCACTTAAAACTTAATTTCCAAGACATGCAACACAAAAGAAGAAAAACCTTTGTTTCTTGAAGACCCACATGGAAGCAGATAAATACAATCCACAGAATCAAGCCCTTGTGACAAGACTTAGACTGAAATGATCAGTTGCTGAGACAGTTATATATACTTTCAAAAAAATACTGTACAAGATTTTAGAGGAACACCATGTCTCAACCACAACTGTGTTACAATAATGATGCTATGATGGGAATCTTAGCATGCTACAAACTGCACTATAACAATGATGTCTGGATAGAAATCCTAGCATAGGACAAACTGCATTTTAACAATGATGCATCAACAGAATAATAGCATAGTAAAAACTGCACTATAACAATGATGCATCGACAGAATAATAGCATAGTAAAAACTGCACTATAACAATGATGCATCGACAGAATAATAGCATAGTAAAAACTGCACTGTAAAAATGAAGCCAGGAAAAAAATCATATCATATTAAAAACTGCACTATAAAAATTAAGCCATTATAGTTGTTGATGTTGTAGGGTTTAACGCCATTTTCAGCACACGATAGGCTATACATGGTGGCCAGGATTATTGGTGGAGGAAGAAGCCGGGAAAAACCCCAGAAAGAACCACCGACCCACGAGAAGCTACTGGCAAGCTTTCTCACATAACTACATTAGCCAAATCTTAGACTTGAACCCACACAGACAGAGGTGAGATGGCAGTGATCCGTAACGTAGTGCACTTTAGACCACTCGGCCACTCAGGGCCCCATGCCATTATAGAAATCCTAGCATAATACAACCTGCACTATAACAAAGGTGCCATGATAGAAAACCTAGCATGATAGTAAAAACTGCACTATAACAATGATATCAGAACAGAAATCCTAGCATAGTAAAAAAAAAAAAACTGCACTATAAAGATGAAGCCATGATAGAAATCCTAGCATAGTACAAATGCACTATAAAAATGATGCCTGGACAAGAATCCTACAATCCTACAAATTTTAGACATACAAGAGTTGAACTTTACATTTTACATATTTTATGAAGAAATGAAGCTTTCAAATGTATTATTAACATTGCTGCATCAATGACCATAGCAGATATTGAGTAACATGTGAAAGTAAATTATTAAAATTAAAAAGAGTTCTACAAAAAGTACCCAATCTAAAATTGAAAAAAGCAGAACAACATTTCAACCATTGTTAACAAATAGTCAAAGAACACACTTTGGGAGCATGAATACCCAAGTAGTTCCTTTCTGGTGTAATGAACTAATACAATCTAGTTTTTTTCAGTCACATGATGTGATCTGAGTGTATCTTAATGACTTTAAATAAATATTTTTAATTATTTTAATGACTTTAATAAATATGTTTAATTATTTAATGGCCTTAATAAATATGTTTAATTATTTACTTTAAATAAATGTTTAATTATTTTAATGACTTTAATAAATATGTTTAATTATTTTAATGACTTTAATAAATATGTTTAATTATTTACTTTAAATAAATGTTTAATTATTTTAATGACTTTAATAAATATGTTTAATTATTTTAATGACTTTAATAAATATGTTTAATTATTTACTTTAAATAAATGTTTAATTACTTTAATGACTTTAATAAATATTTTTAATTATTTTAATGACTTTAATAAAAATGTTTAATTATTTAATGGCCTTAATAAATATGTTTAATTATTTACTTTAAATAAATGTTTAATTACTTTAATGACTTTAATAAATGTTTAATTATTTTAATGACTTTAATAAATATGTTTAGTTATTTTAATGACTTTAAATAAATGTTTAATTATTTTAATGACTTTAATAAACATGTTTAATTATTTTAATGACTTTAATAAATATGTTTAACTATTTACTTTAAATAAATATGTTTAATTATTTAATGGCCTTAATAAATATGTTTAGTTATTTTAATGACTTTAAATAAATGTTTAATTATTTTAATGACTTTAATAAACATGTTTAATTATTTTAATGACTTTAATAAATATGTTTAACTATTTACTTTAAATAAATATGTTTAATTATTTAATGGCCTTAATAAATATGTTTAGTTATTTTAATGACTTTAAATAAATATGTTTAATTATTTTAATGACTTTAATAAATATGTTTAGTTATTTTAATGACTTTAAATAAATGTTTAATTATTTTAATGACTTTAATAAACATGTTTAATTATTTTAATGACTTTAATAAATATGTTTAACTATTTACTTTAAATAAATATGTTTAATTATTTAATGGCCTTAATAAATATGTTTAATTATTTACTTTAAATAAATATGTTTAATTTATTTAATGGCCTAAATAAATATGTTTAATTATTTACTTTAAATAAATATGTTTAATTATTTTAATGACTTTAATAAATATGTTTAATTATTTACTTTAAATAAATATGTTTAATTATTTAATGGCCTTAATAAATATGTTTAATTATTTACTTTAAATAAATGTTTAATTATTTTAATGGCCTTAATAAATATGTTTAATTATTTACTTTAAAAAAATATGTTTAATTATTTTAATGACTTTAAAATAAATGTTTAATTATTTTAATGACTTTAAATAAATTTGTTTAATTATTTTCATGACTTTAATAAATATGTTTAATTATTTTAATGACTTTAATAAATATGTTTAGTTATTTTAATGACTTTAAATAAATGTTTAATTATTTTAATGACTTTAATAAACATGTTTAATTATTTTAATGACTTTAATAAATATGTTTAATTATTTACTTTAAATAAATATGTTTAATTAGTTAATGGCCTTAATAAATATGTTTAATTATTTACTTTAAATAAATATGTTTAATTATTTTAATGGCCTTAATAAATATGTTTAATTATTTACTTTAAATAAATATGTTTAATTATTTTAATGACTTTAATAAATATGTTTAATTATTTTAATGACTTTAAATAAATGTTTAATTATTTTAATGACTTTAAACATATGTTTAATTATTTTAATGACTTTAATAAATATGTTTAATTATTTTAATGACTTTAGTAAATATGTTTAATTATTCTAATGACTTTAATAAATATGTTTAATTATTTTAATGACTTTAAATAAATATGTTTAATTATTTTAATGACTTTAATAAATATGTTTAATTATTTTAATGACTTTAATAAATATGTTTAATTATTTTAATGACTTTAAATAAATATGTTTAATTATTTTAATGACTTTAAATAAATATGTTTAATTTAAATACATAAAATGTAAATCGCAACATTTTGGACAATTTAGCATTTTTCAATAAAGGACTAATTTTCAATAAAATCTTAATTCCAATAATGTGATGAAAGGATCTTACTGCTTAATCTGCTACTGTCTATTCATATTGAAAATGGAGGTTTATGTAAGAAAGGAGTGAGCTATAACTACCTGCCTTATTTTTCTGTGGATGTTGAACTAACTTCAGCAGATGAATTGGCTTTTAGGATGAATCAAATATCATAAGAAGTCTTCAGGTGGAGTAGAAATAAAACAGATTATAAGTATCATAAGAAGTCTTCAGGTGGAGTAGCAATAAGACAGATTATAAGAGTGCTGCTATGGTGGCCATACTGAACACCTGACTGACACCACTTTTATTTAGGAAATAAGAAATTTCTTTGTGAACACACAACCATCCAGTCTGGAGGACCATCAATCTCTCACTGACTCTTATAGTTCTCTGGAATATTTGAAGGATGAAGACAAAACAATGGCTTGGATATAAATCAAACATTTAAAACTTCCCAATCAACAAATGAATTTCCCTTAAAACCAATTCTTGGACAGACATTTTATAACTTGAAAAAGGATCCCTTTGATTAGCGATGCTACATACTTACCATCTGAACTTCTAAGCATCTCAATTCTGGCTTCGGCCTTCATTTTGGCTGTCTGTAAACAAGTAATATTTAGGTTAACGTTGATCTGCAGTTGCAAGTGCTTTCCATGCTCAGGTTTTGGAATGACAATGTAAATTTATATTATTTGACAATGCACTATGAGCTGTGACATTGCTATTCTTCCACCCATAAATGGTTACAATCACTGACCAAATTTAAAAGAGGCATGTGCCTGTTTTGAGATGGTTACAATTATGGACTACATGTAAAGGTATCATGTGCTGGCGGCAAGATGGTTATAATTAAGAACTAAATGTAAAAGTGTCATTTGCTGGTAGTAAGATAATTACAAGTATGGACTAAATGAAAAAGTGTCATGTGCTGGCAGCAAGATGGTTATAATTATGAACTAAATGTACAAGTGTCATTTGCTGGCAGCAAGTTGGTTATAGTTATGAACTAAATGAAAAAGTGACAAATGCAGACCTGCCAACCCTACAATACCCTCTCAGTAAGGCAGCTGATTTTTTGTTCATAAGTTGGACCAGTTTACAGTAAGGGGTAATAATATATCTTGTAACACTATTGATAACCTGGAAAACATGAAAAGTCCATATGTGTGATTCAGGACTGATGCAGTTACCTTAAACATCACATTCAACTTAAATGTTTATAAAATATATTTGAACCTCAATTACCTCACGTAGTTTCACAACCTGCAATTACATACCCTACAAACCTCAATGGCTTCTTGATATCTCTCAACTTGAAAGGATGCTCCTTGACCTAGTGGTTAGAGCATTTGCCGTGAATGTGGGAGGTCACGGGTTCCAACCCCGGCCATGTCATACCAAAGACTTATAAACAGGGTACGAACAACTGCCTCGCTTAGCACTCAGCATTAAGAGGTTACTGTTTGGACTGGTCGGCCTGGTGTCAGGATAATGTGACTCGGTGGGACATCGCGCTACATGTCTGCAACATGATGACCCAGTGCTAGACATTACTATAAACTGTCACACTGCAGACACCAAAGCGACATGACTGAAAAATTGTTAAACCTACATTATAAATGCAAAACACACACTCAACCTGATGTAACCATTTTCTTAATAAAAAAATCTCTTCTTCTTTCCCACCATGTGACACATTCAAATTAACACATGATGTTGTCCATTAAATATAACTGTTTCCTTACTTGCTTTTTTCGCCAAGAATCTAATTATTTGTCTGTACTATTAAGACTTTTTAAGAGGTTTATTATCCCTTTCTTTCTTACCTGTTGCTTGATTGACACCATTTGTAAACACTAAAGCCAAAAAAAGCAATCAGCAGAACATGACCAGGCAGGTACTCTTGTAAAGTTGGTCAGGGCCCTGTTTAATTCACTGAATCTCCATTCACTCAAAATATTGCTTTAATTTAATGTAAACACTGGAATGATATGCGATGAAATCATAAAAAGCAATCAGAGTAGCTACATAGCAAATCAAATGCTACATATGTCAAAAGAATCTTCCACATGGTTGTTTTGCCTCAAAAATTTCTTTCTATTCCGCAAATCAGAATAGAAGATTAGAAAAACAGACCAAGAAAAAAACTTACTTGCCAAGTCAATCTAATAATTTATTAAAACAATGACATTGTGTACTATATGCATCTAGAGTTTCCTTTGCTATGTCCCCAAATCAACATGGAGAGAGATTTTCCAATGCTAGGTTTCAAAATCAACATGGAGAGATTTTCCAATGCTAGGTTCCCAAATTAACATGGAGAGAGATTTTCCAATGCTAAGTTTCCAAATCAACATTGAGAGAGATTTTCCAATGCTAAGTTCCCAAATTAACACAGAGAGAGATTTTCCATTGCTAAGTTCCCAAATAAACATGGAGAGAGATTTTCCAATGCTAAGTTCCCAAATCAACATGGAGAGAGATTTTCCCATGTAAAGTTCCCAAATCAACATGGAGAGAGATTTTCCAATGCTAAGTTCCCAAATCAACATGGAGAGAGATTTTCCAATGCTAAGTTCCCAAATCAACATGGAGAGATTTTCCAATGCTAAGTTCCCAAATCAATATGGAGGGAGATTTTCCATTGTTATATCTTCAATTCAGCATGGAAAGAGGTTTTTTTATTATCACATCCCCAATTCAGCATAGTTTTTCCAGGTCTGTTTTTCTAATCTTCTATACAGATAAGGAATATTTGCATTTGGCTTCAATCACATGTCACCTAAAAGTGTGATGACAGTTACATCTATCTCCATCAACTGTCACCATGGGTCATCTAAGGGTGTGATGACAGTATCGACTGTCTCCATCAACTGTTATCATTGGTCATCTGATGGTGTGATGACAGTATTGGCTGTCTCCATCAGCTGTTATCACTGGCCATCTAAAGGTGTGATTACTGTAACATCTCATCAAAAAAGGTGTGATGGCATTATCAACTATCTCCAAATAATGCAAAGTGCTGATGCAGAGTTTTGTTCCTGCTGTTAAACCTTGATGTTTCTTGACAGACAAAAGCTGTTTCAAAACAATGACCATTAAAAAGTTTGGTAAAAAGAATAAACAGGCAGTATTACATTAGACTGAAACTAGGCAGTATTACATGACACTGAATCTGGGCTGCATTACATCAGACTGGAGCTAGGCTGTATTACATCAGACTGAATCTAGGCTTTATTAAATCTGACTGGATCATGGTTGTATTAGGTCAGACTATCCTAAGACTGTATTTCATCTGACTGGATCAGAGTTGTATTTCTTCTGACTGGATCATGGATATATTTCATCTGACCGGATCAGGGTTGTATTTCATCTGACTGGATCAGGGCTATACATTCATTTAAAAGTCCATATAGTAGGAATAGATTTGTGCAACTAAAAAAATGTCCATATAGTGTGATTGTTTGCCTAGTGCCACTCAATAAAAGTCCATATAGTAGGAATAGCCTTGTGCCACTCAATAAAGTCCATATAGTGTAATTGTTTGCCTAGTGCCACTCAATAAAAGTACATACGTTGTGATTCTTTGCCAAGTGCCACTCAATCAAAGTTCATATAGTAGGAATAGCCTTGTGCTACTTAATAAAGTCCATATACACTGCTCCCTCGATAACTCACGCACAACGGGGTCCAAAAACATCGACCGCACTATAAGCGAGGGCGCGAATTACCGAGGGACCTATAAAAAAACTAATAAAGTGATGGGAGATCGACAGAGGCGAAAGGGGGCGGGGTGCATTGGTAAATACTCGTTTTATAATCGTGCTAAAAATAACTGTGAATAAATATTTCTTTATAAAGGTGTTGTTCGTTTTTCTTTATAAATTACCTTTAATTTCTTGAAAAAATATCTTGAAAAGATCGTAAAAACAAACATTATTCCACGAGGTATCAATATTCTTAACATGTGTATCGCTAAACACATTGTGTATTACGTCACTGCTTTTTGTGTTGATTTGGATACATTCTAGTTTTATTGTTTTTTCAAAATGAATCAAGATTTATTTTATCAAAAAAAGATAACATTCATATCGAAAAACGATAACGTCGAAACTTGTGTTGATCTAAAACATAAAATTCTGCTATCACTAAATAGATACATAGATAGATTGATTAGATAGATAGAGTAAAATGTAAAAAAAAAATTACAAAGATAAACCATTACCAACCATGAATTTAATGGGTCTAAACGTCAGACATGTAAAAAAAAAAAAATATATAAAAAAAATATTTAAATCATCCGATAGCATAGACCAGCCTCATCACAATTATAAACTTGGTCGTCTGTATATCCACACGGGTCAGTGTCTCTCGGAGTTGGTTGGGATAACTAGATGAGGCCGCCTGATTTGCTGAGCGTATCTCTCCCGACAAAGAATTTTGTTTTATTCCATGTCGGCGCTGGAATCTCCAAAGCCATCCATGGCTTGCCATGAAATCTGATTTAGTATCCATAGTTTTTGCCATTTTCTCTGCCTGGACCTTGAGAATTGTTCTCGAAATCTGAACACTTTGTTCACGTTGTTGTGTGAACCAGGTGTACACAGCATCATCTAATTCTATGTTGTTTGCAGTGCGTGCCCGTTTCCGTTTAAATCCATCATCAGAATCAACTTCATGCAAATAATCCCGAAATTTCTGCTCATCCTTGAGCCAACCTCTGAGTGTCGACTCGGCAAGTTTAAGTTCACTACAAACTTTTGATCTTGATTCACCATTACGAACCCTCTCTATGACAGTAATCTTTTCATTCACCGAGTACGCCTTTCGCTTGATTCCCTTGCTCTCCATGATCCCATTTACAAATGATTAGGATAAATTACTGATTAATATATACTTTAATGACAATAAGTACATACTATTTGAAACCATGTTCGATTGGTCCAACTAATTTGATTGATGTTGAGACACGATATTGACCACAAGAGTTTATGCATGTAGGATTTGCATTCCATTGAACTTTGTATTGTACGTCTTTTACCTGATTTGATACAAAAGACCGCCTTATAAAACAAAGCAGGTCTATTTTAATTGAGTTTTACAATGCAACAAACACTTCCCCAAGTCGTCGATCAAAACGAAGCCGGCATTTAATTAGGTTCTCACAGATGTGCTCGCGGGCATCGATGTGACGGTCAATTGACTCTTTTCATGTTTGAATAGAAGAGAACATGCAACGATTATACTGCTTACATTGCAACACAATGAAAAGATTAAAACACTAATTTCCCCTATACATATACAGTATTATTATTTACAGTGAACTGAGAAAATATTTTTCCTGATAAAATCTAACAAGATATGCGATTCCTTATTAAAACCTGAAAATTTCACGATGTTGATTCTAACTTTTCGGGCACTAACCGTCATTTTCGACGATAAAACGGGCGATATATCAAGGTTTCATTCACCAGTTCTGATCACGATTTTCTTCATTTTTAAAAAATATTTTCTTTAAAAAAATGGGATCCACGCCGGACACCGCGTTATAAGCGGGTTCGCGAGTTATCAGGGCGCGAGTTATCGAGGGAGCGGTGTAGTGTGATTGTTTGCCTAGTGCCACTCAATAAAGTTACATATGTTGTGATTGTTTGCCTAGTGCCACTCAAAAAATTTACATATGTTGTGATTGTTTGATTAGTGCCACTCAAAGTTCATATAGTAGGAATAGCCTTGTGCCACTCAATAAAGTCCATATAGTGTGAGTGTTTGCCTAGTGCCACTCAAAAAAGTCCATATAGTAGGAATAGCCTTGTGCCACTCAATAAAGTCCATATAGTGTGATTGTATGTCTAGTGCCATTCAATATAAGGATGATGTTTGAAGCATTGAAGAAATCCTAATTTACATAAGTTCAGATACAACAACACAACTCCAGAGATATGGTATTCATGGTATTTTGTACTAACATAAATATACTGCTCTGATCTTCCCATATTTTACTTTGTCACAAAAGAATTTATATTCATTAATAATTCAAAGATTTTAAAAAAAAAGCATTTTTAACTATTGTTCCAAATAGTAATGTCAGTAGAAAATTGAAGGGAGACAACTCATAGACAGTCTTATCACTGGCTTAAATTTGAGTTTGTTCCATTGACATGTAAAATTTACCTTATCTGTAACTTAGATTACTAATTCAAGACCATGGTGTTATGGATATTGTTACCATAGCATCGGATGCTCTTATCCGATTGGTCAAAATTGGTGGATTTGATTGACAGGTCGGATCTATGCATTCAAGACCATGGTGTTATGGATGGACAGAGAAATGGTCAAGGGTAACACCAACTGCCAACCCCATTTTGTGTAGGGGCATGAAAATGCACGTCTCTCATATTTCCCCCAAAGAGTGTACCATAACTTTTTAATACCTCTGCTTTCCTGATATTTTGTCTAAGTTCCTCTGCTTTTGTTTCTGGATCCTGCCCGTTGGTTTCTAAACTTGAATCTGAAGTCTACAAGAAAAGTCGATGAATTAAAATTCAGTAAATTATTTAATTTTGTAAGAATTAATGTTTGCTGTTTTGCAACAAAAACATTTTTTCTTCTTCACATCTTTTAAATTAGTGGAAACACTGGATAATGTGCTCATAACTTGTTCGAGTTTGCTTTACTTCATTAAACTATAATTCCACCTCAACCGCAACCACCATTATCATGACATTCAAAACCCTTATGAAGTTACATACAATGATGAAAGAAACAGTAAATAAATATTTGATATGAAATATAACTGTTATTACCAACAAAGGAAGATAATATGATACAGGGAAACATTTTCAAATGGTTTGTTTTCTTTTACCATTTTACTTCCTGGAAAATAAATGTCAAAATAAGAGCATATTGTAAAAAATTGTAGGGAAACTTGAAAATTCATGAAAGTTAAACAAATTTTTAAAACCAGACTATGTAAAAAAAATTATTAAATGGAAACTTTTCTCCCATGTACACCATAAAAATCATGTTTACCATAATTATTTTCTAACTAGCACAAATGTTTTAGACAAAATGTTATAGTTACAACCTCTTATTTACATTTGATGCTACTCATAAGGAAGAAAGATCTAATATTTTACCTTTTCACTGGCCTGATTGGTCCTTTGGGCTTTCTGATATTCCTTAATTGCCTTATTCTCCTTGGCAATCTTAGTGGCCCATTTCCGCGCCTCCTTGTCTAATGTCTGATCTGAAGGATTTGCTTTCCTTACTTTATTGCACTGCAACAAAAAGAAACAACAGGAATACAATTGGGTCTCTTTAATCAAATATGAATGGGTCCCAGTTAATTTGTCAGTTAAAAGAAATTAGGTGTCAGATACACAATTCAGTCTTAGTAATGCCCCCTGAATATCACCAAATATGATAAAATCTGTTGGAAAAGAAATGAAAAAAAAATAAAATGAAGAAAAAAAATTGTGCGAGTGAAAGACCTTTATTTTACAAAAGACAAAAGGTGAGAGGGAAAAAAAACTTAATAGATGTGAAAAGCTTGTGTCCAAAAAAAGACACCAAGTACAAGGAAAATAATTGGCTAAGGACAAAAAATTGTGTGTATTTCTAAACAAATAACAAGGTTAGCTACACTGAAAAGACTGAGAAAATTAATGTTTGCTTTACTAAAAAAAAGTGTGAATTTGAAATCAAAACCTGCTAGACTCTGTTGCACCAAAGCAGCCTGCCTAACAATGCCTATGCTGTAGGTCATAAAGATGCATTGCATCATACTGTACCCTGGTTGCTAAACCACCAAACCAGAGCTGGAAGTTTAATCTGTGACAATGACAAGATTAATTATGGCAAAATAAAACAGTTTCAAAACATTTTTATCAGTGTGGCAATTGTCATACCAAGGATGCTGGGTAAAAAAAAGACTATACTAAAGCATGATATAAAAAGGGACAGTAATAACTTTGAAAATGATTTACATATGTAGACTAAAATGAGTGAGCATCACACAAGACAATGTTCACACCAAACTACTTCAGAATATGTTCAATGGTTCTTGAGCAATATCAATTACAAACAACATTCTATTTGAAAAATATTAAGTAAATTTTCAAGAGTCATAACTCTATCTAAAACAGAGTTAAGAAGACAAAACAAATCTTAAGTTATGATGAGAGAATGTACATCCCAAACTGTATTTGAATAGGTTCAATGTTATGAAGCTGTGCTGGTTATAACAATGGAGATTGTCAGAAAAAGGGAAATAACTCCATCAATATTGGACTGGAAAAGACTGGAAAAGACAAAACTTCAAAATGCACATTTATAAGTAATACGCAATTTACCTACCAAGTGTTATTCAACTATGCATCAAGGTTTCTGAGCTATGTTGGAAACAAGTAGTGTGAAAAGACATATGGCTGGAAAAAGGCGTTTATTATTGGACTCCTACTCCTCAATGTAGGCCCTACAAAATTACCTCACTTATATGATCAATGTAGTTGCTTTGCAACACATCCTCATCTGATAAATAATGATCAGATACCTTCTCCATTAGCAAACATCAGATGTCATTAATTTTGCTAACGATTATTCAGTTAGTATTAACAAACATAAGTTATCAATCATTAATTTTGTTACTGATTATTCAATTAGTGTTAGCAAACATCAGGTATCAATCATTGATTTTTCTCATGACTATTCAGTTAGTGTTTGCAAACATCAAATATCAATCATTAATTTTTCTCATGATTATTCAGTTAGTGTTAGCTAACGTCAGATATCAATCATTAATTTTTCTCATGATTATTCAGTTAGTGTTAGCAAACATCAAAAATTAATCATTAATTTTTCTCATGATTATTCAATTAGTGTTAGCAAACATCAAATACCGTATTTTGCTGTGTATAACGTGCACTTTTTTTACCTAATTTTCTTAAGACGTAGGGGTGCGCGTTGTATACAAGAACTGAAAAAAAAGATTTTTTTCCAGGTCGATCTGAAGAGGATGAAGGCACTCACTACTTGTGAAATATTAAATCCATTGTACATTGCATTGTAACTAAAATGTTTACCTGTACTAGCCGTATTAAAGAAATAAATAATGCTTACAAATAGTCTTGTTCTTTGATTGCTTATGTTAATAAACTGGTTTCATTTCACGTCACTGTATCAAGTTTTTGTTCTGTGCCACGGCCGGAAATACATGTACATAACGACTTGCCTTTGTTCAAAAGCTGTGCAAAGTGCCGCATTGGAGCGGAATAAATACCACTGTGTGGATTACCATACTTGTTTCGTAAATGTTCAGTACCGTATTCCATAACTGTTGATCTAATCGAATTTTTCTTCATTTATTATTGGTCGAATTGAAATATAATATGTGTAGAATTCAACTAGTGTTAATGTTCTCATCAGAGCATCTGTTGTGGACATATATATTTTTGCGACTACGGGTTCTTTCTTACGGGAACTCTGATACGTTGTGGAACAAAATAATCAATGTATGAAGTCTGGAAACATTTTTTTCCTCTTTGGAAAATAAGCTTGTTACTTAGTTTTATTTCTCATCTTAAATCATAGTATTTGAGATATCTTTGCGATTATACAGTGATCAATGGCTTCAATGCTTCATCGACTCGATGTGGTCTTTTCACAGTAACAGGCGCCAGGTAAGCTTTGATGCGCTCAACATAGTTACAATGCTTTGTCTCGGTGAGCAGTATTTAATTGATTCAGGACATACAGCGACTTTTCGAAAGTAATGACGACAAAGTGGAATTTGAGGAATTTGATGCAATAGACTGCGTCAACTAGACGAACATTTAAAGGGCCCTTTTAAGGGCCAACAATAAAATCGGAAAGATACAATATCAATATTGCAACTTTTTCATTCGCTATCTAAAATGACCAACTGTTGTTGCACTATGAAAACAGAGTGAAATAGCGGTAGTCAAAATTTTAAAATGCATTATATCACATGCGCGTTATATGGCAGAACTACGTTTTTTCCACTTATTTTGGGTCGAAAATCGGGGTGCGCGTTATACATCGGTGCGCGTTATACACACCAAAATACGGTATTACTCATTAATTTTTCTCATGATTATTCGGTTAGTGTTAGCAAACATCAAATATCAATCATTAATTTTTCTCATGATTATTCAGTTAGTGTTAGCTATCGTCAGATATCAATCATTATATTTGCTAATGTTTTTTCAATTAGTGTTAGCAAAGATCAAGTATCAATCATTATATTTCTTAATGTTTATTCAATTAGTGTTAGCAAAGATCAGGTATAAATCATTATTTTGCTAATGATCATTCAACAATCATCATGAATGCATCCACAATTAGTATAAATTACAATTTTTGTCCCAGGTTTCAGCTGAAGAATTTAGTTTCCTTGAATAATTTTTTAAAATGGACTGTATGGATTATAACGCAAAAATAAGCAATTTGACATCTAGATCCTTCTTTTACCTTTGTTATTTATGTATGTTGCATGAAATTTATACCATTATATATATAATATTATTGAGAACAGCACTGCCAATTTCAGCCTAATTGAAGGAATACAAAGTAAAAATATCAAATTTATTTCAAGCATACCCTCTGAAAAATTCAGCATTTGAAGTACTGTCAGTGAATCTTAGGGATACCGCCTCTAATACATCTATCACACTGCCCTAGGTGATCCTTTTGCAAGTATGCTACATGGGACATCCTAGCAGTTAACAAGATAATGATCCTTATCATTGAAACTTCCATTTTATTTGTAACATTCAGCTTTATGTAATAACAATAAGAAAAGTATATATTTATATCATTTTAAACTTAATTAATAATTAATGAAGAGTCCTATCAATAAGATATACATAGAAATGTTGAACAAATTAAATATCTTCCGTTATCTCATTTCAGCACTGTTTCCATGGCAATGTGAACATAAAAACTGTATCAGAAATGTATGTGTGTGAGAATATGGCATGCGTGGCTACCACAAGCTCACCTGGCCATATGACCACAGGTAAACTAAACTTTTTTTCTAACAGTGAGCCTGAAATTCAGTACTAAATTAATCTCACCTTATCATCATGGCATGGTTCAAACTGGTATTGCACTGTATCCGTAAAAATACGGTTACAATATAGAAAACATTGAAGATTAAACGGCCGAGTTATCTGCAAAATATAAAAATAAGTTTATAAGATGAGCTTTGTGCGTAATATGTTTTCATGTCATGAAAACAGCTTTTGTCTCTCTCTTGAAAATCAAAACTTCAAAAATAAAATTTATTTCAGTTTTTGGGTGTTAAAAAATTTGCAATATATATGTGAAATTGAAAATGCCAAAAAGCTAGCAAGCACAAATGTCATATTTACATATACTTAGAACAGGAAATGTAGTAGCCTTTTTATTTCTATTCAAAAGTACATTTTAGAAAAGAATACAGTTTCAGCTTAATGTTTTACATCAATAAAATATGCAAAATTCAAAGAAATCATCAAAATTAACCAACCATGTCAGCTTGAGAGGCTATGTTTTCATATGAGCTTTTTTCTTCTGCACTCAGTTCCATAGCTGTTGTGCTGTAGGTACCTAAGTATTCCCTTATTCTGTCAAATATTTCACCATCTAACACCTGAAATAAAGTAGGTGCAATAACTTTGAAACATATCAGATACTAAACTACTCACATATATTGTATCTTAAACAGGATACATCAATGCCACTCAATAACCCACTCCCTTACAGGGAACTTTTAAAGGAAAAACAAAAGACCCATGTGGGCCTGTGATTGCTCATACAGCTGACATCTGCCCAACAGCCAAAAGTATGAAAAGTTGGCCAAGAAATCTCAGTCAGTTGGATGCTTTCTGAAGAAATTTTTTCAAATGCTGTTGATTGCGTATGTTATGAAACAGCTTTTTCAAGGTTTCGTTATTGTTGATATCTTCATCCTAGGTTGCATCGAGAATTTGACAGATGTGGGCACTGGCCTCCACTAAATATGACAGCATTGATTAAGGGAGGAGGGGTGCACTACCAGTATATTGTAAAAACAAAAAATTCAACAGATTCAAACAAAGCAACAAGAAAAAATATCTAAAAATCACCTTGATGTATGTCTCTTTCAAAAGTACATGTATACTGAGAAACTTGTACATACTGAATTCCAATGTATACATTGCTTGTCACATTAGTATGGATAAATATGTGTAGAAAGTGACCTATCCATGGTTTTGTTCTTTTCAAGAACTACATAATCAGCTGATGCCTGCATGGTTTACATATGCTAAGTTTTGCCTGGAGGGATTATGACCATTAATCAAAACTGGTACCCTCCATTATATGCAGAATAAAATTTGCCTGCATCCATCAAAAACAAACACGCAGTTAATCAGTAATAAAGGATATGTGCAATTCATGAATACTTGCTTCATGACTTCTACTGCAATAACGTAAGCATACACAGGGAAGGATGAATATAAATAATGATGGCAAAACCACCTAAACAGATGAGGCTTTCTCATTTCTTTAATATTATGAGTGAATCAAGGAAAGATATTGTCAGTGAGCAGTGTCAGTGAGCAATTCAAATTCTATGCTTGTGACCTATACTCTTAGGTTCAAATACACGTGTTGGTTAGAATGATTCCTGCCAAGTACAATGAAATCTATCAAGGAGTCTAGGAAATATAAGCAAATGACAAAACTTTATGTAAAGCATTAATACTTATTGTCCTCATGCTAAAATGCACAGAGAAATGTGGTACAGATTAATCTGTTTCTTCTTAATAATAATTCATGCCAATTATGATGAGAATATAAGTTTTGGATATATATGAGGAAAAAAAAACCTTAACCAAAACCTTTAAAAAATGATAACAATAGTACAGGCAATAGAAAAGTAACTTTTCTGTTTCAGTTGTTGCTATAACATGGGCTCAAATAAACAAAGGCAATCTTATTTCATTATTCTTTATTTGAATCTGTGATGTAGCCTGGTGACTGTCCATACTGACAGATTGGCTGCATGCTGTGTACTGACCTCTATCAAATCCATGATGTCCCTAGTGTAATATCGGTTTTGGTGAGCATTTGCAGCTGCCAGAGACAACAGGTACTCGTTACGAGATGATGTCGACTTGGCTTCACAGGATTCCTTCCTAATGTTAATCTGAAAGAATACAAAAATACAGAGGTCTTCTCTAATGAAACCACCCTTTCTGCAGTGATACTGCTGATGATGCTTTGAGACGATAAATGATTAATGAAATATGACTGTAGTTTACAAATTGTATTTATGGAATATGGATTTTCCTAAAAACTGAACTAAACACAAAACTCAGCCTAATGGAAATGGGCAACACAAAGACCTACCACTTTCATGATATGGAATTAAAATAAAATTAAACAAGGGTACCAATAAAACATATACCATTTGCCCACCATGTGGTAAACAGTATTATACTATACTTCTTTAATGTACAACTTTTGACCTTTGACCTTCTGAATCAATAATCACTTAAATGCAAGTCAAACACAAACTTTGGTCATGTTAAAAGAAACAAAACTAAATTTGTTTTGAGAAGAAAAAAAATTCTTCTTTCAAATATGATTTTGATTTTTGATCTATTGACCCCAAAATTGATAGGTACCTTTCATGTATCTAATGCAAACAATCAACCAAGTTCCGTCCTAGACTTGAGATATACGTGGAAAGCAATTGTCCCTAATGGAGTCTCTCTCACCATGACCTCTGACAATTCAACTCCAAAACCAGCAAGTGTGTTCCCTAATTCAGATGCCAGCCATCTAGTTTTATTCATGGCATGTGACTGAGAACTAAAGAAGTTTTGCAGAAATAATTGTTTCTTAGTTTTATTAACATGGTTCCTGCAAAAATCTGATTTTTAAAAGATGATTTTTCCATGATTTTTGCATGACAATTTTCTGATTTTCTACGACAAAATATAATGAAAAGACTGAAAAGTTGGATCTTTACACAGGAAAGAATGATACTACAGTATTGATAAACATGATAGGAACGACAACCACATATTCAGACTACCAAGATGGCTTCCTACTCTCCTAACAACCATCCAATACATCCACTTTAACACAGCAAACTGACAAACAAGTAACAGAAGATTAATGTGCACTTAATGTAACACAAGTAACGGAAGATTAATGTGCACTTAATGTTACACAAGTAACGGAAGATTAATGTGCACTTAATGTTACACAAGTAATGGAAGATTAATGTGCACCTAATGTTACACAAGTAATGAAAGATTAATGTGCACTTAATGTTACACAAGTAACAGAAGATTAATGTGCACTTAATGTTACACAAGTAACGGAAGATTAATGTGCACTTAATGTTACACAAGTAATGGAAGATTAATGTGCACTTAATGTTACACATGTAACGGAAGATTAATGTGCACTTAATGTTACACAAATCAGAAAACTGGAAGAGTGCTGTAGCCATGATTCTGAAAATCAGTTTCTCAAATGGAGTGAAATTCCATGACTTTTCATTTCTTGGTCAAATCCATGATTTTTCCATGACTTTCCATTACTCAAATTTGTTCCAGAATTCTCCACGACTGGGAACACTGCTGTAACATTGACATTTGACCTTCTGAAATGAATAAATGTTATCCCTGTATCAAATACATGGCTGTAACATTGACCTTTGACCTTCTGAAATGAATAAATGTTGTCCCTGTATCAAATACATGGCAGCCACAAAGTCTGGTCAAATCTGATGAACTCAAGATACTGCATGTACACCATTTTTCTAGAGAGTCAATGACCTTGACAGTTAAATTCTTGACTGCAAGGATGGCATATTGATCAGACAGTAGCTTTTGCCCTCTAGTTCCAGATTTGATTCCTTTTACAGACATGTTGACGGATAATAATAGAAATATAATATTTCTTAACAGAGATTCGATTAAAAATTTCATAAAACATATAGAGAAAATATTTAAGTAAATTACCTTCAATATTGTATTTTCTACAAATGTATCAAGGGAGATTACCATTGAGTCTTACCATATCCCACTAGAAACATGATTTATGCCTCTTTACTTGCTTGACTGACTTCTAAATAAATCACTGGTTGTACTAATTTATCTCCCATAGATCACCATGATAAAACCTAATGAATCGGGTACCAATTTCAGTAATGAGTGTTCCAAAAGGCCAATTCATTAAAAAGACTGAAATGTCATCAATAGAAAACTGTATCAATGGGGTTTTATTACAGCTACAACTAGGATGAGTTCTCAAAAGATTCCTTTGACAAAAATGTAACTTTTAATGTGGTACTCTAAACTTGTGTATACTCTAATTTATGTTCACAATTTCAAGACTGGTTCCCATTTGTCCACATAATTAGTGTCCCCGAGTCCTTAAGACCAAAGGAAAACAGCTATGTACACATAAAGCCAACAGAAATATGAATTCAACATGAGTACTTTAATCTTTCATTTTTTTAAAAAAATTTTATGTTCAGGTTTTTGTATTAGTACACGGCACAGTCCAAGACATGCATCCAAGATGGAATGTATATAGAACACAGAAACATCTTAATAACCCAAGATGTAATGTATATAGAAGACAGAAACATCTTAATTACCCAAGATGGAATGTATATAGAACACAGAAACATCTTAATTACCCAAGATGGAATGTATATAGAACAAAGAAACATCTTAATTACCCAAGATAGAATGTATATAGAACACAGAAACATCTTAATTACCCAAGATGGAATGTATATAGAACACAGAAACATATTAATTACCCAAGATGGAATGTATATAGAACACAGAAACATCTTAATTACCCAAGATGGAATGTATATAGAACACAGAAACATCTTAATTACCCAAGATGGAATGTATATAGAACAAAGAAACATCTTAATTACCCAAGATGGAATGTATATAGAACACAGAAACATCTTAATTACCCAAGATGGAATGTATATAGAACACAGAAACATCTTAATTACCCAAGATGGAATGTATATAGAACACAGAAACATCTTAATTCCTGTTATATAAAATGAAAATACCTTTGCAAAATTTTTCTGAAGACTTGCTAGGGACTGAAATAAGCCTGTTGATTTTCTGTTTAACCTGAAAAAAAAAAAATAATTGAAAATTCATGCATGGCGATTTTCTTGACAAATATAAGATCATCATATCCAACTCGGTGTTAAAGAGAATGAATTTATGAAAAGATATTTCAGTGATGAGTGAATTGGTCAATTAGAAACATCATTCCTTGATGACGGATAAAATAATTAGAAACATCATTCCTTGATGACAGATAAAATAAGTCTTGGCCTGCTTAAAGTCTGACTCCCTTTCATAGAGCAGTCTCAGCCTTTCAGCAGACAGTGATGATCATACCATGTCCTTTCAGACCAATGTGACTCCCATCCCCATCAAAGCAATGTGAATCCCATCCCCATCAAAGCAATGTGAATTCCATCCCCATCAAAGCAATGTGAATCCCATCCCCATCAAAGCAATGTGACTCCCATCCCCATCAAAGCAATGTGACTCCCATCCCCATCAAAGCAATGTGAATCCCATCCCCATCAAAGCAATGTGACTCCCATCCCCATCAAAGCAATGTGACTCCCATCCCCATCAAAGCAATGTGACTCCCATCATCAGACCAATGTAACCCTTATCCCAAGCAGACCAATGTGACTCCCATCCCCTTCAAAGCAATGTGAATCCCATCCCCATCAAAGCAATGTGAATCCCATCCCCATCAAAGCAATGTGAATCCCATCCCCATCAAAGCAATGTGAATCCCATCACCAGACCAATGTAACCCTTATCCCAAGCAGACCAATGTGACTCCCATCCATATCAATGTGAATCCCATCTTCATCATATCCATGTGACCCACATCACAATTTAAGAAAAATATAGGAATAAAGGTTAATTGCTATCAAAACTGGAGTAATTAAAATATAACCAGTTTTTGATGCTCAGGAGTAATAAAACTTAAATCTCCACAGTCATCACCAATGTGCTGTGACATTCATGAATAAATTCAAGTGACTGACAAACTACTCTGAACGTCCTAGCCCTGTCTCCACCCCTTGGCTGCTTGATGGTGTCTGCAAACTGGTTAATTCAAAGAATTTTTGATAGGACAATGCTGTCATCTGTGTTAAAAAAGAGGCAACCACATTCAATTAGGTCACTTAACAAAAGAGTGTAAAGCTCGATACATGAGATCCTGAAAATCTAGAGGTTACATGAAATATAACAAGTGTCATACTTTTCTCTCAAGGTTACATGAAATAAAACATGTGTCATACTTTTCTCTCAAGGTTACATGAAATATAACATGTCATACTTTTCTCTCAAGGTTACATGAAATATAACACGTGTCATACTTTTCTCTCAAGGTTACATGAAATATGTGTCATACTTTTCTCTCAAAGTTACATGAAATATAACACGTCATACTTTTCTTCAGCTTCTCTAGCCTTAAGGCATGCATCATGAGCAAGATTTTCATCAATACTGTAAGCTTTCTTAGCTTTGGACAGCTCCATGACAGTCTGAAATACCTCCTGCTGAATTGTGGTCAACTGGGGCAACACCTGTCAGGTAAAAAGAAATAACTTTATTTAATTCAGATTATCTGCAGCAGCGGCAGACTTTTTCAGATTTGACAGGCAGGATCATTGCATAAGCCATAATTGCCCTTTCATAACCATGTATCTCAACTTTATCTTGGACTCTCATTGAAGGTCAGGGTCATTTTAAAGTCATGGTTGTCTTTTTGCAACTGGAGACTTGCTTTCATTGACTATTGTCTTTAATTGCAAAGAAACAAGTAGGTTCTTTAGTGACAAGGCAATAAGAGTAATATATTTTGTCCAAAGATGTACAATGGAAGCCATGATGACTGAAACATCTTCGTCAATAGCAACACATTGTGATTATTAATACAACTCCAAGTTGTTTTTACTAATTAACACATCTGTTGCACTGTCCCAGAACGCAAACATTTTATTTAAAATTTGCAAGTTTGTTGAACATATCAAGGAATATGAAATTTACAATGATTACAATTAAAACAAACTGAAAGATAATGTCAGAAAATGCATTTTACTAGACACTACTTAATTGGAACCACCAGCAAACACTGACAAACATTTATTTTGAATAATATTTCATCAAAAATCATTATTTATTGCAAGCAAGTATATTACTTAATGAAAATGTTAAAAAATATATTATTTCTGATTAAAATTTGTGAATTTCATGTTGATGATTCCCAGTGTTTTTTTTTAAACTAAGATAAGATTTCTTTATTTCAGACTAAAAAGTCCATATAACACAAAATTAAACACTATTTTTAAAACAAGTGATACATTCTAATCTTTTATGCGAAATTTAAAACATTTTCTTCATAGTAAGCAAAAAACCTATATTTTTCTATTCTGTTTAAAAGTGTGATGTTAGAGTGGTGCATACTGTTGCAATCAACTATTTTGTGTAATCAAAATTACAACTGTATAGGATTTACTGGCACTCAAGCACAAAAATGGCTATACAGTTCCAATATTAAATATAAATAACTGCTTCTGCTGAAAAAACTGATCATTTTCTAATTTTCAATTCAGTTTAACACTAACATGAAATGAAAGCTGAATAAAATGCTAAGTAACTTTTATTTCATGAAATGATAATGCTGAACATAAAATGAGTATTCTGAAAACAGTTTAATCAGCTATCTGACATCTGAATCCAAATGCATTTACTCTAACTCAATATTTCTGTTCATAAACTACACATGCAAGATGTCAGATATGCAAGATCATTAATTTAACAGGTGTTCTTTCAAGGAATGAGAAAACTATTTATCAAAACCAAAATGTTTTGCTACAAAAGAGAGCAGAACAAATCTATGAAGCAAAATGGCTGTGAAGTATTAGCTGGCGTTTTAAGGTTATTTTAATAATAAGTACACCGCTCCCTCGATAACTCGCGCCCTGATAACTCGCGAACCTGCTTATAACGCGGTGTCTGGCGTGGATCCCGTTTTTTTTTTATAAAGAAAATATTTTTTTAAAAATGAAGAAAATCGTGATCAGAACTGGTGAATGAAACCTTGATATATCACCCGTTTTATCATCGAAAATGACGGTTAGTGCCCGAAAAGTTAGAATCAACATCGTGAAATTTTCAGGTTTTAATAAGGAATCACGTATCTTATTAGATTTTATCGGAAAAAATATTTTCTCAGTTCACTGTAAATAATAATATGTATAGGGGAAATTAGTGTTTTAATCTTTTCATTGTGTTGCAGTGTAAGCAGTATAATCGCTGCATGTTCTCTTCTATTCAAACATGAAAAGAGTCAATTGACCGTCACATCGATGCCCGTGAGCACATCTGTGAGAACCTAATTAACTGCCGGCTGCGTTTTGAACGACGACTTGGGGAAGTGTTTGGTGCATTGCAAAACTCAATTAAAATAGACCTGCTTTGTTTTATAAGGTGGTCTTTTGTATCAAATCAGGTAAAAGACGTACAATACAGAAGTTCAAAGGAATGCAAATCCTACATGCATAAACTCTTGTGGTCAATATCGTGTCTCAACATCGATCAAATTAGTTGGACCAATCGAACATGGTTTCAAATAGTATGTACTTATTGTCATTAAAGTATATATTAATCAGTAATTTATCCTAATCATTTGTAAATGTGATCATGGAGAGCAAGGGAATCAAGCGAAAGGCGTACTCGGTGAATGAAAAGCTTACTGTCATAGAAGAGGGTTCGTAACGGTGAATCAAGATCAAAAGTTTGTAGTGAACTTAAACTTGCCGAGTCGACACTCAGAGGCTGGCTCAAGGATGAGCAGAAATTTCGGGATTATTTGCATGAAGTTGATTCTGATGATGGACTTAAACAGAAACGGGCACGCACTGCAAACGACACAGAATTAGATGATGCTGTGTACACCTGGTTCACACAACAACGTTAACAAAGCGTTCAGATTTCGGGAACAATTCTCAAGGTCCAGGCAGAGAAAATGGCAAAAACTATGGATACTGAATTAGATTTCATGGCAAGCCATGGATGGCTTTGGAGATTCCAGCGCCGACATGGAATAAAACAAAATTCTTTGTTGGGAGAGATACGCTCAGCAAATCAGGCGGCCACATCTAGTTATCCCAACCAACTCCGAGAGATACTGACCCGTGATGGATATACAGACGACCAAGTTTATAATTGTGATGAGGCTGATCTATGCTATCGGATGATTTAAATATTTTTTTATATATTTTTTTTTACATGTCTGACGTTTAGACCCATTAAATTCATGGTTGGAAATGGTTTATCTTTGTAATTTTTTTTTTTACATTTTACTCTACCTATCTATCTAATCAATCTATGTATCTATTTAGAGATAGCAGAATTTTATGTTTTAGATCAACACAAGTTTCGACGTTGTCGTTGTTCGATATGAATGTTATCTTTTTTGATAAAATAAATCTTGATTCATTTTGAACAAACAATAAAACTAGAATGTATCCAAATCAACACAAAAAGCAGTGACGTAATACACAATGTGTTTAGCGATACACATGTTAAGAGTACTGATACCTTGTGGAATAATGTTTGTTTTTACGATCTTTTCAAGATATTTTATCCAGAAATTAAAGGTAATTTATAAAGAAAAACGAACAACACCTTTATAAAGAAATACTTATTCACAGTTATTTTCAGCACGATTATAAAACGAGTATTTAACAATGCACCCCCCCCCCCCGGTTTGGCCTCTGTCGATCTCCAATCTCTTTATTAGTTTTTTTTATAGGTCCCTCGGTAATTCGCGCCCTCGCTTATAGTGCGGTCGATGTTTTTGGACCCCGTTGTGCGCGAGTTATCGAGGGAGCGGTGTATAAAGTTCTTTAAAAAAATTCAATCAAATCTTACTGTGATGACTGAAAAACAAAATTTTACCTATATGAGGTATGTTATCTACCCAAATAGTTAAGCAATGCCCAATTGGCTTTGTACCTTTTTCATACACTGCATTTTATTGGCCTTGAGTGGCTTGACTGGTTCTGCTATTTGCTCCATGTAAATGTCAGCTGCCTGCAACCGTTTCTTTGCCAGTTTCTCTGTCTCTTCCAGTATAATACGCCAAACTGCCAATGCAGTTCTGTGAGAAGAAAGATACATTCCTTATTAGTTTCTCCTAATCAGCTGTGTAATAATTAAGGTAAGGAATCTTCCATAAACAAAAAAAGGAACTGACCTCTCAATTACTCTTCATAGTTCTTGACTACTAACTAACACTGTCCATGGAAAAGACAACAATTTCCCTCTAGACTGCTGATTGCATTGTAATGTCTAGAGAAGACCTTTCAAAAGTCAGATTTCTATCTTATAAAATTCCATGTTTCTTGCTCAATATGCATGGTATATGAACTGTGCACAAACTGTTGCCACCTCATAAGATCCTTGTAAGACAGACTTCAATAATATATGAATTGTGTACGAACTATATCACCTCATAAGATCCTTGTAAGACACTTCAATGGCATATAAACTGAATTGTTAACATATTGTCACATATAAGAAACTTGTAATAAGACTTCATTTCAATGATTCAATGGCATATGAATTGAATTGTGAACAAATTGTCTTACATTATAAGAACATATTAAAACTGACTTCAATGGCATAATAATTGAATTGTGTACAAATTGTCTTACATTATAAGAACATATTAAAACTGACTTCAATGGCATATTAATTGAATTGTGTACAAATTGTCTTCCATTATAAGAACCTTGTGAGACAGACTTTGATGGCATATGAACTGAATTGTGTACATATTGTCTTACATTAAAAGAACCTTGTAAGACAGATTTCAATGGCATATGAATTTGTGATTCAATACCTCATCCTGGATCTCATTCATTTTCAAATATAGCCAAGATCTTGATGATATAAGAAAACCCAAAGAGAACCACCAACAAACAAGAAGCTACTGGCAAGCTTTCTCACACACCAACATTGGCCGAATCCAAGACTTGAACCCACATAGACAGAGGTGAGATGGCAGTTATCCATAACGGAGAGCACTTTAGAACACTCAGGCCCCCTTGGCATATTTGTAATAGCGACACTAAAGCCATAAAGTTTCATCACTGTCAATGTAACAGTGTCCAATCAGCAAGCTTTACTGCAAAAACGTAATGAAATCACAGAAGTATGAAAAGAATGCACCCACTATGTTTCAGAACTGCAACTGCATGTGTCCTGAAAACTGGCTAAATGTGAGCACATAGAATTTATACTGTAATGCTGACCACAATATAATGTAATGCTGACCACAATACATGTATACTGAAATTTACCACAATATACTGTAATGCTGACCACAATATACCGCAAATCTGACCACAATATACTGTAATGCTGACCACAATATACTGCAATGCTGACCACAATATACTGCAAATCTGACCACAATATACTGTAATGCTGACCACAATATACTGCAAATCCGACCACAATATACTGTAATGCTGACCACAATATACTGCAAATCCGACCACAATATACTGTAATGCTGACCACAATATATTGTAATGCTGACCACAATATACTGCAATGCTGACCACAATATACTGCAAATCTGACCACAATATACTGTAATGCTGACCACAACATACTGCAGATCTGACCACATAGTCGGAAACGGAATGCCTATTACTATCCCATTCCAATGGTGACACTCTCTTAAATATCAAAAAAAGCCCAATGACATCAAGAAAAAATCTTTTTGTGTTCTTGGTATTAGAAATGAGACAATATAATAAATGTTATGTAACAAAACACAAAGATGTGATTCTAACATGAAGTCTCCACAATATTATGTACTCAACATGGGAGTCTTTTTTTACTAGTAAGGAGAAATTAATCTTATGTTTAAGTTTAGTGTAGTTCAATATAATGCCACCCCGCACCATCTTTACAACCAGTTAATCAATTTGGGCAAATTTGGTACCTACTTTATGTAAGCCTTTATTAATTAACTTTTATAAATTTCTTGACCAGGCCCATCATTAATCCAGTCTCAATGTTAGTACATGTTCAAAGTTTTAACTTGTCTCATCATCTTATTTAATGAAGTCAGACCTGCATATAATTCCTTAAAGTAAAGTCTGAATGTATTGTATGTACTCATTTAAAACTCAAGTCAAACTGCATACAACACATAACCATATCTCATCCAGCATAGTGTCGGGAGACCAGGTCTTGTTCTACCTACTGAGTACTCCTAACAAAATGAGTACTCCTAACAAACTGAGTACTCCTAACAAACTGCGCAGACCCAGATCTGCCAGTGCTTTATGCAATGTTTACAGATTTACAGAATGTATATTATGTCACTTTCCTGCAACAGAGAGTTTGACTTACAAGAGATAAACTAATGTAGTAAAATTACATATACAATTTACTTCATTATATGGTTGTTTCACTATAAGGCATTATACACTATGTCAGCATTGTAATGAGGGGTGGCTGTGTCTTTTTCATTCCTTGAAATGTGTTTTGTATCAGTACAAACCAATGTATGCTGCCCATTTTGAAAATAAAACTGAAATATGACTAATAAATAATGACTACAATGGCTTTATTTTTAAATGATGCAAAATACTGACTTAATACAATTTTTCCTTATTTCACTGTCTAAAATGTCCAAAAATACATGTGCTACACAATTTCTATGATATATCATGAATTTAAAATGAAGTTAATAAGTAAAGCTTTAACAACATTGTTATGCATTTCGGAAATATCTGTATTTTTACAATGATAAAATTTACTGAATGCCACCCTTCATAAGCATTATATGACATAAGATACAATGTCTTACCATATACACTCGCTTGTAAGTAGAGTCCAAGTTCAAATAAGACAGATTCTATTCCTAATAATACACTTACAGATCAAGGACTGTCTTGTTGTTCTACTGAGTACTCTTAGCAAAATGCACATACCCAGATCTGCCGGTACATTATGCAATGTCAGATCTGGGTCAGTGCAGGTTGCAGTTGAACTCATATGTGTGTATATATGGTACGTAAATCTGAAAACAAATATAGACTTGAAAGTAGAAAGTGAGTCTAGTTTGCTGAATTATCTAATTTTTCCTAATTGTTTCGACAGTATTCAATACAACTCCTGAAACGTGAGCTTAAAATTTATTATTCTGGTGAATTTGCAAAATCAATGTCCATCATAATATGCACACATTATTGCACAAACACACACCATCCTATACATGGAAGTAAGTCATGGCATCATTTGACTATTTTCAAAGATGTGCTCTTTGAAGGTGCAATCTGTCTACCATTATGGCTGCAGTGAATAAAACGTATGTTCCACTTTTCGGACTGATTTGATCCAACAAATTAAATGGCAGTGAGACATGATATCTCCAAATGGCAGTGAGATATGATATCTCCAAATGGCAGTGAGACATGATATCTCCAAATGGCAGTGAGACATGATATCTCCAACTATAAAACTAATTTTGGACTGTTTTTAAGAGACACTTCCCTCTTAAGATGTAAGCCAGGATCATGAAGAACACTCTGTAAGCATTCTTTAAAAAAAAAATTAAATACAGAACAGATATGAACTTTTTCAGGCATGTACCAGTAAAGTCTACTGTAACTTTGGATACTATTCAAATAAAATATCCTGAACTCAATCCAAGAAAATTAGCACAGTAGAGAGTCTATGCCAAGAAATGCAAAAGTCAAGCTCACGATGTACACACACACACACATGGCATGCATTATGATACAAATCTATCAGAACACTGTAACATGATATTTTTATCATAAGCTGTACATGTATATAATGATACAAGGTATGTATCATTTAACAATGTTCATATCAGACATCAGTATCATGAGTCAATCAAATCAGACCTCTGTACCATGATACAAATCAGACCTCTGTACCATGATACAAATCAGACCTCTGTACCATGATACAAATCAGACCTACATACTATTGTATTTTTCTCACATGATGTACTTATACAAACTAATACAATGTATGTACCATGATATAAATCATCAGACTTTTCTATGATACTGTAATACAAATCAGATCTCAGTATAATGATACAAATTATATTAAGCTTCTGTATCAATCTCATCATAAGGTGTACATACAGAACTTATTATATATTATGTATCATGATACAAAATATATCAAGCCTCTGTATCCATCTCATCATAAGTTGTACATATAGAAATTATTACATGGTATGTATCATGATACAAATTATATCAAGCCTCTATAACAATCTCATCATAAGGTGTACATATAGAAATTATCACATGGACTGTATCATGATACAAATTATATCAAGCCTCTGTAACAATCTCATCATAAGTTGTACATATAGAAATTATCACATGGTATGTATCATGATACAAATTATATCAAGCCTCTATAACAATCTCATCATAAGGTGTACATATAGAAATTATCACATGGTATGTATCATGATACAAATCATATCAACCTCTGCATCATATGATACTTATTACATTAGGCAAAGGAGTCATTACAGTCCAGCAGTGTGGCAATAGCCCTGAATGCATGTATTAAAACAATAATAACAACAACAATGATAACAACAACAGCAATAATAATAATAATAATAATAATAATAATAATAATAATATGGACTTAATAAAGTGTGCAATCTTTGAAAGCTCTAAGTGCCTACAGCATTAGATAAAAACATACAGAGACAAGATTACACAAATTCCATGAAATTACAAAACAAAATGAAGACTTTAGATTTACTTTGATGTCATGCATTAATCGGGGTTCTATTTATCATACAGACATTTCTCTAAGCAGCAAACATGTGGAGAGTTAGGTTGTGGCTGATATGTAGAGAGAGGTGGAGGGTTAGGTTATGGCTGATATGTAGAGAGAGGTGGAGGGTTAGGTTGTGGCTGATATGTAGAGAGAGCATGTGATACAGAGGTGATCTCATGGGACAAGAAAGAAGACTGATGAATAGTATCATCAGGTCTGTGTAGAATCCAGTCTAAAATATGTTCATGTATATTTATGGGTTTGCTAATTGATGGTTCAAGGTTGAAAATATTAATAGAATTTATGAGTTTTGATGTGTACTGATTTTCAGAGCAGTCAAAGTGAACACTGAAATCTATAAGAATAAGCTGGCTGCCACCTATCAAATTTCTATGCTCCAGGATGTAAGGAAACTGCCCCAAAAAGAGAGATTGAGTCAGCATGTTTTCTTGGTAGCCATATTAGATGTCAGATTAGTACAATTTTCATTTAGTACAAAACAGACATTAAAAGAAGTCTTCTGGTGGGTTAATCTAACTTTCTATCGTGGTGAAATAGTCCAAAAAAAATTTCAAAATGTCCACTTAATGGCAACCATATCGGATGTCTGATTGGCACAATTTTTCTTTAAAATCAAAATGAACCCACAAGAAGTCTTAAAGTGAAAACCTAATGCTGATATGTCTTTTCATCCACGAGTACCAATCAGACAACTTTCAAGATGCTGCTTTGGTAACCATATTGGATGCAAGATAACATACAACATTTTCATTTATGACAAGCAGGAAATCATTGGATTTTTTGTAAAAACTTTATGGCTGAATGACCATTCAAAAGGTTCTGCCATAAAATAGTTTTTAGATGACCACTGTGAATGTAAAGGGAAGCACCATTCTTGTTAACCTTAAGTTTGTGACTTTCCATTCAGAAGGATTAGTGACATAACATTTTCATAATGGCTGTTTACTTGCAGCCAGAATGGATATCAGATATGAAATCAAAAGAAGTCTTTCTGTGAAATATCCATGTTGATATTATCCTTCATTCTGCATTGATGTGATATTCAAAATGACCACAGTGACACCAATTTCATTCAGGACCAACTTGACACCATAATAAAATCTTTAAATTGAAAACATTCATCCATTCAGGTAGAGTAGCAAGATTTTTTTGATGGCTGCTGTGGTGGCCATATGTATGTCCATAAAGCATCATTTTCATTTAGGACTAATTAGACATCTTAGGAAGCCTTCTGGTGGAAACCCCATGTCAGTATGACTTGCCCTTAAGAATACAACTGACATGAAGATTTTCAAGGTGGTGGCCATATTGGATCATTTATTTACAACTAGATCTAGGGTAGAGTTTCATGGCAATTCCCCAAGAAGTTTCTGAGAAGTAATGATAACAAACTTGTGTTAACAGATGATAAATGACCAATTATGGATAACAGACCATTCCAAAATCTATTCTCCTCTTGAGAGAATCAGATGAGGATACATGTTATCAATATTTAGCAAAATTGTGGAAAGGTGTTGATAGATTTATCATCAGATAAAAATGGCAAATGTCAGTATCATAGCTGGACTCACCTCTGAATCAAATGTCTCTCTTACCAAAGGGAACACTCATCAATTATGTCCAATTGCTTTCTTCAATACATATATATTAAGTAAATTTAGCTGACCAAAAAGAAGCTAAAACTTGATAAATATCAGGTATATACATGTATTTAAAAAATCTAGTGTATACTAGACAACAAATCACAGAAAATTAGATCTCTAAAATATGCACAAAGTATTAAGGATACATTTACACCAAAGTACAATATTGTAATTGATTAAAACTTCCTAATTGACAAGCAAATTATATCAAACTTTAAGTCTGAAAAGATGAAAAACTGTTTGGTTATGTATTTCTACAAATCTGCAAGCTAAAATAAGATTGCAATCTACAAAGCTGACTTAATACATATATCAAGCTACAGGTATTCAGCTCGTGCATATAAAAACTGATTTCAAACTTGAAAAAAGAAAGTAATAACTGAAATTTCAAAGTAGGTTTTAAATTAAACACTTAGATTTATCTCTACATTACCTGCCCTCACGAGTCCTATTCAATTGTCGAAGAGATAAAAAGTAAACTTTTATTATGTACATTTTTTAACAAGAGTACATAGCATTCAATGACCAACCCATGTTCAATATTCAGCTATGTAGACAAGAGAAATGTGTGTTCAGAAACCAATTATCTTCTTTAAGCCACAGTGGGCTTGACCTTTGACCTCAAAATGAATCAACATCTTCCTTACTTTGAGTGCAAGTCATCCACAAAGTCTGGTTAGGTATACGATGTAGAACTAAAGTAATTGTGCTGAAACCACTTTCATTCTTCCAGTAACCATGATCTTATCCTCTGACCTTTGACCCCCACCATCTATATGTTCTTCCTTATCCTAAGTTCTGTCCAAGCACAAAGTACTTTTCTTCGTTAGTAAGGAATGGGGAACTTTTTAATGCACAATAATTAACCCATGTGCATGCCATCTATAAAGTTCAGTAACTGTACTGATGGTGGTCATCTTGAGTTATTGTACAGAAATGAAGTTGGTAATAGACTGATAAACAACATCATAACATGATATGCTCAACCTTGTGCGTGGTGTATACAAATTTAACATGATATGCTCAACCTTGTGCATGGTGTATACATATTTAACATGATATTCTCAACCTTGTGGGTGGTGTATACAAATTTAACATGATATGCTCAACCTTGTGGGTGGTGTATACAAATTTAACATGATATGCTCAACCTTGTGCGTGGTGTATACAAATTTAACATGATATGCTCAACCTTGTGTGTGGTGTATACAAATTTAACATGATATGCTCAACCTTGTGGGTGATGTATACAAATTTAACATGATATGCTCAACCTGGTGGTGGGTGTATACAAATTTAACATGATATGCTCAACCTTGTGCGTGGTGTATACAAATTTAACACGATATGCTCAACCTTGTGGTGGGTATATACAAATTTAACATGATATGCTCAACCTTGTGGGTGGTATATACAAATTTAACATGATATGCTCAACCTTGTGCGTGGTGTATACAAATTTAACATGATATGCTCAACCTTGTGGGTGGTGTATACAAATTTAACATGATATGCTCAACCTTGTGGGTGGTGTATACAAATTTAACATGATATGCTCATCCTTGTGCGTGGTGTATACAAATTTAACATGATATGCTCAACCTTGTGGTGGGTGTATACAAATTTAACATGATATGCTCAACCTTGTGGGTGGTATATACAAATTTAACATGATATGCTCAACCTTGTGTGTGGTGTATACAAATTTAACATGATATGCTCAACCTTGTATGTGATGTATACAAATTCAACATGATATGCTCAACCTGGTGGTGGGTGTATACAAATTTAACATGATATGCTCAACCTTGTGCATGGTGTATACATATTTAACATGATATGCTCAACCTTGTGGTGGGTGTATACAAATTTAACATTATATGCTCAACCTTGTGGTGGGTGTATACAAATTTAACATGATATGCTCAACCTTGTGGGTGGTAAATAAACAAATTTAAGATTATATGCTCAACCTTGTGGGTGGTGTATACAAATTTAACATGATATGCTCAACCTTGTGCATGGTGTATACAAATTTAATATATACTCAACCTTGTGGGTGGTGTATACAAATTTAACATGATATGCTCAACCATGTGCATGGTGTATACAATTTAACATGATATGCTCAACCTTGTGGGTGATGTATGCAAATTTAACATTATATGCTCAATCAAACACCTGATTGGTGTTTTGTTTTTTGTTCCAGCCCAATGTAAACAATAATGACCATTCAAAACTTAATGTAATTTATTCCCAAAGTGTCACACAAGAAGTATTGGCAACAGAGAAACACAAAATTTATTATTAAATGAACTTGAAAGTACTTAAATCCTAATCTTAAATCCTACTCTAGCAATCTAGAACATTTCCCATTGAGATATTTAAATTGGCTAATGAAATAGTTAAAATTAGCAATCTAGAACATTTCCCATTGAGATGTTTAAATTGGCTAATGAAATAGTTAAAATTAGCAATCTAGAACATTTCCCATTGAGATGTTTAAATTAGCTAATGAAATAGTTAAAATTAGCAATCTAGAACATTTCCCATTGAGATGTTTAAATTAGCTAATGAAATAGTTAAAATTAGCAATCTAGAACATTTCCCATTGAGATGTTTAAATTGGCTAATGAAATAGTTAAAATTAGCAATGTAGAACATTTCCCATTAAGATGTTTAAATTAGCTAATGAAATAGTTAAAATTAGCACAGAATCAGTGAGTGGGTAGATTTCAAACTACACCAGTTTTTCACTCTGCATCAGTTTTATTTTTTTTATTCGAGGGGATTGAGTGTTGTTCAATGCTTGTCGCTTTACTTCTTCACCAACAAAAACAAGTACCGGCAGCTGTGGCAGTTTTTTTTGCATCTGAAGTATAATGTGATTGATTTTGTCAGCATTCATCCCCATTCCCACACATATTCTTGAAGAGATTTTCCTTACACGTGTAAATCTTACTGTTTCTTCTGTTTTGAAGATAACACAATAAAATCATATACATGTATGTTTAGGTGAAAACATGAATTTGATAATAAGATTTCTTTTAAAGCATTTATGCAGTGCAAAACAGGGCATGGTGACCAAGATTCATGCATCTGATCAAAGAGCAGCCTGAAATGACCTAAATTTCTAAATTTAAATCATTTACAGTCAAAAAGTATTTTTGCTATCTTATCATGGATGAAAATAAGAACTGATACTAAGTATATGTCTGTCTGTAATCTGCATACTGGAAATACAATACACATACAAGGACACAACCATCACAGACAGACCTTCTAAATATGGAAAGTACATAAAATTAAAATGTGTATTGATAATGTATCATATCACAGACAGTGTATTGTAAATTATGTTGATGCATGGCACAGGTGTATCATTTCACCCCCACATGATATTCTCAACCTTGTGGTGGGCTTATATAAATTTAAAATAATCTGCTTTGTCTTGGGGTAAGTGTATACAGAATTAGCATGAAAAATTGTGTGAACAATCAATGCCTCTCCGGACATATCTTAATACAAACTAGTAAGCTACATCCAGCAATAACTATAGTTCAAATGTGATACTGGCCAACACTGCAAAAAACAAATGTCTGTCACTTGCCAGTGTTGCAATATTATGACTGTATCAGTTAAAGCTTATTGTGGTAACCAATTCTACATCAATCTGATTTTGTTCATTGTTTCCTATATGAATATTTTGAGAACTATTTAATATGAGAAGCATATGAGATGCTGAAATATTTATCAGACATCTTCCACATCTTCCATATTACAAAATATGCATCAGTAAGACTAAATTTATTCAGCCAAGCAAGCATCATGAAAAAATCTTATTATCACAAATAACTAATTAAACACTATTGTCCAAGGGTATATACCATCTCAGAGTATAAGAAACTATGTTATTGGGCCATTGGTGCAAGCAAACTGGGAAGCAGAGAGGCATCTCCTTACATATTGTACTGACATGGCTCTATCAGTCCTTAATAGTTAACTCAGTCTGCCAGGTGAATCTTGGAGATGTTGCTCTGGTTAACTTGGAGGCAAACTATACCAAGAAATATTCAAATTATTCAGATGAACAGTCAGTTCTGGACATATGAAATTAAATATTATAATGTGTGAAAGAGCTTTCCCCTGGAGAGAAATAATAATTTACACCTAATTTTTCATGTTAGTTAGTAATGTTTTCTGACCATGAAATAGCCACAGTGGTGAAAAACATTATGCCAAACATACTAAGAATGCTATGCCAATGATTAATTTTGAGTGGGGTGGGGGCAAAGTGTAATGATTTTAGTGAAAGAAAATTAAGGCTTTAGTCATCAACAACAAATTAAGAATAATGTTCTGACAACACTTCCTTTTGTCTTCTTAATGGCTCTGATAATGGGTAAAAGTAGTAGTAATATTAATAGCAACAGCAGTAGTAGTAGTAATAGTAGTTGAAGTAGTAGCCATTGTAGTAGTAGTAATAACAGTAGTAGTCAGTAATATCAGTAGTAGTAGTAGTAGTAGTAGTAGTTAGTGTTGTTCCAATTATAGATTATAATCGATCATCAGTGTGTTGAGCAAAAAAATATAAGATAATCGATTGTGAACTCCATAATCGATTGTGTATAAAGGGAGACTACTTTTTAGGTGTATGCAAAGCACAAAGGTTAGTATTTTATTGTCAGGTTAAAGTATACATGTCATTAAAAGAGATTACACCTGTACATTTATATACATATTGAACTCTTGATCAAAGATATAACTGTTTAATATAAATTAAAATGTCTTCTTAGTAACCGATTATAATCGATGATCAGTTGGTTAAGGGGAACCGATTATCGATTATGAAGTTCTGACCGATTCTCATCACTTGTAGTAGTAGTTGTAATATCAGTAGTAGTAGTAGTAGTAGTAACAGTAGTAGGGTGCTAGGACAAAATGTCCACGGACAAAATGTCATGTGGACAAAATGTCCGCGGACAAAATGTCACGGAGATAATGGCACAGACAAAATGTCCGCGGACAAAATATCATGTGGACAAAATGTCAGTGGACATAATGGCACGGACAAAATGACACAGACAAAATAGCACAGACAAAATGTCATGTGGACAAAATGTCAGTAAATATAATGGCACGGAGAAAAAAAATCCGGAAAAAAACATTCTTCCGTAAATAATCAAGGGGAAAAACCAATGAAAAAATTCACTAATCTATTTATTCAAATTTAGTCTAACTTTATTATAATAATTATATCTAGCCTAATTAATAAATAATGAAGTCAAACAACATTAATGTTTAAAACACGTGCAATGTCTCCTAAATATGTGATTGGATCTCGGTTGTTGTAGTGGATCTCGGTTGTTGTAGTCGGTCACCATAGTGTGCAAAAGCCTTGTTGACACGGATGTAATTTTTCTTTCTCTTCCCAGCCGTTGTTCCCAGTTCCAATTGACGACGAATAAGTTGAGTGCTGTGTTGTTCCTCTTGTAGTTTCCGTGCAAGTTTGGTCGTGGTCAGATGCGCGAAACCGACAACATTGTTGAATGCATTGTGCCAACCCTCGATTGTGCTGTTGCTGCGAGGCAGGTTGTCGATTACTCTAGAAAATTTACTCCAAAGTTGAATTGAGAATCTGGGTGGCCCTCTTCTTGCTCTTCTTAATCTACCAATGAAGTTATCTTCAAAGTAATCACAAATAACATCTATGTCACGGTAAGCTGGATCTTCGAGTAAATGTTCAAACAAATCAATAACATCCTGTGGTGGAATGAATGCCAGAGCAAGAAGTCATTTGACGAGAAGTGCGAAATCCGGTTCATTTGTGTAACGTTCCGAGAATCCTTCCACTTGCAATTTCCTCCAAACGCATTGACCGAAGTGAAACATGCATCCGGTGATTGTTGCTGCCGGGAATGTGTTCTGGAATGCTCTAATTGCTGCTAGTTCGAAATCAACCATAACTGAATCTGGATTCAGACATGCTTTCAATATCAGAATTTCCTGAAGCAGATGTTGATATGCTTCTTCTGTTCTTGAAGATAGTAGTGCATATACTACCGGGAAAACTTCGCCATTAATAAAACCATGAATCGTGTATAAGTTGGTCATATCCATTTGGACTCGCTCGAAATGTTCCATCTGCAAACCAGTGCTGACATCTGGAAAGGAAATCCAAATCATCATCAGCTGCGAAGATGATCATGTCGTCACTCCTTATACGGATGAAAGGTCTGTTGCTCTGCGTCAAAGAATATCTCATGATGTCATCTTGATCGTTTGGTTGCACCTTCTGACGATGTCGTCGTACATCTCGTGCCAGTGTTGTTTGTTTTGGAAGTAGATGCGCTGCTGAAACTGGAACATTCATTAATTCATTCTGAACAATTGGTCGTGTTGTTTCTTCAGTTGTTTCACCTCTTCTTTTCATGGCGGCTCGTGCTCTTTCGACCTCTACTTGACCATGAGTTACCGTGTGGTTGTGAGTTGCAACTTCATGGACAATTTCATCATCTTTTGTGTGCACACGCGCTGAGCACGTTCTTTTTTCACAGCGCCAAAGACTTTTTCCATCATTGTTTGCCGAATGCTTCGTAAAAAAGTAACCTTGAACGATAAGCTTACGATTTCCTTTCTGTGATGTAACGAATTCTAACATTGTGGTAATATTTTAAATTTTAGTTTCTGGAAGTGTTTATATATAGTGTAACGATATTCATGGGGCAAGCCCACAATTTGAAATCCAGCTCATGCTCCAATTACAGCTTTAGCAATTAATTTATTAAGGCGACACAAATAGTCATCTGGTAAAAATAATTTTAATTTGCATAGCTGTGTTTTTAATTTGAGGCCAATACGTACTCAACGGGCTGAAACCAAACTTGCTTTGGCACATAACACTGACTGTGCCGCGACTAGATAGGTTTCATTAATACTGTTTTCAATGGTTAGTTCCCCTTGATTATTCACGGAAGAATGTTTTTTTTCCGGATTTCTTTTCTCCGTGCCATTATATCCACTGACATTTTGTCCACGACATTTTGTCCATGCTATTTTGTCTGTGCCATTTTGTCCGTGCCATTATGTCCACTGACATTTTGTCAACATGACATTTTGTCCGTGCCATTTTGTCCGTGACATTTTGTCCGCGGACATTTGTCTGTGCCATTATGTTCGTGACATTTTGTCCGCAGACATTTTGTCCACATGACATTTTGTCCGTGCCATTTTGTCCGGGACATTTTGTCCGCGGACATTTTGTCTGTGCCGGCCACCCAGTAGTAGTAGTAATAGTTAAATCAGTAGTAATAGCAATAGCAGTAATAGTAAAAGCAATATCAGTAGTAGTAGTAGTATCAGTAATAGTAATAGCAGTACTAGTAGGCATAGTTATAGCAACAGTAACAATAATAATAGCAGCAGCAGTAGAAATAGTAGCAGTAGCAATAGCAGTAATAATAAAAAATAGCAGCAGTACTAGTAATAGCAATAGTAATAGTATCAGCAGTAATAGCAGTAGTAGCAATAGTAATAGCAGTAGTAGTAATAGTAGTAGTAATATCAGTAGTAGTCAGTAATAGTAGTAGTAGTAGTAGTAGTAGTAGTAACTGTAGTAGTAATAGTAATAGCAGTAGTAGTTGTATTAGTAACAGTAGTAGTAGTAATAGTAATAGCAGTAGTAGTAGTAGTAGTAATATTGGTAGTAGTAGTAATAGTAGTAGTAGTAATAGTAATATCAGTAGTAGTAGTAACAGCAGTAGTAGTAGTAGCAGTAATAGTAGTATTAGTAAAATCATTTGTAGTAAAAAATAATAGCAGTAGTAATCAGCAGTAGTAGCAATAGCAGTAATAGTAGTGTGGTAGTAGTAGTAGTAGTAGTAGTAGTAGTAGTATAGCATTAATAATAATAGTAACATCAGCAGTAGCATAAATAGTAGCAATAGTGGTATTAGTAATAGCAACAGTAGTAGCACTAATAGTAATAGCAGTAGTCAGTAATATCAGAAGTAGTAATAGCAGTAATTGTATTAGTAGTAGTAGTAGTAATAATAATGGTAATAGTAGTAGTAGTAGTAGTAAGCAGTAGTAAAATCAGTAGTAGTAGAAGTAATAGCAGTAGCAGTAAAAGTAATAGCTGTAGTAGTTGCAATATTACTATTATTAGTAGTAGTAAAAACAGTAATAGGAGTAATAACAGTAGTAGTCATAAGTAATAGCAATAGTAATAATAGTAATAGCAGTAGTAGAAATACTAGTAATAGCAGTATTAACAATACTAGTAGTAATATTAATAGCAGTAGTAGTAATAATAGCAATAGTAGTAATAGTAATAGCAGTAGTAACAGTAGTAGTAATATCAGCAGTAGTAATAATAGTAGTACCAGCAGTAGTAGTAGCAGTAGTAGTAGTAATTTTATTATTATCATTTTTTTCCTCAAATAGGAAATTACTAAAGATAATGACTATAATAAATATTTGAGAGACATTGCCAAGGTGCATGGTGCACAGCTCATTAGAAAATGCAGAGCAGCAGTTACAAAAGTGCATGCATACAGGAAAAATATTAGAGGAAGCATTGGGCATCATATTTCTCAGTATAAAATGTTGGTGATTTTGTTTGTTTGTTTGTTTTAGGGTTTAACGCCATTTTTCAGCATGCGATAGGCTATACACGGCAGCCAGTATTATTGTGGAGGAAGAACCTGGGAAAACCTGCAGAAAGAACCACCAACCCACGAGAAGCTACTGGCAAGCTTTCTCACATAACTACATTAGCCAAATCTTTGACTCGAACCCATGCACACAGAGGTGAGACGGCAGTGATCCGTAATGGAAAACGCTTTAGACCACTCGGCCACATGGGGCCCCTCAAAATGTTGCTGGAGACTACTGGAAAATCATACAAAATTAAGACCTGAATGAGATATTTTTAAACTATATAGGTGTAAAATAAATTTTAGATTCACTCAGGAAAGTAACTGTTAATAAACTTTTTCATGATGTATTGGGAACAGGGATCTGTGCAAAAGTTGTAAAAGGGCTTTAACTCTGCTTAAGACTAATAAAAAGATAACTCTGCTGTAACATTATGCAGATCAATCTCTGATCTCAAGGTATCAAGGATTTGTTTGGTTCAGAGAGAGCTTTAAAAATGACACATATGAATAAACACAAGAGTTTAATGACTGATAGAATGCATGGAGAGAAAAAGAGGTATAAAATAAGAATAGTTTCCAATGAGGGTGATAAGATAGTATTACAAAATTGCATGTTATCTGACAAATAATTCATTGTAATACTTATTGGATAAATATTATTCTTCAATAATGTAATTCCTCTTTTTATGAAGTACCGAATACCTGACTGGAAAAATAACCCCTGATCAGTATTTGTTTTGTAACCTCACATCACACTGACATGGAAAACTAAACGACATTCAAAAAGGGAAAAATAATGTGAAACAAAAACAAGGCACCCAAGTACAGAGTCAATCAATATTGACAATTCGCACATGAAAGGTTAAATATAACATTACATCTTTAAGGAAGATTGTGGTATGATAACATTCCAGAATATGAACCATCTAATTTGATTAATAAATCAAATGATCAACTGAACATGACATCATATTAGTACACATCATATCTGCTCTAAATACAGGTAGATCTCAAATTCAATCAGAATAGGACAGGCTGAAACTAATCAGACCTAGATCTGTCAGACTGAAACTAATCAGACCTAGATCTGTCAGACTGAAACTAATCAGACCTAGATCTGTCAGACTGAAACTAATCAGACCCAGATCTGTCAGACTGAAACTAATCAGACCTAGATCTGTCAGACTGAAACTAATCAGACCTAGATCTGTCAGAATGAAACTAATCAGACCCAGATCTGTCAGACTAAAACTAATATATGAACGAAAGAATTTCGGGGAATTGTAGCAGTATTTCTGTTACATCAGCCATAAAAAGTTTTGTTCATTTAACAAAGTTGTTGAACAAAAGTAACACACAATGTAATATTATTGTCAGGTTAAAGTATACATGTCATTAAAAGATTACTCCTGTACATTTATAAACATATTGAACTCTTGATCAGAGATATAACTGTATAACAAAAATTTAAATTTGCTCTTAGTAACTGATTATAATCGATGATCAGTTGGTTAAGGGGAACCGATTATCGATTATGAATTTCTGACCGATTCCCATCACTAATTCCACACCTTGTCCAGATCAAAAGATAAAAATTTCCATACCTAACAATTATGACATTTAAATGATGCTAAATACTTAAAAATTGCAACTAGAATGCAAAGATACAAAAAAGTATAATCCAAAATAAAAGATTGTACCCATATAATAAAACTTCTCCCAAACGCAAATCAGACATCATATAATAACAAATATTTACAACTTGTTTCTAGACTTGGAAGTCATTTTTCAATTTTTCCTATTATTTTGAAAACCTGCCAATGCAATTTTTATTTGAGACCTTTTCCAGATTTCCAAAGTGGGAACCCTAAAGAAGAAATGAATCCATTACAGACTAATCTAAGGGCTTGACGGACCTTATACCCTTCTGGTCACATGACCAACAAATTAAACACTGAGCCGATGCTGATTGCCCTGTAGTAATACAGACTAATTAGGATTTTATAGTTATTGCTTTACAGAATACTAATTAATGAATCACTGACTCTGCCCACATTCATAGTCAAATATTAATAGAATGCAACTTAGAACTGCTGACTTGTTAGTGCATACATTGCTGACATGGGATATGTTACCTTACTCTGGCTGAGAAAGCTCTACATGAATAATACAGCTTTTAAATATATTTCAAAATGAGATTTTCATACACATCTCAAAATTGAGATGGATAAGGGTAAGCAAGCTAAACTGCACTAATACCAGTCTATTTTAATGATTCATCATGTGTAATACCCAGACTGATTCTCTAGCTGACTTTTTACAGAAAATATTTGAAATAGCTCTTTACTGTCAAAAATGAAAGGTTGAGTACAGTGTAAAATAGATCAGTTGTAAAAGGAATTAACATTAATACCTTAATTAAAATCTGACAAGCATTGCTTTGTGCAAAAGCTATTAATTAGTTTTTATTTAGGTCTTGAATACTGAATTATTCTTATTTTTGTCACAATTCACAGTGAGATTTAACAATCTATGCAACCTTTATATATATGGTGGAGACGTAATGATGGGATAGGAGGGATGGACATGGGTGTACACTGTGTGCTCCCTCCAAAGGGTGTGTGTGTGTGTGCATAATGATGGGATGGGGCAGATTGAGAGGTGTGGGTAACATTCCATGCTCCCTCCATTGATGTGGCAAGGGTATAACAAATGTGGAACTAAAACATCTGTAATTTTAATGACCTGTAACTTAATTATGAAAACAGTTAGAACTTTTTGAAACTTTAAAAAAAATTCAAACTTTTATACTCCAAGGGAAGTTTTGAGAACAAAAGGCATGAGTCCCAAAAAACATTCATCTTAATATTAAATTTTGCTAGATATAGGATAACCCCTCTCTCCCCCTCCCCCACCCCCACCCCCATCTCTTCCTCTAATGTCAAATAAGAAGTGGTATTTTTTTAAAATTGATGACACAAAAAAAAGATGATAAAATCAAAGACATAGGGTAAAGGCAAACAGGATTTAACATCCACCAAAGCAAAAGTGCTTGTAAAGTGACATCAACAAATAACTATTGTAACTTACCTACATAAAGTCTAATTTGACATAATCATTGCATAAGTCATACTTTTCTTGGATGGTTTGGTTCAGGTGTTTAATGGCACTGCTTAAATTGTGTCATGGGGAGATTATAAACAAGAGGTGTGCTGTCACTGTTGGACTGACAACAGATGATCACAGTCAGCCCCAAACTTTTAAGTTAGTGAGAATCCAAGTGTCAAGTTAGTATGTTCAAAACACAGAATTATAACACCCTAAAATGTCCCAAAAAAACAACAGAAATCCTAGATTTAATTAAAAAACTGGATAAGAATATCTGTTTTAAACCATACCTTGCAGCTTCCTCTCCTTCACCAATCTAGTATATGAGAATTTCAGAAAATAAGTTGTAGACAATAAATTATAGCTTTAATTTATTTATTTTCAATTCATTCAGTTATTCCCAACTTTCTGTTAAACTCAGTCAGATGCAAAATAACCTCATTAATATGCACAGATTTTGCTCATAATTGTATTCATCCATGATACCAATAAATTTAAGCCTATTTACCATGTCTGATCAAAACTGAATACAGAGTGGTATTAAGCTCAGTCAAGATCACCTGAGTATATCTGGAACCTCTGGATTAATGAAAAGGTGTGAGATCTTGATGATATAAGCTTACATGTCAAGTTTAATCTATAGAAGTTAGAAATATGGTTTCCATAGTGGCATGAAGTGCAGCCAATCAGAATAAGAAAAATCTCAACAAATTCTGCTAGGATAGTCATAATTTTACTGTAAAAATATTGGGTGAATAATAATAATAATAATAATAATAATAATAATAATAATAATAATAATAATAATAATAATGATTTTATTCAATGAGAGTAACTCAGACATACATATACACTCACGGAGACAGTTATTGTACATAAAATTATAGACTCAGAATAAACACTCTAATAGATTTAAAGTTACTATCACTGTTGACTACCGGTAGATAAAGTTCAACTCATGCATTTCACATATTTATATACCAAAACGTAACTGGAGAAGATACATCAGCCTCAAGGCATTAATTAAGACTTAGATTTCATTCATTTAATACATCTATGGTAAAAGGCTGATAGGCAAGAAGATTTTTTTTTTTATTTCGGGGGGGAGGGGAGGATTATTCTCTATAATGGCCCCAGAGTATTGGGAACTGTGTTTAAATAAATCTTTCTTTGGTTTTGGAATTGTAACATTTTGGCCTTCATTGTTCTAAGGTTTTGGGTTTCTGCATTTAAAATCGTTTCACAAGTACATGTATACTGGGGCGAACTTGTCAGTATCTTTCTCTACCATTTTGAAACTTTACACACCATTTTGGCTATCCATAGATGAAGTCATTCTTGAAAAGGCAGAATGTTTAAAGCATCTATTCTATAATATTTCCAGTTTGCTCATATAATATTATTTTTCAGGTTTGTCTTTGAAATATTTTCTAATAAGATATTACAATATATGTCAAAATGTTGCTGAATGTAACTCTGTACATGTATTTTTTAAAAATGTCTCACTACTGTTTTGGAATGAAGTACATGTACTTGATTTTTCTAAATAACAAAATCTAATCTTTTGTTTTCTTTTTAATGAAACTTCTATGATCAGACCAAAGTAAATTACTGTCAAGAAGAATGCCAAGAATTTTGTTCTTGGAAATCACTTTCAATTTTTCTTAATTTTAGTGATGGCTTAAGTAATCTGTCTTTAATATTGCTCAATTTAGCTGTGCTGTTATTATGGAAAACTTCATTTTATCTGCATTTACAACCATGTGATTCTCCTTCTGCTATATCTGACATGTCTTTAATTTGAAGTTTATTTTCTAATCCAATTTTGCAACTGTGATCATCAAAAAAGTTAGTATAATCAACACAAATAGCAGTTCTTGATACAGTACAGTATTTCCAAATCTGTAGAGGATGATCATTTATAAACATAACAAACAAAATTGGTCTCTGTATAGATCCTTGTAGCACACCACAGTAAATATAACAAACAAAATTGGTCTCCGTATAGATCCTTGTAGCACACCACAGTAAACATAACAAACAAAATTGGTCTCTGTATAGATCCTTGTAGCACACCACAGTAAACATAACAAACGAAATTGGTCTCTGTATAGATCCTTGTAGCACACCACAGTAAACATAAACAAAATTGGTCTCAGTATAGATCCTTGTAGCACACCACAGTTTATTCTTTAATTTTTAGATACAAGTCAATGTAAAGTCATTTTCTGGAATATGTCATTAATGTATTAGGCAACTGATTTGTGAGCTGAGTCATAATTTTTGTAGATATTTGTGATTAACAAGATCAAACGATTTTCAAAAATATACCATTACCTTCTCAAGACCCTTTCATTCATCTAAAGCCAGCACACAAATGTCAACTATTGATGCTAGTGCCATTTCACAGGAATGATTTTGCCTAAAATTATATTGTTTATTATGGAGAAGTCTGGTGTCACTGAGGTAAGTCATAAATGATACATAAACATGCTTTTCAAATGATTTTTGAAAGCTGGAAAGATGGATGAAAATTGTTCAAGTCATTTTACTTCTGCTTTGCAGAGTGTACTTTATCTATGGTGACGACTCATCAGTGAATCAGCTGCTGGTCTGGTTCTCAGACTTATGCCTGTCTGTCTGCAGAAAGCAGAAATGGAGCCTGTATTCCATTTAATTTTTTGTTATCTCTTGACAGAAAATAGGTGCAAAAAAAACCAAGGTAGTAATCAAAGATTTACTTTCACTCAAACAATACACATAATACAAAATGCTACAAGAAGAACCCATCTAAACAGAATGATTGTAGTGACATGAAACATAAACAGGACATAAATGAAAAATCATAACACTCTATTGATACAAGAAACTAAATTATGCTGGTACATCATCGAAGGCACCCCTTTCAAAACTAAAAAAAAAAATGAATGCTGCTTGCAACAGCCAATATGCTGAAAGAGGTAAAAACATCATCATTTAATTCATAATCTTAATTTTTACAGTCAGCTCCTCCCTTCTGCATTTTAACAAATGATACTAAGTCCATAATCACGCCCATCATAGTTTAGAAAAATACAAGTTAACCCATAATTACTCTTTACATGTGTCTGTAGAGTTATTTTCTGATTCTTCATCCAGTCTAGGGAACTCATTTATTTTTAACTGTCATTTTCTTAGCACAGTAACTCATTTTAGTCTATGACACATTATTAAATTCTTCATCATTAAATTAATCACATATACAGCTAAGAATCAACATAAGAATGTCTTCCAAGATAAGAAGTTGTTTGTGCTTTGTAATATTAAACATAGCTATATTTTCATAATCTACTGAACACTAGTAATAAATGGACCACTCAAGGCAAATGCAACTATGGATAACCAGACATGACTTGGCAAAGAATCGTTAACACTAAGCATAAGGGCATGTTCTGGTAGGACAAATAACAGATAGCCCAAGACAAATGATGAGATGCAGTGAAGGCCTGAAGTTCCAGCAGAATGAAGAGGGCTGATATGTATGGCAGGCACACAAAAGCATTCAAACTGTTTTAGCAGTAACTATGCCAACAGTCTTATTGTAAATCACATGTAACTTGAAAAGCAAACAAAAAGTCCAGCTGAGGCCCCTATGTAAGGGCCAGTAGTGACTCCGTCAATGATTAAGACATTTATTTCCTTAGATAAACTGAAAAACAATTTTAAGTAGAATACAACATGATACAAGAACAACTCCTTCTTATTTCTTTCTTTTATCTGTTCCAAAGAAAGTCACTATCCAAATAAATTGTCTTCACAAAAGTCAAGACTTTAGCATTATGTTGTTTTTCTTTAAGAGACATCAACTACCCAACAAACAATTACTATGGTCTTTAACAAATTACCCATATACAAAACAATATAAAATTCCACTCAAGCATGAAAAAAAAACAAGTCCAGCATTTTTAGCATTGTAATGTGTTTCTGGGAAAGTTGCCCAATACAAACTGCATACATATACATTTATATGTCTGGGTTGTTCCTTGCTCAAAAAATGTTTTGTGGCTGCAAATATAATCTTATACTCAAAAATAAATGCTAACTCTACCGCTCAAAACCACAGAAGAAGTTGTAAAATGACAATGAAAGAAAATCTGATCTCTACCTTAGCCACCTAGATGAAGGTGCAGGATGACTGATAATGTTTCCATCTGGTTTAAATTTTGTTATTTCTGCAGCCTGCCAAGGTCACAAATTACAACAAGAAAAAAAAACAATCATGGCATGGCTCAGTTTGAAAGCTTCAAGGAAACACATTTTGGGGACTATTTCTGAATATATCTTAATACATCGACTTCCAAGATATTTTCCATTAGCATAATGTCTAGTTGTGCTAAAAACAATGTTTTCTATTGCTTATTTTGCTTGCGCATGAGCAGAAGGTGAAAAGTTGGAGTTTTGCATATGGAGAAAACTCTTCTTTTTTTTTAAATGTCCACCTTATCCTACTTTTTCCACAGGTTAACCTGTCTGTGTACACTTCAGACCAGTCTGCCTTAGATCTGAGGCCATAAAGTCTAAAATCTGGACAAAAAACCAGATTCTAACCACTGGCGAATTTTGGGTGGAAAACACAAAAGGGTCCAAAAATTAGGTTTTTCGCTCTGTATTTTGTAGTGCAACTAAAATGTCCAGATTTTTTGGTATAACTGTACAGTTAAATCTGTCTAACTTTTTATAGTACTCCCCATTTCATACATGACCTCAACGCTACAGAGCTTGGCAGTAGGCTACTACCTCCTGCCCTGAAACGCAGTGCTAGGGGTTAATGTGTTAAATGGTGCAGTCTTCTTAATGATCCATTTTTATACAGTGTCAAAGTGCTCTGTGGGTTTGGGATGTTGATAAGACCCAATATGAACTCCAACATGTCATGAAGGATATCTAACAAAGGTAACCTGCATGACGTTACATCTGTGATGGTGTTCCAACTAAGAAGGTGACTGCTTTTTTAACTGATATTTTAAAGACTGCAGTGAATACAGATACATTTGACCATATATTTAAAAGAATTTTCTTGTTTGAGTCATTTTGCAACATCATTGCCTTTTGTCTTTTATTTCATGGTTGGTGTTCACCTGTAGTTCGGGCACCAAAATGTATTGTGCTATCAAAGCAGCAACACTCTGGATGACACCCTAGACACCATGCAACCTGTGGCCCACAAAATTATGGCATCACAAGGTGTCAAGAGAGACAACAAAGGTTGTATGGCTCTTGGGCCATCAAAAATGCTGTCATGCATTCCTCAGGGTGGTTTGAGTTTGATATCCCTGCCCTAGACTCTTTAGCTTCAAAGCAATGACACTCTGGATGAAACCCTAGACTCTTTAGCTTTAAAACAATGAAACTCTGGATGTTATCCTACATTCCTTAGCTACAAAACCTTGACACTCTGGATGACAGCCTAGATGACTGCCTACACTCTTTAGTTTCAAACAATGACACTCTAGATGACACCCCAGATTGTTTAACTTGAAGCTTATGACACTCTGGATGACATCCTTGACTATATAGCTCCAAGCAATGACACTCTGGATTACATCCTTGACTATATAGCTCCAAGCAATGACACTCTGGATGACATCCTTGACTATATAGCTCCAAGCAATGACACTCTGGATGTCACCCTAGTCAATTTAGCTTCAAGATATGACACTCTGGATGACACCATAGATTCTTTAACTTCAAAACAATAGCACTCTGGATGACAACCTACAATCTGGATGACACACTAAACTCTTTAGCTTCAAAACAATAACACTTTGGATGCTACCCTGCACTCTTTAGCTGCAAAGCATTGACACTCTGGATGACACCCTATACATTATAGTTTCAAGCAATGACACTCTGGATGTCACCCTATACTTGTTAGTTTCAAGCAATGACACTCTGGATGACAACCTAAGACTCTTTAGCTTCATAGCAATGACACTCCAAATGACAACCTAGACTCTTTAGCTGCAAAGCAATGACACTTGTGATGACACCATAGACTTTTTAGTTTCAAGCAATGACACTCTGGATGACAACCTAGACTCTTTAGTTTCAAGCAATAGCACTCTGGATGACACCCATTACTCTTTAGCTGGCGTTTCATGTATCAATATAATAACTGATGATTGTTAGTATATTAAACCACTCCCATTGTTTCTGTATTTTGTTGGGGGGTGGGGGGTGATCAAGTAAATTGATAATTATAAAGAATTGATATTTCCTTATTATCAGCTCAATAAATGTGTAGGACTGCAAGTCAAGATTTCCTGATGATCAATTGATGAAACAAACAATAACATTTTAAACAAGCTGTGTTGTGCTTTGACTTTGTGATGATGCCATTCATCAGGTGTTTGAAATTAACTGCTAATAGGCTTCCAGACAGAATGGCATATTCTGCCTCAGTTAAGTTCCAAGGAGTATAACATGCAACTGAATCAAATGGAAAGGAAACTTCTTTTAATTTCTTTTGTCAATACTACCAAGTCAAAAAGGTCATACCAACTATTTCTTTAAATCAATGTTCAGAATATGATTACACAGACCTTTAAATGGCAATTATTCACTTTATTTCGATCCTCATACATCCCTGTTCCTTTGAAAGGTCTTTTTTTTTTTTACACGACCCAAAATATACAAAGAGCAAAATCAATGTTAAATGGTGTGGTTATTTTGGAATGAAGCCAACCTAAGTCAGTGCTGTGATGTCACACTGTGGGCTGCACAAATTTGTACTACTTTGTTATTTGTTATTGTAGACCCAATGTCCACTTTTCTTGATCCAGTTTAGTTGTTGTTGTTGTAGGGTTTAACGCCATTTTTCAGAACATCATAGGCTATACATGGTGGCAAGTATTATTGGTGGAGGAAGAACCCGAGAAAACCCACGGAAAGAACCACCGACCCATGAGAAGCTACTGGCATGCTTTCTCACATAACTACATTAGCCGAATCTTAGACTCGAACCCACACAGACAGAGGTGAGATGGCAGTGATCCATAACGGAAAGCGCTTTAGACCATTCAGGGCCCCTTGATCCAGTTTAGTACCCTGAAGCATATGGCAATCAATTTTCATCTGAAAGGTTTTGTTATGACACAAGGTGCAGAGCATTCATCTGCATTAAATAGACTTTGGCTAAATTATATCTGTTAAAAAAAAAGACAATTAATATTTAAATTTAATATTTAATTTATTTTTAGTAAATGTGACTACAAATCATGTGTATGTACTCACTTTTAATTCACATCAAACTGCAAACAACAAAGATCCTAATCATAATGTGCTAGCAGATCAGGGCTATGCTTTTGAGCTACTAATTACTCCCCAAAAACTGCACACACTCAGATATGCCAACGTATTATTTGATGGCATATCTGGGTCAGTGTCGCTTGTAGTTCAACTTGGCTTATAAGTGAGTATATATTGTGTACTTTAGTCTATTCCATTCTGCTTTGTAATAATCAGTAACACTGTGGCAAATTTACAGTGATGTCTACCATTGAGGCATCCTGCCACAAACATGTAGCATCATGTTCCACCCAGTCACATTATCCTGAAACCATGATGACCAGTTCTAACACTAACCTCCAAATGCGGAAATTGAGCATCTGTTGCAGTAGCTGTCAGTACCATTTTTTTAAAGTAAGTCTTTGGTATGACTCCTGCATCCATGGCTGACACTCTAACCACTATGACACTGGAGCAGTTCCAAGAGCTAATGGTTGTATAAAGTTTTAAATTTTGAGTATGGTTGAATAATGACCATACTGTTTAAGAACACATTGCAGGAAATGTCATACCATTCAAAAGTTTAAAAAAAATTAAAATAGTGAACTTAAATTTTTTTAAAATGTGGTCTGAACATATAATGCAGACTGTATGAAGAAATTAATGCAATTCAATGAATGTAATACTTTGAAAATGACTTCTCCTGCGAGAGTAGATCATTGATCTGTATAGCTCAGCCTTTCACCCATTGAATAGTGGAAAAGATACATGTAGCTAAACCCCCTAATAATCATATTTATAGTGCTTTGTGTTGGTCAGTATAATCCCATCAATACATGGGTTGCAAGTGGTCAGTGTTCCAAGATAAACAATAAACAACAAATATATTTATTTCTTCTCAGCTGAATAATCCCAAAGAAGACTGGTCATAGGTTGCCAGGGCCGGCGCTTCCACTAGGCGAACTAGGCCAATTGCCTTGGGCGCTGGGCTAAGGGTTTATTTCATGACTGACAGGTGGGGAAGGGCGTGATTGGAAAGGGGGGAGGGCAGATATCTGATCTCACCTAGGGCACCAAAATGCCTTGCACCGGCACTGTAGCTGCCAAAGCAATTCTCAAGCTGCTGGATTTTTAATCTTAAGAAAGTGACTCATGATAAATATTCCAATTATGTGTGACTGTTTAAATGAAGGAAACAATTCATAGGGAAGAATGAGGTCATTTGTTTAAGGAATAGAATTCTATGTAAAAATTCCATGTCAAAATGACACCACACCTCATAGTTATTTAAAAAGAGCTCAAAGCTCTCTTGCTTTATGTCAGGGGTCTCAAACAAATGCCCACCAAGCCATACCATGTGGTCCACAAAATGACTGGCATCCCATGGTTTCATGATAGATATCAAAGGTGATGTGGCCCTTGGGCCACTGAAAATGCCCTCATACAGCCCTCATGGTAGATAAGAGTTTAAGACCCTTGCTTTATGTCCTGTATCATGTGGAAAGAACACAAATTGAAAACTCTATGTTCTATGGTCATGTGGACAGAAGCAACTGGGGAAACAATATATAGCTTTTCAATAATTACTCAATGAATAAACCTAACAGTTAACATATCTCACAGTCATGGTTTTTACAAATGATTTAACTCTTGTTTGTTTTTTAGGGTTTAATGCCATTTTTCAGCACAAGATAGGCTATACATGGCAGCCAGTATTACTGGTGGAGGAAGAACCAGGAAAAAAACCTAGAAAGAACCACCGACCCACGAGAAGCTACAGGCAAGTTTTCTCACATAGCTGCATTAGCCAAATCTTAGACTCGAACCCATGCAGACAGAGGTGAGACGGCAGTGATCTGTAACTGACAGTGCTTTAGACCACTCGGCCCTCGGGGACCCCGATTTAACTCTTGAAAAGTTATATGAATCCATATGTCATCAAATAAATGCATCTAATTTTCAATATTCAGAGACTTGCATAGCCTGGTGTGAAACCAATTATGGTGCCAAACAAGAAGGTTTTATGAAATGGTTTCCCATTAGACTCAACTGCTCATTCTAATTTTTTTCCCAGCATATTACAAGCAAGCAATCTGTCACAAATCCTTCCAAATACTGAAAAAAGGATTTATGCAACTCATCAAGTAAATGAACAGTAAGATTGATTTGAATTCTAAAACACAAATCTTCTCCTTACACAGAAACTTGAACTTTGAACATACATCTTCATTAAATCTTTGCTTCGGAGATTTATGATGGGGAAATAACAGGAGGAAATATCAAGTAGGACATAGTGAAATATTATCAGATAAGAGGTTATATTTAATTGGTAAGAGGTCATCCATGTACACTGCACTTCAATTTTGATGAGTTACTGTATCAATCCCCAATTAAATTTCATCATTGCTTTCTATCGATGTTCATAAGAAGAGACACCTTTTTTTGAAAAGTTTCTGACAGGATCATTGTTGAAGTCAATATTGAATTCAAATTCCATATATCAGGGTCGACAACCTCTGGCACACATACCACAAGATGGTATTTCAACAGGTTGTGTGTGACATGTGAAAGGCAGCCACAAATCTTGATTTTATTAGGGTTACCGTATTTTCGCGCATATATCCCGCACACGCAGATAATCCGCACCCTCATATAGCCCGCGGGTTTTGGGGTTTTGTGTAAAAAATCGTTGGCATAACCCGCACCTTTGTATAACCCGCAACCATAGATATATTTATACAGCTACAATCGGAAATGAAATCAATTACAGGATCACGGGGCTTCGCTGATGTAGCAAACTGCGATTCTGTTTTCCGTTTTGGTGACAAAATATACCATCTGGTGATATTTGTGGCGACACCAATTTTGGCTGATAAAAACCGTATATACAGTCTTGCGTTTGGAGTAGAGAAAATCAAAGGCACCATGACAGGAAACAATGTACTGGAATATATTGTTAAAATAACAAGTCCTTGTCTCATACTGACAAACCACACTAACAGTGCACTGTTTTATCATAATCCGCTAATGATGATATCTGGCCTTATTACTTTATGCAACTGACTAGTCAAAATCCGAATCCGCAGAAGGCGGAAACGTAAAATGAGTACAGTCAAGCAGATGACACTAATTTAAAAACAAATACCAGATGGAAGAAGAAAAAATACGTTTGCTGACACTTCAAAGAGAACTGATTACCTTTGAAGCACTGATATATACTAAACAAATAAAACAAATCTGTTTCAATGTTCTACAATTATCTGAAGTTGCCGCAGCAATAACAAACAGGTATTTGTTTCACCCTTCAACTGGAGCCTTTAGCGGCGCCATCATCAAAGTAAGCCGACGACCTTTGCTCAATAAAAGTTAGGAAAAACACGGTACACAGTGCTTGTGTGCGTAGGAGCTGTGCCTCAACTACAGGCTACATAAACACGGACATTTTTAAATAATCTTGTATTCTTGTGAAGTGTAGATTTGAGTTTAAATAATTTCTTTCTGTTTAATTTAAAAAATGCCGAAACGAAAGTCTTACACAGCCGACTTCAAGCTAACTGCCATTGCTTATGCTGAAGTGCATGGCAATACAGCCACAGGCACAAAATTTGATATTGATGAGAGTGTAATCCGAGGTTGGAGAAAAGAAAAGGAACGTTGGAGAAGATGAATTGACGAAAACGTGCTCGTCGCGGACCTAAAGCAAAGTGGCCTCACCTTGAAGCTGACTTGAAGCAGTGGATCGTGGCCCAGCGATAAAATTAGGTACCGTAGTTATTTCGATTGAAAACAGAAAATATTGATTATGAAAACGTGACGGATACGAAATTTTAAGATTTTATCCCGAAATGTTGATTTGGTCCCGATACCGTAAGTTGTTGTAAGTCACCGTAGTAGCCATAATATCCAACCCTAGCAAAATAAAACTAGAACAATATATGTTATGTAGTTACGTTTTTCAAACAATATGTTGAAATATCATTATGTGTAAAAAAATTGTGATATAGCCCGCACCCTTATATAACCCGCACCCCCCCTGCGGGGTTTGTAAAATCTGGTATAACCCGCGGGATATATGCGCGAAAATACGGTACTTTCTTACTGAAGGCATGAACTCATTCATTTTGTTGTTGTTGTTGTTGTTGTTGTAGGGTTTAATGTGATTTTTCAGCACAAGAAGGCTATACATGGCAGCCAGTATTAATGGTGGAGGAAGAATCCCGGAAAAAATCCGGGAAAAAACTCCAACCCACGAGTAGCTACTGTCAAGGTTTCTCACATACCCACGTTGACCAATTCTGAGACTCGAATCCATGCAGACAGAGGTGAGATGGCAGTAATCCGTAACGGAGATTTGCTATAGACCACTAAGCCACTCTGGGCTCCTCATTCATTTTATAACTAATCCAGAAAGAAGTGGCTACGAAAAATAGGTTGCCGACCACTGCCCTACATCATGATCTCTATATTATCCTGCCATTTGATCTATTTAACTTCAACACACATATCAGGAGCTGGTAATGTCTGCACCAGCTTTCTTAGGGTCATACTTTAAAATCAAAAAAATGGTACAACAAAAATATAATACCAATACTTTCAGTATAGGAGATTAAAAACCATGTCTGAACAAAAGTCTCCATATTTGACCCACAAGCTAAATCATTTTTGGTACAAAATTACCATATCATTCAACAATATCAAATGAAGAAGCAAAATCATTTTTGGTACAAAATTACCAAATCATTCAACAATATCAAATGAATCAGACAATAAAAGTGATAACAAAACAATAATAATAATAATAATAATAATAATAATAATAATAATAATAATAATAATAATAATAATAATAATAATAATGTGAAGGATTAAGAAGAGAAGCTTGATTGTGCAAAGTTTTACTGCAAAGTGCAATTTACAATAATTTTCAAAGTTTTGATTGAATGACACACACACACCATAACCACCCAGGTATGATATTTTATGTAATTTAATTTACAATAATTTTCAAAGTTTTGATTGAATGACACACACACACCATCACCACCCAGGTATGATATTTTATGTAATTTAATTTACAATAATTTTCAAAGTTTTGATTGAATGACACACACACACCATCACCACCCAGGTATGATATTTTATGTAATTTAATTTACAATAATTTTCAAAGTTTTGATTGAATGACACACACACACCATCACCACCCAGGTATGATATTTTATGTAATTTAATTTACAATAATTTTCAAAGTTTTGATTGAATGACACACACACACCATCACCACCCAGGTATGATATTTTATGTGATTTTAATTTACAATAATTTTCAAATTTTTGATTGAATGACACACACCATCACCACCCAGGTATGATATTTTATGTGATTTTAATTTACAATAATTTTCAAATTTTTGATTGAATGACACACACACACCATCACCACCCAGGTATGATATTTTATGTGATTTTAATTTACAATAATTTTCAAAGTTTTGATTGAATGACACACACACACCATCACCACCCAGGTATGATATTTTATGTGATTTTAATTTACAATAATTTTCAAATTTTTGATTGAATGACACACACACACCATCACCACCCAGGTATGATATTTTATGTGATTTTAATTTACAATAATTTTCAAAGTTTTGATTGAATGACACACACACACCATCACCACCCAGGTATGATATTTTATGTGATTTTAATTTACAATAATTTTCAAATTTTTGATTGAATGACACACACACACCATCACCACCCAGGTATGATATTTTATGTGATTTAAGGAGCTTACAAATGGTTTATGGACTTGGAAGCTGGTTACATCTTTCATTCCCTTTGATACTGTATGTCTCCAGGAATTTCTTGAACCTGACTGATATTACCTCATGGATGATGATGATAATGATGCTGCTGATAATGATGGCAGCAGTGATGATGATAATGATGATGATAAATAGTGATAATGGTGATGATGACAACAAACTTTAAATAATACAATTCCTGTAATTTTTTCTATCTGGATTTAGCAAGCATTTTTTCAATTGTATTTTCATCATCCATGTTTGTACTAAAAAATAACCATAAATGTACTTTTTTCATCCAAGATATAAAGAAACCTATTTCCGGGTACCAAATATGGAGATATAAAAACCCTGAGAATGTGTGTACTGTGCAAGAAATTAACACTACAGATTGTTAATACAATACTCTTTCTGTGTATGAAATAATTTATTCCATTCCAAGAATTGTACAAAGGCACATGCAAAAAAAAATATTTTATCATCCACATCAAAATTTGACTTAAACTTGACTTGCAAGTTTCAACTACCATTTCTTATTTTAGTTATTTCCTCTTACCTTTTCTTTCTACTGCTCTCCTATTAATCTCAAAAACAGTCTACACTTTAAGATGCTATTGACAGAGATTTGGGTTTTCATCAGTAACATTGCTGTTGCAACAAGTTGAACTGGAAAGCAAACATTTCATTCCAGATTGGACAAAATTATTTTAAAAGATTACCATACATGGTGTGTTATATACCTACCATGTAATTTTAAAAGATTACTGTACATGGTGTGTTATATGCCTACCATGTAATTTTAAAAGATTACCGTACATGGTGTGTTATATACCTACCATGTAATTTTAAAAGATTACCGTACATGGTGTTATATACCTACCATTAAATTTTAAAAGATTACCATACATGGTGTGTTATATGCCTACCATATGCTATTTTTAAAAGATTACCATACATGGTGTGTTATATGCCTACCATATGTTATTTTAAAAGATTACCATACATGGTGTGTTATATGCCTACCATATGTTATTTTAAAAGATTACCTTACATGGTGTGTTATATGCCTACCATATGTTATTTTAAAAAGATTACCATACATGGTGTGTTATATGCCTACCATATGCTATTTTAAAAAGATTACCATACATGGTGTGTTATATGCCTACCATATGCTATTTTAAAAGATTACCTTACATGGTGTGTTATATGCCTACCATATGTTATTTTAAAAGATTACCATACATGGTATGTTATATGCCTACCATATGTTATTTTAAAAGATTACCATACATGGTGTGTTATATGCCTACCATATGCTATTTTAAAAAGATTACCATACATGGTGTGTTATATGCCTACCATATGTTATTTTAAAAGATTACCATACATGGTGTGTTATATACCTACCATATGTTATTTTAAAAGATTACCATACATGGTGTGTTATATGACCCAATATTGCCTTCACTAACTGATCTTATTAATATCTCTCTCTAATCGGGGGAATTCCCATCATTTTTCAAAACTTCCATCATAAAGACACTGCTGAAGAAACCAACACTTGACCATAACAATTTAAAGAACTACCGCCCAGTTTCTAATCTCCCATTCATATAAAAAAATCTTAGAAAAGGTTCTTCTAACTCAACTTGTATCTCATTTGAATTAAAACAGTCTTTTTAGCAATGTACAGTCAGCATATCACCCTTGCCACAGTATGGAAACTACTCTTCTGAAAGTATTTAGTGACATTGTCTCTGCTTTGGATAGTGGAAAGATTATAGTCCTCACTCTCCTGGATTTATCTGCAGCATTTGACAATAGACCATGATATATTACTTCACCATCTCCAGCATGTATTTGGCATTCAGAATATAGCTTTACAGTGGTTGAAGTCCTACTTAGTCAACAGGACACAAATTATATCTGCAAATGGAATACATTCCAGCCCAGTTGACATATGTTGTGGTGTTCCAAAGGGATCTGTTCTCTTCATTCTATACACTCAGCTGCTCTCAAGTGTCATAGATCATCACCCAATGTCACACCAATTGTCAGCTGATGACACCCAAATATACAAGTCTAGCCACCCAACTGAAGTTGATGCTACCATCCATGGAGTAGAGAGGTGCATTTCTGATGTGAAATCATGGATGACATATAACAAGCTGCAGATGAATGATGATAAAACTGAGGCTATTCTGATCACAACACAATGACTTTCTCATTCACATCCTTTACCTCAGACAACAAATATCAGCAACACCAACATTAAATTCTCACAGTCAGTACGAAACCTAGGCATTACTCTAGACAGTACTCTCACATTGCACCAACATGTCATGAACATATGCAAGGCTGCATATCTTGAATTGAGACACATCAGTTCCATTCGTAAATATCTTTCAGTTGATGCCATTAAAACACTTGTGTGTTCATCAGTACTTTCAAGACTGGTCTATTGTAACTCAATTCTGTCTGGTTCATCACAATATTTACTCCAGAAACTTCAAAAAGTTCAAAACACAGCTGCACGGATCATCTTTCGAGTACATTGATCAGAGCACACCTTACCACTGCTCTGTACCCTCCACTGGCTAACAATTTGATACAGAATCAAACACAAAATTTGTTCTCTGTGCTATGTTTCACTGACAGACTCCAGTCTAACATACCTATCCAGCCTCACCCATGTGTATACACCAGCTAGATACTTACACTCTTCTTCTGATAATCATATACTCATTGTTCCCACTGTGAAAACGAAGTCATATGGACAACGTTCTTTTGCATACCAGGGCCCAGCGACATGGAATGAATTGCCCATTGAAGTCAGACACAAAGATACAGAGGTCCATTTTAAGATTGCTTTTAAACTCACATGTTTCGACTGCAGGGACAAACTTAAGAGACCTAATAATGTTTTGTATCTTAGATGTTTTCAGCATGTTTTTATGTTTTCCAATTTCATTGTTTTTGTCATTTGTTTTTCTGTAGTGTAGTCATATCACTATTGATGGATTAAAGCGCTTAGAGCTTCGAAAGATTAGGCGCTATACAAAGTCCTCATTATTATTATTATTATTATTATTATTATATGCCTACCATATGTTTTTTTAAAAAAGATTACCATACATGGTGTGTTATATGCCTACCATATGCTATTTTAAAAAGATTACCATACATGGTGTGTTATATGCCTACCATATGCTATTTTAAAAGATTACCATACATGGTGTGTTATATGCCTACCATATGCTATTTTAAAAGATTACCATACATGGTGTGTTATATGCCTACCATATGTTATTTTAAAAAGATTACCATACATGGTGTGTTATATGCCTACCATATGCTATTTTAAAAGATTACCATACATGGTGTGTTATATGCCTACCATATGTTATTTTAAAAAGATTACCGTACAAGGTGTGTTATATGCCTACCATATGTTATTTTAAAAAGATTACCATACATGGTGTGTTATATGCCTACCATATGCTATTTTAAAAGATTACCGTACATGGTGTCTTATATACCTACCATGTAATCTTAAAAGATTACCATACATGGTGTGTTATATGCCTACCATATGCTATTTTAAAAGATTACCATACATGGTGTGTTATATGCCTACCATATGCTATTTTAAAAGATTACCATACATGGTGTGTTATATGCCTACCATATGCTATTTTTAAAGATTACCATACATGGTGTGTTATATGCCTACCATATGCTATTTTAAAAGATTACCATACATGGTGTGTTATATGCCTACCATATGTTATTTTAAAAAGATTACCTTACATGGTGTGTTATATGCCTACCATATGCTTTTTTAAAAGATTACCATACATGGTGTGTTATATGCCTACCATATGCTATTTTAAAAGATTACCATACATGGTGTGTTATATGACCCAATATTGCCTTCACTAACTGATCTTATTAATATCTCTCTCTAATCGGGGGAATTCCCATCATTTTTCAAAACTTCCATCATAAAGACACTGCTGAAGAAACCAACACTTGACCATAACGATTTAAAGAACTACCGCCCAGTTTCTAATCTCCCATTCATATAAAAAATCTTAGAAAAGGTTCTTCTAACTCAACTTGTATCTCATTTGAATTAAAACAGTCTTTTTAGCAATGTACAGTGTGCATATAGCCCTTGCCACAGTATGGAAACTACTCTTCTGAAAGTATTTAGTGACATTGTCTCTGCTTTGGATAGTGGAAAGATTACAGTCCTCACTCTCCTGGATTTATCTGCAGCATTTGACACAATAGACCATGATATATTACTTCACCATCTCCAGCATGTATTTGGCATTCAGAATATAGCTTTACAGTGGTTGAAGTCCTACTTAGTCAACAGGACACAAATTATATCTGCAAATGGAATACATTCCAGCCCAGTTGACATATGTTGTGGTGTTCCAAAGGGATCTGTTCTTGGACATGTTCTCTTCATTCTATACACTCAGCTGCTCTCAAGTGTCATAGATCATCACCCAATGTCACACCAATTGTCAGCTGATGACACCCAAATATACAAGTCTAGCCACCCAACTGAAGTTGATGCTACCATCCATGGAGTAGAGAGGTGCATTTCTGATGTGAAATCATGGATGACATATAACAAGCTGCAGATGAATGATGATAAAACTGAGGCTATTCTGATCACAACACAATGACTTTCTCATTCACATCCTTTACCTCAGACAACAAATATCAGCAACACCAACATTAAATTCTCACAGTCAGTACGAAACCTAGGCATTACTCTAGACAGTACTCTCACATTGCACCAACATGTCATGAACATATGCAAGGCTGCATATCTTGAATTGAGACACATCAGTTCCATTCGTAAATATCTTTCAGTTGATGCCATTAAAACACTTGTGTGTTCATCAGTACTTTCAAGACTGGTCTATTGTAACTCAATTCTGTCTGGTTCATCACAATATTTACTCCAGAAACTTCAAAAAGTTCAAAACACAGCTGCACAGATCATCTTTCGAGTACATTGATCAGAGCACACCTTACCACTGCTCTGTACCCTCCACTGGCTAACAATTTGATACAGAATCAAACACAAAATTTGTTCTCTGTGCTATGTTTCACTGACAGACTCCAGTCTAACATACCTATCCAGCCTCACCCATGTGTATACACCAGCTAGATACTTACACTCTTCTTCTGATAATCGTATACTCATTGTTCCCACTGTGAAAACAAAGTCATATGGACAACGTTCTTTTGCATACCAGGGCCCAGCGACATGGAATGAATTGCCCATTGAAGTCAGACACAAAGATACAGTGGTCCCTTTTAAGAGTGCTTTTAAACTCACCTGTTTCGACTACAGGGACAAACTTAGATACCTAAAAATGTTTTGTATCTTAGATGTTTTCAGCATGTTTTTATGTTTTCCAATTTCATTGTTTTTGTCATTTGTTTTTCTGTAGTGTAGTCATATCACTATTGATGGAGTAAAGCACTTAGAGCTTCGAAAGATTAGGCGCTATACAAAGTCCTCATTATTATTATTATTATTATTATTATTATTATATGCCTACCATATGTTATTTTAAAAAAGATTACCATATATGGTGTGTTATATGCCTACCATATGTTATTTTAAAAAGATTACCGTACAAGGTGTGTTATATGCCTACCATATGTTATTTTTAAAAAGATTACCTTACATGGTGTGTTATATGCCTACCATATGTTATTTTTAAAAAATTACCATACATGGTGTGTTATATGCCTACCATATGCTATTTTAAAAGATTACCATACATGGTGTGTTATATGCCTACCATATGCTATTTTAAAAGATTACCTTACATGGTGTGTTATATGCCTACCATATGTTATTTTTAAAAAGATTACCATACATGGTGTGTTATATGCCTACCATATGTTATTTTAAAAGATTACCTTACATGGTGTGTTATATGCCTACCATATGTTATTTTAAAAGATTACCTTACATGGTGTGTTATATGCCTACCATATGTTATTTTTAAAAAGATTACCATACATGGTGTGTTATATGCCTACCATATGTTATTTTAAAAGATTACCTTACATGGTGTGTTATATGCGTACCATATGTTATTTTAAAAGATTACCATACATGGTGTTATATGCCTACCATATGTTATTTTAAAAGATTACCATACATGGTGTTATATGCCTACCATATGTTATTTTAAAAGATTACCATACATGGTGTTATATACGTACAATGTTGTGAGGGTGCAAGTTTATGTCGATCCGTAGAGAGCACATGGGCCAGAGAACAATTAATTAGATTTATGGGGACATGTGCTTGTTAAATCGCTATGATGCAATGATTTCTTAGGTCTGGGTCAGGAGAGGTAATGATTCTTAATACGTTTATTTAACCATCTCAGACAAGTTTAGAGAAAGGTTAAGTTTGATTTTCGGTATAAAAAATATCTGAATTGAAATTCTCCAGACCGTCAGGCTGACCGCAAATTTTGGCACCAAATTATAAAATGTGGTACATATATTTAGGTCTGATTAGTTACGTTAAGTAAGGGGGGGGGGTTTCAGTCCATGTTTTTCTTGCAAGAGTGAAATTAACAAACTCTAAGAGGAATTTGAATTTGAATTTGTCCCAAGTCATGCATTAATTGTGCCAGTACTGAACACACAAAACTTGGATTATATTAAGAATTTGGTTCTTGGTGTGGAATAGAAACATAAGTAAGTTATTTAGTGCTTATTCTAGGTCACACAATGGTAGCTGACCACAGCAGATGTTAGGCCCTGAACCCACATAATTTCAAAGGTTTGACAACCTAAACTCTCAGGCAACAGCAGCTCCTGCCTCCAATACTTGCCTCTTACATCACTGGAAGGGGTACATCATGCTATTATGCATCCCTGACTCTTATAACACTCAGCCAGGGGTGTTATGTTATTTATTCATCCCTGACTCTTATAACACTCAGCCAGGGGTGTTATGTTATTTATTCATCCCTGACTCTTATAACACTCAGCCAGGGGTGTTATGTTATTTATTCATCCCTGACTCTTATAACACTCAGCCAGGGGTGTTATGTTATTTATTCATCCCTGACTCTTATAACACTCAGCCAGGGGTGTTATGTCATTTATTCATCCCTGACTCAGCTTGGGATATCAGGTCAATTATTAGTCACTAACTCTTACAACACTCAGCTTGATGTGTCAGGTCAATTATTCATCCATGACTCTTACAAACCTCAGCTTCTGGTGTCAGTTCAATTATTCATCCCTGACTCTTATAACACTCAGCTTGGGGTATCAGGTCAATTATTAGTCACTGACTCTTACAACACTCAGCTTGGGGTGTCAAGTCACATATTCATCCCTGACTCTTATAACACTCAGCTTCGGTCATCAGGTCAATTATTCATCACTGACTCTTACAACACGCACCTTAGGATGTCAGGTCAATTATTCATCCCTGACACTTACAACACTCAGCTTGGGGTGTCAGATTAATTATTCATTCCTGACACTTACAACACTCAGCTTGGGGGTGTCAGGTCAATTATTTTTCCCTGACACTTACAACACTCAGCTTGGGGTGTCAGGTCAATTATTTTTCCCTGACACTTACAACACTCAGCTTGGGGTGTCAGGTCAATTATTTTTCCCTGACTCTTACAACATGCACCTTAGGATGTCAGGTCAATTATTCATCCCTGACACAACACTCAGCTTGGGGTGTCAGGTCAATTATTTTTCCCTGACTCTTATACCACTGGATGGGGTACATTTAGCCAATTTCACATCCCTGAGCTCTTAGAACACTCTGGGGTACATCAAGCCAAATCCGCATACCAGACTCTTATACCACTGGAAGGAGGAATACAGCAAGCCAAATCTTCATCCCAGTGATCAGAGCCCGGGTGGGGGTGGGGATATCTTGTAGGTAATTTTTAATATTCAAACATTTTGTTCAGAGTGGAAGAAAATCTGGTTCTATTACTAACAAGCATTGTAGCTAATGCATATTCACAGGCATTTTAAATTTTTTATATTTAGAATTATGCTTTTTATGTTGGTAAATAGTGACTATAATAAAGCAATACAGGTTAAAACAACATAAATGGCTCACATGGTTAAAGCTTACTCAACCATTAATGGCTGAATGGGATGCCAGTCCACTGTAGGTCAACAGTCTAGTCCACTTGACACCTACTATCCAACCACTCCATCCTCTGGATACAGATTACTGAAGCCATTAGCCATTCAATTAATCAAGTAATTTGAGGGCCATGCAGTTTGTATTTCAATCTGACTATGTGCTACAGAGTTCACTGTGCCAAACACCAGGCTATCACTCAAGGACTTGTAGAAAATGTCTTCTTGCAAAGCCTTTAATTTAATAATGCTCACAGCACTATACAATGTGCTATAACCACAAATAAAGAACTCTTCCAAATGTATTCCCAAAGCAATGTGGTTTGATGCTAGCTGACTAGTTCATTTTGTTAAAATTTAAATAAGGCAAATAGAAACTATTTCTGATGAATAAAAAAGTTGGACTGGAACCTATAAAAAAAAAAAAAATGATGGCATTTTCAAGAAAATTATGATTTGGAACTAAAATTTCCGATCCAGTCTATGTTGCTTGTTTTACAATTACTATTAAAACACTGCATAGACCATGATCTGATTATGTTACAGGAGAACTGAATCTGTGTGCCATTTGCAGTGGACTCGACTTATAAGCAAGTATACATGGTAACAGCGCCAGAAAAATATGTCCAAAAACATTCACTGAGTTTTAATGAAGATTCAGAACATTGTTGATAATTGTTAAACAGTGTTTGAAAAAAATATAACAAAATTTAAAAAAGGGCTTTAAATACCCTTGATTTCATGGTGTGTGCATGGTCCTTTGAGTACCATCTCATCCAAACCCTGCTAAGAATGTGCGAAGAACAAAGTGGTCAAAATTTCAAAGAAGGTAACAATTTATGTGTGCTATACTGGCTGGCTTGGTAGGCTGTTGGCTTTGAGGCAGTACTGGATCTTTCTCCATTTTTTTAAAAATATGTTGAAATTATATATTTACATGATTAAAGTCATCAGTCACAAGGATCAGAGATGACTAGGAGGGTCATAATGCATCATGCAGTACTTACAGGTTACATATTTACATGACTGGGATGATCATGTGAATCATGTGGTACAAACAGGTTTCACATTTATAATTATACGCCTGCGAAGGTCATGTGAATCATGTGGCACAAGGTTTCACATTTATAATTATATGACACCATACTTTAGCATAGGTATCATAGTCAGGTTCTAATGCAATATACATTGATACAATTTTACAAGTGGATATATTACAAATGTCAAAGACTGCAAAAGTCATGATTAAGCTGAAATACAGCATTGCCAGACAATGGAAAAAAGTGAATTTCTAATTATGTGTTCTGAATAGTAACCGGGACTTAAAAAATTCCACTCATCTCCTTGTACTTATGAGTGGTGGCTGAAGAAGGCAAAATTACATTTTCAAGATGATTGGTTAATTGGACAAGTGGCAAGTACATACAATTCGGTATTATTTATGGTGTTGGATAGGTAAAAATGATGCTGGACAAGTTTAAGTCCCATGCGGCATTCCCTGCAGGAGGAACAGCCAACTAAAAGAAAATTCTGAACACTGGTAATGACACTGCAAGTTTACATATTGAAGGACTCTGATTTTGTAAACAACAAGTTGATCAATGTAGGGCATCCAAGTATTAAAATACAGCAGTCATAATACACACCAAAATAAACATGCCATACCTGGAAAAAAGCATGGCATATAATTTTTATAAAACTTTCAAACATTCATTGTTTTCATACTGCCCCTGCTAGAACATTATACATGTTTCACAATTAGGTAACAAAGATGATAAAATCAATTCATAATCGTTGCGGATAAAGAGAAAACATATTTATGACAGACTTTGACCTTGCTCCATATGCTTACAAAATGAGATACCTGAACAAAATTTCCCCAAGGACATTGTCTTCTAACAGTATAAACAAACAAGAATGCACACGGTTATATCACAGACTTTTTTTTTTCACATATTGTGATCAAAATAAACCATGAATTGTGAATGAAATTATTAATAAAGCTGCATAAAGAACAAACTGTATACATTTAAATATTTTCCATTTTGTCCTCATAGTAATATTAAAGATCTGGCAACTAGTGCAAATGTATTTACCATATAAGTTGGGATATCCTACACTTAATGGTAGAATATCTTACTTATTTTTTTACAAATAAGTAAAAATAAGTTTTGAAAATGCACAGTAAATGTTGTGACATTTTATTTCAATAATTTATTTTTCATTATGAATGTACTGAAACATTTCTTCTTCGGTAATCCTCTATGAGCTTAATTTGCTCCAGATTATCACAAATTAATTATCCCTGTTATAAATCTTAATTTCCAACTATGATAATTGAACAAGGTATTTGCTGAAAAGACTAAATTACTAGCTGACTAAACTTTTCATTTTCCTTTCAACTAAACATCTGGTGTTCAGACACTTCTTGCATTAGAACAGTTTTAACCTCACAAGAAGAAGCGCAAACCAAATGTTTTAGTCCCACTTTGAGACAGACTAAAACTTTAAAAGTCATTAAAAAAATAAATCTATTGCCTTGAGCAATATTATCAGAGAAAGCCTGGACTTACATCAACAGTAATTTTGTAATTTACCAAGAGACCTAAAACTTGTACTATCACTACTGAGTAACCATTTTTAAAGATCCCAACTTCTTGTAAATATTTAACTTGTTTCACTGTCTTTGAGTTTATTTCTACAATATCAAAGAAAACAAACCCCAAAATTAAGAATAAAGGCATTTCTGACATTCAGATCAAAGATCAGCATTATTTCCATATTAGGTGTAGCATTAGGCAGATAGCAAGGAGAGTCAAAAATCTCTGTAACGCTTTAGGACAAATTTGTTACACAATTTTTGTTTTCTTACTATGTATGGGACAAGAATTGTTTTTTTTCCTTTCTAAAAATATATGGAAATCTTGGTGATTTCTAAATCAGAGTATGTCATAAACAGGTTTATTGTATGTATGTAATCTGATAATATCTTTAATGAATTTTGTTATGTTGGCATGTCCAACTCCTAACCTTTTTGGCCACAGTTAAAAAAACATTCATATTGTCTACATAGTTGTCCTAAACATGCAGCAGTAGCCTATGAAAAATACCCGCAGTAACCTATAAATATAACGGCAGTAATAATACAATAGATTGGTAAGACTAACCTGTGCTCTTGTCCATCTTCAGATGTCAAGTCTGGCATTGCCGGGAAATCCCGCTTCAATAGCTGACCGGTCAACTTCAACAAAGCCTGCAAAAACAATTATGAGCTTATTCATATATATATATATATATATATATATATATATATATATATATATATATATATATATATATATATATATATAATTGTGCTTTTATTACTTGATATATTTGTCTCTCTTTTAAATATTTATCTTATAAATATATTTTTGACTTCTTTAGGATGCAAATACTATGTGCCTCCCTTCTGGTGCTTTAATAGTTCTGCTGCTTTTCACACTTTCATAGGTACTGTATGTTCAAAGCAGTCTTAATATCAAAACAATCTGCTATTATGTCAAAGTCAGATCACAAAAACTTGATGTAAGGGGTCAAATCAGTCTACATATAAATACAATTAGCCAATGCAGACTCTGATCACAGACACATGATCAAACAAGTCAACATACCAAATCAATGAGCTATGGGAAATTCAGATCACAGTCACATAATTTAAGAGATATGATCAAACAAGTCAACATACCAAATCAATGAGATATGGGAATTTCAGATCACAGACACATGATTTTGATTCTCTTGTTGGTTCAACAATCGAGCTTGAAACACTAAGTAATGACAAATATTTTTTTCTCAAGTTTTTTCCAGATTGTCTGGTTGAAACAGCTAGTCTGTTTGGATCAAACCAGCATGAGAATCATAGCCATTGTTCCGAACACGGCAAGGTCATCACTCCATTGTGCAAATGGGACTATGTCTACCTTGTAATCCAATTAAAAATCACTTACATCTGGTACTGAAATGGGACTAACATCAATATCTTATACATTTTCTAAGACTGATCCATTAAACTCTTCGATATCGCTGCAATGAACCCTTTAAAGTCACTAATATCTGAATCAGAATCCATCTTTGTTTATCTCACTGCTAAAAGACCTCGCTGAAAAGCAGAGAGGCTTTGGCTTTCCACTAGACTCACTATTCATAAAGAAATCTATGAAGCCGCTAAAAAGAACGTCACAAACATAGTCTATTTAGCCAAATCATCCCACTACAGTACTAAGATCACAGAGAGTTCCAGCTGCAAAGAGCTCTTCAAGATAACTAAGAAACTAAGGTCAAGGAACAAATGTACACCACTATCAACTACCATATCTCCAATAGACCTTCCGGACCAATTTGCAAATTTCTTCTGTGACAAAGTACAAACCAATAGAGATTCGCTTGACAGCACAATTTCAACTGACTCATCATCATAGTTATGATGCAGAATTTCAGCAACAACCATTAAGAGCATTTGAACCTGTTTCTATTGATTTAGTACGGACAATCATGATGAAGAGTGCACCAAAGTCTTGTGAACTTGATCCAATGCCGACATCAATGCTGCTTGCGTGCTTAGACCCAATATTGACTTCACTAATTGATGTTATTAATATCTCTCTCTCATTGGGGGAATTCCCATCATTTTTCAAAACAGCCATCATAAAGACACTGCTGAAGAAACCAACACTTGATCATAACGATTTAAAGAAATACCGCCCAGTTTCTAATCTCCCATTCATATAAAAAATCTTAGAAAAGGTTCTTCTAACCCAACTTGTATCTCATTTGAATTAAAACAGTCTTTTTAGCAATGTACAGTCTGCATATCGCCCTTGCTACAGTACGGAAACTACTCTTCTGAAAGTATTTAATGACATTGTCTCTGCTTTGGATAGTGGAAAGATTACAGTCCTCACTCTCCTGATTTATCTGCAGCATTTGAAACATGAGACCTTGATATATTACTTCATCGTCTCCAGCATGTTTTTGGCATTCAGAATATAGCTTTACAGTGGTTGAAGTCCTACTTAGTCAACAGGACACAAATTATATCTGCAAATGGAATACATTCCAGCCCAGTTGACATATGTTGTGGTGTTCCAAAGGGATCTGTTCTTGGACCTGTTCTCTTCACTCAGCCGCTCTCAAGTGTCATAGATCGTCAACCAGTGTCGCACCAATTTTATGCTGATGACACCCAAATATACAAGTCTAGCATCCCAACTGAAGTTGATGCTACCATCCATGGAGTAGAGAGGTGCATTTCTGATGTGAAATCATGGATGACATATAACAAGCTGCAGATGAATGATGATAAAACTGAGGCTATTCTGATCACAACACAAAGACTTTCTCATTCACATCCTTTACCTCAGACAATAAATATCAGCAACACCAACATTAAATTCTCAGTCAGTACAAAACCTAGGTGTTACTCTAGACAGTACCTTCACATTGCACTAACATGTCATGAACATATGCAAGGCTGCATATCTTGAACTGAGACAATCAGTTCCATTCATAAATATCTTTCAGTTGATGCCACTAAAACACTTGTGTGTTCATTAGTTCTTTCAAGACTGGACTATTGTTAACTCAATTCTGTCTGGTTCATCACAATATTTACTCCAGAAACTTCAAAAAGTTCAAAACACAGCTGCACGGATCATCTTTCGAGTACATTGATCAGAGCACACCTTACCACTGCTCTGTACCCTACACTGGCTATCAGTCTGATACAGAATCAAACACAAAATTTGTTCTCTGTGCTATGTTTCACTGACAGACTCCAGTCCAACATACCTATCCAGCCTCACCCATGTGTATACACCAGCTAGATACTTACACTCTTCTTCTGACAATCGTATACTCATTGTTCCCACTGTGAAAATGAAGTCATATGGACAACGTTCTTTTGCATACCAGGGTCCAGCAACGTGGAACGAATTGCCCATTGAAATTAGACACAAAGACACAGTGGTCCCTTTTAAGAGTGCTCTTAAACTCACCTGTTTCGACTGCAGGGACAAATTTAGAGACCTAATAATGTTTTGTATCTTATATGTTTTCAGCATGTTTTTATGTTTTCCAATTTCATTGTTTTTATTTGTTTTCTGTAGTGTAGTCATATCATTATAGATGGTGTAAAGCGCTCAGAGCTTCAAAAGATTAGGCGTTATACAAAGTTCTCATTATTATTATTATTATTATTATTATTATTATTATTATTATTATTATCTCAACAACATGTATTGTGTAAAGCGCAGAAAATCCTTTACAGTGTGTCTAAATTAAACTTCTCAGCTTTCAAACTTGTATACAAATGTTGCGTAAACAATCCTCTCATTGGTTATGATAATCAAAAATGTGAAAACTTCTGTACTTTCAACCAATTAACATTTACCGGTACCGGTGGTTATGTCCGCACATAAGCGACACTGGGGTTTCGAGTACTGCTGAACTTTACACACATAAGTGACACTGGTATGGTAAACTAGGCTTATCAGCACTGCATATATGTCAGTGGGATTCAGGAGCTATTTATAGGAGCTGTTTAGATGAGTTAGTTGTAGTTAAAGGGTTAAGGACACAGTTTTCCGAGGGAGAGGGGACTTAGCAATCCAAAGATGGAGTGTAAAATAAGATAAAAGTACATGTATTGTTATGTATATCATTAGTGTGTGATTTTTGTTGTCCATGGCTGCAGATTGTACTTTTAAAGGAGAGTAGAAATGAAATTTTTTATTTTATAAATGTAATTCTTTAAAAAAAAAAATACCATGTGCAGATATTGATTATATTGCGAAGAAGATACCATGATTCCGTAAACTGCCAAGAATTTCCTAGTTTTAATGAGAAGACAGATCACGTGGTCTCGTGACGTCATACTAGCCAGTCCTCATATACAAACAGAAAAATGGCAAGCGAGACAGACAGGAGACCAGATTTGGGTTGCACATTCAAACGTTGAATCTGCTTCCGAGATATGCTCATAACTATATATGTTGAAGTATGTTTTAACCATGTTTTTAAGACATATCAGCAGAAAAGTACAGCAGTAAGAAGGTGCTCATGTTTCAGATTTTGGAATTCAAAAAAAAACAACAATGTAATTTTTTTTAAAAAACTGATGAGATATGTGCTGTGCAAAAACATGAAAATGATTAAGTGATGGTGTCCAATTCAAACAAATTTTTTTGTTGCCACAATGCAATAAATTAATTTAAGAAAGATGAGGTTCAATCGTACTATATGTAAATAGCATATTCATTACCTACCCATAACACACACACACACACACACACACACACACACGGACTGATATATTGTAAAATATACATCTATGAGAGATAATACTTAATTATGGGCTAAGAGACTTGATCGGGAACAGACTTCTGTGTGAAACAATATCCATTACCACCCGGGCAGGTGTAAAAGGTCATTGAGAACGGTTTTCATCAGAAGTAATTTTTCACACACAAAAAAAAAACAACACCTCACAAATAAATCTGTGAGAAGGAAATCATACGTAATTAATTTAAACATTAAGAAGCTTCCTTTTTATGATTCAACTACAGTGTATTTTACATGCAGGCTACAGTTAGTGTATGGACAAATCTGTAAGTATATACATGCCTCGTTAAAATAGATTATGTACTGTACTGGTCAGTGCTGAAAGAAATGTTTTAAGCACAGGCCCCAGGCTGATAACTTAATTAAACTTACTCGCCATGACTGAAATTCCACAAACACGAACAGTTCATATCTATTAACTTTCAAGCCGGGAGAAGAAAGAAAGAAAAAAAGAAGAAAAACCATATATAAATTTTTATCAAGTGTGCAATCCACAGATGCCATATTCTATCACTTGTGAATATTATAGTGAAGAAATAATTAATATCACACGACAGTTTTTGTCTTCAGTAAATAGATTAAGATTAAACATTATTCACATAAATTTCAGATTAACTACTACAGAAGTACTTCTTGTAAAACAAATTGTCACCAATTAGTTTAAAACCCATGAATTATCACAATGAAGGCTGCATAATATTCTCTGCAAACAAAATCTCCATTTCCGCCAAAGAAACTCAGCCAGTTAATACCTGACATTCCTCTACCATATATGTAAATTTTACCATCATTAAATTGAAAGAATGAATAAAATAAAATATATGATGCAGTATGCCCCTAAATAACTAATTCAAAATAAATGTTTCATTCAGTAAACAGTGTTACATATCTTAACACTTAAACTAAAGGATATATTGTGGGATATAAAATGTGGGAAAACAAAGGCCACATACATGTACGGTAACGTTTGACTGCAGATTTAAACTCTTAAAATGAAGTCTTTGGCTTCGAAGTTATAACAAAATTGGGCATCATTTATTTGCCGATGAATTTCTGGTGCTTACATACACACTCTGTAGCACATGGTTTCTTTGAATTATGTCAGGTCAGTCCTTTTCACAAGATAAATGCAATGATAAGGAATAATTGTTAATTTGCTAAACTGCCATTATGTCAATAGTCGCCTCCCCCAATTTCTATTGTCAGCCAGTTAATGTGAAACTTTGATTTTATATTGGATCTCTTTTCTTTTAATCACTGCTATTTAAACTGCCCAAGGGATAGTTTTATATCAGTTCCAATCATTAGTGATTACCATTTATACATTTTACGTGTAATAGGCATATACTGAAAGGTTGTATTTTTTTAAATTAATTTTTTAATTTTTTAAAGATTACTTAAAATTGTTTTTCTTGAAACATGACCGTGTCAAGGGTTAAGAATCTTGTTATTATTTTTTTTAAGCAAAGCTTTGATTAAAGTCAGATCTCAATTTCACAAAGGACAGTGGTGACTTTATTTAGATTGTGATCTTGAAAAAGAAAACATTTACTCATTTCATCAGCACGATCAAGTGTCGGGCTGTCATATTTCTCTTAGCACTTACTCGGCCTTCTGCCTATTTTCGTAACTCATACGCTTGACACATCTTTACCAGGATTTAAAATATACAATGGTATGTCTGGAACAGTTTCAACTTTTAGTCTAGGCTTAGCATTCACATATCCTAGAGCTTCTATTTTTCAGGATCCCTCTGGTAACATTCCTTTGAGAAATGTAATGAGAATGGAGTGCTGTATGGTGTTGCATTGAAATGGACTCGCTTCTAATAATGTATCCATACTTTCTTTATGCCTTTATCATTTGGAAAGGAGAAAAAAAATGTTGTCCACAGCCTTTTCTTAATGTGCTATTTACACCTGTAAGCAATACAAAATCGCCAGTCGGGATGCTGGAGTCGCTACTATGACGTCACATCACGAGAGTAACCGAATAGGTGCAGAAATTTTGCATACGAGGTCACGGAAATTCAGCTCTTTGAACATATGCCAATATTTAAATACTGGGATTGCGGTCGCATATAATACTTCAGAATAAGGTTTTCTTCATTAGTGTTGTTATTATTATTCTATATTTCCATTGGTTTCTGGTCTCCTTTAAGCTAATGTTGATTTGAAAATTCCACATTTACATAGCTAGTTTCTGTCCATGATTGGAAGTTTAAAATAAGATAATAGGTTTTTGAGTTCATAATATTCTAGAAACAATTTCTATTTAGAAATGATGCATCTAGGGAATTCCAGAATATTCTACTATGTCTGTAAAAAGGGAAGCTTCTAAATAAGTATTAATTCCTGTTATGATCATTTCAGTTGCATTTAGATATAATTTAATATGAATCAATAACTGAAATATTCATCAGAATTAATAAGGTGCTCATCACTACTTGGATTTATACACACTATATTGGATTATTGAGAACTCATTCAAAGACACTTTGGATTATTCATCATTGTGGCATATGAGGGCATTCAGGTCTATTGGAATTCATTCAAAACATTTTGGGTATGAGTTAGGACATTTAGGATTATTTGGGATTAAATCACAATACTTTAAGTGTCTTCACTTTGTATTTGAGAGAAAAAAAAATTGTTTATTAATTTTACTTAACTTGCTTGTTTACTTTTTTCCATTAATTATTTTAAAACCTTGAGTAGTAACAGTCATTTTGTAAACTGACTCAGCATGGCATAACCACCTGTGCTTTTTTCTGTCTATATTACCAACCACCACCCAAACATCAACCTGACCAATGTCCTAGGTCAAAACCTAAATTTGTTACAATTTTGGATTGTCCTCTTTGTTATGCTGTATGGTTACATGTTTAAAGTTTGGAACAACAAAAATATTCAGAGATATTACTGCAATTTGTTTTATATGTAACCTTTGACCTCTTTCCCAGGATGACAAGGTAAAAAAAAAAAATGCCCCCAAACTATATTCTTTCTCACAGTTGGTTATTAGGTGTAAGTTGCAACCTCTAAACAGAGTTTTGTGAATTTCCATACAGTGGTTTACCAGACAATCAGACATACAGGAAAAATGTGTCACAATTTCCTCCACTAAAGCATGGGAAAATAAAATGTGTATGAAAAAATATCAATGATTGCGTGGTTTTTAACAGCTCTTTCTGCATTTTATTGGCTATATCATTCTTAGAAATGGAAAGTGCCTTTCTCAAGAACACACCACAACAAGCCAACCTAAGCTCACCAGTATCAATCCCACAATCCTAGGATTATGAGTTTGACATGAGCAACTGAGCTACCATGGCTCCAAAGAAGAAACACAAATTAGAGACAATATGGTACTTAATTGATATAAATGTCAGTAAATTTTCAGGGATATCAATTTCTGTGGATTTGCAAACATTCCTATTTTTTGGATATATCTCTTACAGGGAAGTGTGTCATACTGTACTGTCTCAACCAAATGATTAGTATTTGTTAAAACTGTAGTATTTAGCAAAAATGAAATATATATCAACAAAAATGAATACTTAATAAATAATACCTACTAGTAGTTCACAGTAAGCTCTGTTACTGAGATTTAGAATTGAAACCAAGTACCAGTATACCAAATTTCATTACTTTCAAAACTTTTGAACAAATGAGAAAATATTCATGCCAAAAAAAATATGTAAAGTTGAATGAAACATGATTCACACTGAAAGGTTCAGCCTAATTTGTGTGTGTGGGGGGGGGGGGGGGGCTGACAGATGGAAAGCCATAGATCCAAGATAAATATAAACTGGGATCTAATTATAGAGTTTAGAAAGATCTTCTACCAGCAGGTATCCTGGAAATAAAACTATTCAAGGCAGGAGAACAGTAAACTGGCAACCTATCAGGTAAATAAACTTCAGTTGAGATTTCAAAAGTATGCCAGAGTCTGTAAGCTGCTGATGGAAGGAAACCAGGAAAAGATTTGAATGTTGCCAAATCATCTATTTCTTCTAGAGTCCTTCAGCAGTCTAAAATGTATGTACTGGATTTAAGGACACATCAGCACAATCCAGATCATATACTGATGTATAATGATTACAGCTTGATTATACTAAGGTGGAAGGTGTATATTTTGAAGTCATATGTCACTCAGTACCTCCTGATCCCCTTTTATCTATACAACCTGCTGCCTAGGTAATTATGTGGGCAGACAGACAGACAGATAGGTGGGTGAGTTGGTGGATGGACACACATATATATAGGTAGGAAGACATACTGAAAGATAGATGGGTAGGTAGATACACAGACAGAGGAAAGAATATAGTCAGTGAGAGTTGGACTTTTAAAACGCATTTTTTGAATATTTGCCTCTAGCATTGAGGATTTGTATTGAAATTAGTCAACCAATTCAACTTATCAAATGCTAACTGGACTATTTGTCATTGCTCATCAAATAACTGATTCAGATCACAATAGTGTCCAATACATACAACTGCTTTTGGCATCACTTCGGCAAGCTTACACAAACAGACTACTTAAGATCAATGAATATGGATTTCTGGTGTCCCAATAGATGCCCACACTTTACACAACAAGATTGTATACAGAAACCAAAGTATAATCAATGGACATAAGCCATTAAATGTATTAGTAATCAATACAAATAACACAATCTTGCATACTGCTCTGGCTACACTGTTTACAAAAGCCAAGTCAATCTGCAGAAATTGCGGACCATATCCAGAACATGAACATTAGACTGTTTATCCATTCTTACAATAATATCTGGTTTTAAAACCAATAAAAAACATCAAATAATCATACTCATCTGGATATGAGAATTCTATTGGGATACTCTTTTGTTTGGATTTTTAATGATATTTAAAATCTGAAGAAAAATAAAATAGCAATTAGCAAATGAATATGATTAAATTAGTGTTGAGTGCAAATGAACCAATTTAAATTCATCAAATTTTGTTTGTAATATGTAAAAATGGCAAATATCAATTTTAAAAAAAGTTGAAATTTTTATAATTAGTCATTATCATGTTCTCCATGACTCTCATTTTCTTCTGAGTCGGTGTATGCATGTAGCATATATACTTGCTTGTAAGTCCAACATTAAACTGCATAGACCCAGATTTGTTGTCTCATAATATGCCAACAGATCTGGATCTGTGTAGTTTTTCAAGAGTAATCAGCATAATAAACTGACCCTGATATGTCAGCACAACAAACAGACCCTGATATGTAAGCATAACAAACAGACCCTGATATGTTAGCATAACAAACAGACCCTGATATGTCAGCATAACAAACAGACCCTGATATCTTAGCATAACAAACAGACCCTGATATGTCAGCATAACAAACAGACCCTGATATGTCAGCATAACAAACTGACCCTGATATGTCAGCATAACAAGCAGACCCTGATATGTCAGCATAATATGCAATGGCAAATCAGGGTTTATGTTCTTTGTAGGGGTCTCTGATTTGTATTCGAGTACAGTCTACTCCTGTTAACTGTGCAGTTAACCGGAGTGTGCAGTTAACCGGAGTACGGTACAGTACATTTTTAAGCATTGGAAAAAATCTGGACCGGTGTGATTAAGTGCAATTATCTGGACTGTGCAGTTAACCGATGTGCAGTTAAGTGGAGTCAACTGTATATGCCATATATTGGTTCCTGATGAATAGTAGTAGAATATAATGTTTCTTTGACAGAATTCGGGAAACTGCATTTCTGTTTACATATTTCTTTTACTAACATGACATGCATTCAAAAACCTTCAGAATGAATAACTGTTGACTACACCTATGATGAAAATATTTAATCATCCTTTATTTCGTAAACAACATTATACTAGATTACAGCTTCAGTTTTTCATGGTAAAGCGTCTAACTTGCAAAAACTTTGAAGTTTAAAGTTTGAGTAACAACATCTTGGCCATGAAGTCTAGCAATGAAAGAACACCAAAATAAGGTTGTCTACAATTACCTTTCATTAAGTAGTCACTTTTATGCTCATAAAAAGTTTTCAACAAGAATAGAAGGTTTTATTTTAATTCTAATGCATCAATGTACTGTATATATTCACTAATGAGTCAAACTACAAAGCTGCACATTCCCAGATCTGTTTTGCACAATGCACTGGTAGATCTGGATCATTGTTGTTTTGCAGCTACACTCAACTTATAAGCAAGTATATATAGTATTTCAATTAACTGTTCAATTTAGTTTTTAAGGATGCAAGTGAGAAAAATATTGATTATTGCATATCTAGAAATACATAAATGCAAGAGATTCTGAACATAACTTCACCAACTAGTTAACACCAGTATATACATTCATTGTGTTGGCAGGGCTGCATTTATTTCATTTCAATATCTTTATTGTCCATCATTTCCCAAATGTGTTCTATGCTTATAAGGAAATATATACCAAATAATCAATTGTAAAGTGTGGCACTAAATTCCTGTTTAGTCGTATTTTAGTTGTCTGTAGAGATTGCAAAGATGAGCAAATAATCTATCCTAATTTCAACACGGCACTGTATGCTTTCTTCGGCACTTAAAAGATGTATCGATTTGTGGTGATAGTGAATTTGTGCTAAAATGCAACCAAATATCCTTGACATATAATCAAATAAATGATAATAAAAATTGATACTTACCGGATATTTGTATGATTCAGGGAATTTTGCCACTATAGTTTCATTTCCTTCTATTTTAATTGTAGCCATTATTGTGATGGGTATCTAGCATGATTTTTAGAGCATATATGTATTGACTACCTTTTTGTTACCTGCACCAGTTAACCTCACAACCCTGACACGTGTCATGTACAGTCTGCAGCTTCATGTCCCTAAAATTACAGTGTTTCCCTTTATCCTCAACTGTGCTTCATTGACCCCCAAAATTTTAATTCGACCCACAGTTTTAATTCCAAAGTGGTTTCTTTACACAGCCTGACCCCCAATTCTGACACCAAGGGGAGTGTTGACTCTCAGTCCTTCACCTCTAGAGGATACACTGAAATTGTGCCATTTAACACTGTACTCAATGCTGATGACTACATCATTTCAAATTACATAAAGATCTGCATGGACGGAGCAAGGCATGGTTTTAAATTTGTATGGTATGAAGAGATTCAATAATTCTCAGCTAAGCTGTATTTACGCCAGGTAATAATGGTAGACTGCACAGAATTAATTTTATTGTGAAGAAATAAATTAGGCAACATATGGACAGACTCGTGTATGGACAGTCAGATGGGTGGACATGGTACCATAATATGCTCTACATTATGGTGGACACAGAAATCAAATCAGGATTAATCATGATGACCAACTTTAATCTGCAACAGCAAGAGACCTTAATTATGGTCTTAAGGAAACATGAGTAATTATGGTCTTAAGGAGACATGAGTAATTATGGTCTTAAGGAGACATGAGTAATTATGGTCTTAAGGAGACATGTGTAATTATGGTCTTAAGGAGACCTAAGTAATTATGGTCTTAAGGAGACATGAGTAATTATAGTCTTAAGGAGACCTAAGTAATTATGGTCTTAAGGAGACATGAGTAATTATGGTCTTAAGGAGACACGTGTAATTATGGTCTTAAGGAGACGTGTAATTATGGTCTAAGGAGACATGAGTAATTATAGTCTTAAGGAGACCTAAGTAATTATGGTCTTAAGGAGACATGTGTAATTATGGTCTTAAGGAGACACGTGTAATTATGGTCTTAAGGAGACATGAGTAATTATAGTCTTAAGGAGACACGTGTAATTATGGTCTTAAGGAGACATGAGTAATTATAGTCTTAAGGAGACCTAAGTAATTATGGTCTTAAGGAGACATGAGTAATTATGGTCTTAAGGAGACACATGTAATTATGGTCTTAAGGAGACACGTGTAATTATGGTCTTAAGGAGACATGAGTAATTATGGTCTTAAGGAGACATGAGTAATTATGGTCTTAAGGAGACATGAGTAATTATGGTCTTAAGGAGACATGAGTAATTATGGTCTTAAGGAGACCTAAGTAATTATGGTCTTAAAGAGACCTAAGTAATTATGGTCTTAAGGAGACACGTGTAATTATGGTCTTAAGGAGACACGTGTAATTATGGTCTTAAGGAGACATGAGTAATTATGGTCTTAAGGAGACATTAGTAATTATAGTCTTAAGGAGACCTAAGTAATTATGGTCTTAAAGAGACATGAGTAATTATGGTCTTAAGGAGACATGAGTAATTATAGTCTTAAGGAGACATGAGTAATTATGGTCTTAAGGAGACATGAGTAATTATGGTCTTAAGGAGACCTAAGTAATTATGGTCTTAAGGAGACCTAAGTAATTATGGTCTTAAGGAGACATGAGTAATTATGGTCTTAAGGAGACATGAGTAATTATGGTCTTAAGGAGACATGTGTAATTATGGTCTTAAGGAGACGCGAGTAATTATAGTCTTAAGGAGACATGAGTAATTATGGTCTTAAGGAGGCTCCTACATACTTGTCAGTCCCAAGGCAATGAGAGAAAATGCTTTGTACACCAACCAAACATTACAGTTGAAATAGGCTGGAATGGGTATGATTAAAACCTCATGGTTTGGGTAGTGAATTCCACTCTTAGCAATGCAGATCCCTAATAATGGCTAAACAATTTAGTTTCCCATTATAATTAATTAGGCTGCAATATACTACAATTAAGTTCTATATACTTTTCTATATGCTTACTGTTATATACTACAATTAAGTTTTATATGCTTTTCTATCATAATAAATTTCCCTGTTATATACTATAATTCTGTTATGTTTTTCTACTAAAACTGTTTACCCTGTTATGCATTGCAATGCTACTGTTTTTTCTGTGAAACTTGTTTACCCTGTTGTATACTAAAACAGCACAGTAATGATTAATCAGGAAGAATTGATATGCCTGTTTACTGTATAAGTACCAGTCAATAAATTAATACTAGTATTAAAGTCTAAAGTAAATGGTCTGGTAATGTAAGTAAATGAAACCAATGATTTGACTCTACTACCAAATAAGCATGTGTTTAAACATAATATAAATGCAACTGCAAATAACTCGCTTTAATCAACTGCTAAACATTGCACCATGAGATCACACCATCTTAATTATTAGAAAACTGCACCATAAGAGTACAGTCTTATCTGTTAGACAATTTACCATGAGATCACAATCTTAATTGTTAGACAATGCACCATGAAATCACAATCTTAACTGTTATAATGCACTTTGAGATCAGTCCTAATTGCTAGACAATGCACCACAAGATCAGTCTTAATTGTTAGACTATGCATTGAGACCAGTCTAAATTGTTACATAATGCATCATGAAATCACATTCTTAATTGTTACAATGCACCATGAGATCAGTCTTAATTGTTTCAATGCACCATGAAATCAGTCTTAATTGTTAGACAATGCATTATGAGATCACATTCTTAATTGTTACAATGCACCATGAGATCAGTCTTCATTGTTACAATGCACCATGAGATCAGTCTTAATTGTTACAATACACTATGAGATCACACAGTCTTAACTATTACAATGCACCATGAGATCACACAGTCTTAACTGTTACAATGCACCATGAGATTAGTCTTAACTGTTGCAATGCACCATGAGATCACAGTCCTAATTGTTAGACAATGCATCCAATGTTCCCTCTAAGCTGCACATGTGTGCACGCACAACTGCTCAGGCATCCCCACGCAGCTGAATTGTCAATTTTTGCTCAATCCAACATTACATTTTTTTAGTCTCCATAATGCTTGCGCAGTGCAGCAAGCACTGCGCGCACATCTACCATTCACTTAGAGGGAACGCTGAATGCATCATGAGATCCCATTCTTATTTGTTATAATACACCATGAAGTTACAGTCTTAACTGTTAGACAATGCACCATGAGATCACAGTTCTAACTGTTAGACAATGCACCATGATACCACAGTCTTAATGTTACAATGCAACATGAGATCAGTTTAAATTGTTACAATGCACCATGAGATCACAATCGTAATTGTTACAATGTACCATGAGATCACAGTCTTAATTGTTAGACAAAATGCTCCATGAGATTACAGTCTTATTTGTTAGACAATGTGCTATGTGATCACAGTCTTCTGTTGGCTATTGCACCTTAAGATTTAAACAGTCTTGACTGTTTATTCTATATATCATTTCAAGTTGATGACTCCTATGATCTGTGACTGTAGAGTTGGGTCTACAGAGTTCACAGGCTTAAGGACTCTAAAAATGAAAAACTAAAAGGAACCACTGACCAACATTGTTAAGTGGAATCTTTCGACAATTCTAGATTTTCTTATAGCAGATGTTGCTTCTCTTTTAAAAACATGCATTGAGGATTAAAATCATGGTCTTGCATGTAGCAAGTACCGTATTTTCCGGCCTAAAGGTCGATGCGGAGTATAAGTTGAATTGACCAATTTTGTAAATTTTCCATCCTTCGTCCATATATAGGTTGATTTGGAGTATAAGACGAGGCCAGGTCAATAACTTGGCTTTGTATTTTATACTACAGTTAGTAACTTCCGGTTGCATGAATATTGATGGTATCGTCATATGATATTCCATATTACTGGCAATATCCATTGCCACAAGAGCTATGATCATTCCTTCCAGTTGAAACCAGTCTTGAGTGCAAGATTCAACAGATGAGATAAACTATGTGAGGCTAACAATAGGGAAATAAGGCAATTCATAGGAAAATCAGAAATGTGAAGAAAATGAGGAGACAGAAAACAAAATTTGCAAACAAAAAATAAATAAAAATACTTTTAATTATACTTTAACATATCAGTAAAATGCAGTGTCAAATTTACAGAAATGTACAGTTTTAAAATACATATTATTTAGAAAAAAAAATTAATCATCTCCAATATCTGAAAATCCCTCGAAGTCTTCGTCTTCCGTATCGGAATGAAAAATGGCAGCTATATCGGGGCTCAGATCATTAGAAATGTTCTCATCGTCTGTCTCCATCTCATCATCCTCATCTGGCTTCTCTATCCTGCTCACAATTTCTGCTTTAGCAAAACCATTCACAATAGCCAATTCAGGAACCTTGTCCCATGCATCCTTAACCCAATGCGCAACCTGGGAATATGTAGCGCGCCACATACGTCCTGTGTTTGTGAAGCTGTGGTCGCCTGCCGTCATCCAATGTTCCCACAACTTTCAAAGCTCAGCCTTGAAACATCAATTAACGTAAATGTCTAGTGGCTGTAGTAACTTTGTCATACCACCTGGGATGATGCCTAACGATGTGTTCTTGGTTTTAATTTTCAACTTTGTCTCGGCACTGATGTGTGCATGCATAGAATCCATAATAAGGAAAGACTTCTTGGTTTGGAAAAATCCACCAACTCGATGTGCGAAACATTTATCTAACCACTTCCCCATCATGGTATTGTCCATCCATCCTTTTGGATTTACTTCAATCATTATTCCACTGGGGAATTTCTCCTTTGGCATAGTTTTTCTTTTAAAAATCAGCATTGGGGGCAACTTTCCGCCATCGGCTGTACATGAGAGAACTACAGTGAAGTTTGACTTTTCAGGACCTGTTGTCCTAATAGTAACAGTCTTAGATCCTGTAAGGTCAACTGTTCTGTTCATTGGAATGTCAAATGTTAAAGGTACTTCGTCCATGTTTATCACGTTAGACATTTCAAAATTGTCAGTCTTAATCTTGTCTTGGACATACTCACGGAAATTGTTCAATTTTTCCAGAAAGTCTACTGGTAGTTTCTGTGCCATAGTAGTGCGTTGTCTTATACTAAGTCCCCTTCTTTGCATGAACCGAAAACACCATGATGCACTTCCACTAAAACTTTCAATTCCGAATTCTGTTGCTATTTCCTTTGCCTTGAGTCGGAGATCAACAGAGTTCATTCCATGACACGCGGCACGTTGTGTCAAAACATAGTCTTCTAACTTATCCTCAATATTAATCCATCTTGCTTTGCAGCCACGATTTGCTTTCTTTGTTTTTTTTGTAGCGCATAATGCAACCTTAGCTTTACGCCAATCCCGGACACATTTTTCACTTACACCATATTTCCTGTGAGCAGCCATATTCCCACCTTTCTCTTCAGCGAACTTTACAACTTCCAGCTTAAAAGCTGCCGTGTAAGACTTGCGTGATTTTACGGGAGGCATTGTGAGATAAGTTGTATGATTTGTACGGGGATATTTATATGAATGATTATGACTAAAAAGATTGACCAAAATATACCGAACTCAGTAAAATGTGCCCGTACTAAAGCAGTGAAAACAATGCCCATCATTTCCTGTTGTACTTAATCCCATTGATATTAAACACGAGTAGCGTAATTGATGCAGATTAATGATCAAGAACAATGTGGTACCGGCAATATGGTAACTAGTATCGGTAGCTAAAGCCAATATCAAGGTCAAAACAATTGCGGCAACTGGCTTTGATTGTTGTTGGAAACCAAATACCAATTTATCAACAACCGGTATAATCAAAGACAGACACCGAAACGTCAGCTGGTTAAGAATGAATATAGGTGAAGTGTTGACATTACAATTTGCTTTAAACTGAATTGTGAAACTAAAAATCATGGATCACTGATGATCTATGAATACTGGTAGTCTATCTATATATCTGATATTAGTGTAGTTTAAACCTACGGTAATTTATTTGAGAAACTTTGTCAAATACAATTAGAAACATATTATTTGGGGGATTCAGTAGAATGCATGATCTACATTATTTTATAAATAATCATTGAACGCTCGAGTTAATATGGATTACATCCCTTTGTAGAATCAATTGGATCAATAAAAAAAGCTATGCCGGTAATTGCTCACATGTGTCCAACATTATACTGGAAAATCAAATATTAATGGACAAGTTATTTCATTTTTTTTTTTTAGGAACAAACAATATGCTTTGAATTAGTACAGTACACTATAGAGTATAGACCATAAGTGTGCTATGTGGCCTGGTGAAGTTTTTACCGGTAATTGTTTTCTTTTATTTTATGTTTGAGAAATAAGAAAAAACACGCAGAATGCAAAATAAATAATGACAAAATTTACAAATATAAATGCAGTCATATTATTTTATGACAATTTATTGACATAGCAATTTAACATGAATTTGTACTTCTATTTGACCTGTTTTCGATTATGCCGATTATAGAGCAATATCAATAGCATACCGGATACTGTAATCCATATATAAGTCGATAAAATTTCAATGACAAAATCCATATATAAGTCGATTTCGGAGTATAAGACGAAGACCGAACTTTCAAGTAAAAAAGTCTCGACTTATACGCTGGAAAATACGGTACCATACTCTAAAACAGCTTTCCTCTGTCTTGTTTTTTTAATCCACAGTTTATAGTTGTTGTAAGGAAATAACCACCGACCAACAAGAAGCTACTGGCATGCTTTCTCACATACCCACAATGGACGAATCTGAGACTCGAACCCACACAGACAGAGGTGAGATGGCAGTGATCTGTATTGGAGAGTGCTTTAGACCACTCAGCCACTCAGGCCTACCACGGTTTATAAGGATGAAAGTTAATTGGAAGCAATGAAAATGAACATTAAACAGTTAATGTAAACTACTGACAGAGGCAAGAAAATGAAGATAACTATGGATAGGTTTAAAGGTCTCAAAATCCAAAATCCAAATAAATTTTAAAGATGTGCAAGGAGAGTTCAGGAGGTTATAAGCATTGTAAATAAGTCATGGATGTGTATTGCAGTTACAACCCTATCTGCCATCACTGGCATTGAAGTGTAACACTTTAACTTATTTTTCTCTGCTGAGATTACACTAATCAAACTGTCATTGTCAATCATATATTCAGATGTAATGAAATACACTAACAGAAAGCAAATGTGTTTAATCAAGGCTTGAAAAATCCATCAGATATGTTCTACTTTATCACATGACAAAAAGGAGAGTGACCAAAGAATTCTAAGAATTCTAAATATATTTCATTCTACTGCACTGTTCATTTTCATTAATGGTGACACTAGATTTAAGACCAAGTTGTAAGTAAGTAGTGTCTTGTGGGAGATAGGGGAAAGGACTTTTCAATTAATTAGTATCATTTTCATTAATGGTGACACTAGATTTACGCAGTGGATACATTCCTAAGTCATGGTGTAAATGTGCTCTCTCTGTGAAATATGACGTGTGTGCATGCATTTAAATGATACATGGAAGTCAGAGCACATGGTACCAGTGAAATCATAAAACAAGCACTGTGGCACAAATTGAATGTTATTTCTTCATTATGGTGTTAAAATGAAAGTATATAAATCAAATGGGCGTACAGCAAGCATCACCCGCATTGCAAACCATGTTAGATAATTTTAGAAAATGTTGCAGCTTAAGGAAAATGACTCAATAAATACCTAGAATTCAAAGTCTAATCAAATATAGTATACAGCAAAACACTTTAACAGGGAAACTCCTAGGCATCCCTGCTCCACTGTTTCATTTACATCTATAATTTGAGTAAAAACAACTTTAAAAAGCATGCAGATTCCTCAAAAAATATATATTGGTTGTACCCATTAAACACATTTTACTATAGTACATGTTTCATAAGATTCCATTCAAACTGAAATCTCTCATCTCCATATATAATACATCAGTATCATGAACATAATACATGTATACAGAAAAGTAACATATATAAAGAAAAATGCCAGTGAGTCTTCTTCAATATGAATGACCTTTTATAACCAATAAAGAGCCCCTAAAAAAAACTGATGCTCTATTAACTGAAATGAATCCAAAGGAATTCAAGACCATTTCTTTTTTTAAGTTTTCTTGAGTGACAATATTTTCAAAGTAGCTGCTCTGGCAGCTATATTGGATTTCAGATACTCTTCATTTAGGTCAGACTGGATACCACACACATCTGGTAAAAATCACATGTTAATATTAACATCCATACAGACATCTGGTAAAAATCAGTTAATATTAACATCCATACAGACATCTGGTAAAAATCACGTTAATATTAACATCCATACAGACATCTGGTAAAAATCACATGTTAATATTAACATCCATACAGACATCTGGTAAAAATCACATGTTAATATTAACATCCATAGACATCTGGTAAAAATCACATGTTAATATTAACATCCATACACATATCTGGTAAAAATCACATGTTAATATTAACATCCATACAGACATCTGGTAAAAATCACATGTTAATATTAACATCCATACAGACATCCGGTAAAAATCACAAGTTAATATTAACATCCATACAGAATTTTTCAATTCTGGCAGAGTAGCAAAAACCTTGAGTTCAAGATGGTGGCAATACTTAATGTCAGGTTAGCGTCATTCTCATTCAGGACTAACTAGACACAACAAGTAAGTCTTTCCTTGAAAACCACATAATCATAAGACTTTCCTTTCATGATAAGTATCAACAAAATTTTCATGATGGCTGCATTGGTGACCATATTTTAAGTTAGACTAGCACCATTCTCATTCAAAACCAACTAACTAGTCTTATAGTGAAAATGTCACTTTCCATTTAGGAGAAATAGCAATAAAATAACTTTCAAGTTGGCTGCCACAATGACAACAGTAGGGGTCAGATGTGCACACCATTTTAATTTTGCACCAACCACACAGAAATCTTCTGGTGAAAATGCCATGCTGATGTGACTTTCTTAGTTCTTCAGAAGTAGCAATATAAAAAAAATTCAATATGGCTGCTGTTGTGATATAGTGGATGTTAGATTGGCACCATTGTCATATTTACAAAACTTTCTTTGTAATCACTCGCTAACACAATATCCATTGATAGGAGTTTGTGATAACATTAGATTTTCAAGATGACACAGTGGTGGCCATATAGGATGTCTAGCCAACCCATTTTCATTTAGACTAATGAAAATAAGAGCCTTCTGTTAAAAACTCAATGCAGATGTAACTTTCCATTTTGTATGAAAACAAGAAGATTTTCAAGATGGTTGCCATGATACTTATACTAAATGTCAGATCAGCATTATTCTTATTTAGTACCAACAACATTTTGGCATGTATGCGACAAACTTTCAACCAAGATGGCTAGGAATGGACAGCAAGACTTCATATGATGGACAACAGGCCATCCTATAAATTACATGACCAACAGGCTGAACAAGAGTCCTGTGAAGGGACTAATGCTCTCCTTGCTGGAAAGAATTCCAGGAATTCAAGACAAGACCATTCATTCCATTTTACTTTTGTGTGTTGAAACCATCACTGATATTCTATGGTGGTAACCTGAATTTCAAATCAGCTTCTGTTGCATCTTGTATATCAGATTGGCACTATTTTCATTCAAGACCATGCAGACATCAACAGAAGTCTTTTGATGAAAACACCATGTCAATATGACCATCCATTCTGAGATTAAAGTGACAGCAATAATTTCAGAACAGCCCTTGTAGCAGCTATATTGGATATATGACACCATGCTTATTGAGGAAAGACTTGGTATTACAAGTTTACTCGTGAAAATCCCACAATGAGAGGAATGGGTCATATTAGGACTTTCAAGATGGTCATAGTCAAAGCCATACTCAAGATCAAATTGATGCAATTTTCATCAGGATAACATTTCTGTGAAAACCATGCTGATATAAACATTCATACCAGATAAAAGTAGCAAGATTGTTGAGATGGACACTTTTTCATCAAGAACCAGCATTATAAGTCTTCTGGCGAAAACTCCCTCCTGTCAATATGACTTTCCATTCATACAACAACATTTTTAAGATGGCTGCTGGGATGGCCATATTTGATTTTAGAGCTGTATCATTTTCATTCATGACCATCTATACATTATTAGAAGTCCTGCAATGAAAACCCCAAGTTAATATATAAGCATCCACTGTGGAGGAGTAAAGAAAACAAGAATACTATTGATCAGATCACCATAATTTTCATGAAGTACCAACTAAAAGCCAGAAAAAGTCAACCTCATGTCAATACGACAGAAGGAAACCCCCATGTCAATATGACAGAAGAAAACCCCCTTGTCAATATGATTTTTAGCTCTGGAGGAATGGTGATAACAAGGTTTCTTAAATATGGCTGCTGTGATAGCTATAATGAATGTAAGACTGGCACAATTTCATTTAGGATCAACTAAGAAGTCTTTGAGTGAAAACCCAGTGTTGATAAGACCAACTAATTCAGGAGAAGTTGCTATAACAAGATACAAGATTTCATGATGACTGATGTGGCAGTCACACTGGATATCCATACTGCAACATCTTCATTTAGGACCGACTAGACCATTGGATAAACATGTGTGCAAGGTTTCATGGCAATCCTCCAAGACTAGAAGCAATAACAAACTTGTGCTAATGGAAGGATGACATGCTAGTATGTGATAAATATAGAGCTAAACCTGCTAGATATACTTAATGAAGTCCTGCCTTGACTGAACTCTACGTATGATGGTTCTTACATCAAACAGAATGAATTATAACATACTAAATATAACAATTAAGATTAAAAAATATGAATTGACAGACTATCGAAAAGGATCAAGATTCTAAAAATTAGACATATCAAAGTAACTCAATGAGCAAACAAAAGCTCTTACAAGGCAAATTGATTTCTTGCTACATCAATGACCATTGATCAAAAAGTAATCAAGTGGTTGTACGAAGGGCAACGAGTAATCTCAGCTGAGGTTAATTGATCAGTGGTTTGGTTTGATTTGGCATTTTAAGGCAACACAACACAAGATCACTTAGTGTCAAGAAAAAAAACATCTCACAAATTTGCAAAGCATCATGTGTACACAATATTTTGATATACTGTAATACACACAGTAATTTACTTTCTTTCTGAACTCTCATTAACTAATTCACGTACCTGCATTCATAAGGACTGAGGACAACCCCCTTTAATACATATGAAATGTGTTTAGTCTGTAACTAAAGGAAATTCATCATGAGGAAATATTATTCTCACTCATTACTATAATGGATCGATCTGATATAGACCATAACATTTTCAATCAGATTATTAATGTAGTTTTAAAAAAGTTTCAGTCATTTCACAATAATGTCTGCAGTGTGGCAGTTTATTGTGATGACTAGCAATGGGGCATCATGCCGCAGACATGTAGCATAATGTCTCACCCAGTCACATTATCCTGACACTTAGCCAACCAGTCCTAACACTAACTTCTTAATGCTGAGAACCAAGCGAGGCAGCTGTTAGTACCATTTTTATATGTATTTGGTATGACTCTGGTTTGAACCTGCGACCTCCTGCATCCAAGGTGTACATTCTAACCACTTAGGCCACTGGCGCACTAGGTGTGTGTCGGTGTGTGCACAAGCATGCTTTTTGTTTGTTTGTTTTAGAGTTTAACACTATTTTTCAGCACACGATAGGCTATACATGGCGGCCAGTATTACTGATGGAGGAGGAACCCAGGAAAAACCCTGGAAAGAACCACCGACCCATGAGAAGCTACTGGCAAGCTTTCTCACATAACTACATTAGCCAAATCTTAGATTCGAACCCACGCAGACAAAGGTGAGATAGCAGTGATCCGTAATGGAAAGCACATTAGACCACTTGGCCACTCAGGGCCCCTGCACAAGCATGCATGTAATGTTCATGAGTTGCAAGAGGGATTTCGAAATTAATGAGTAACAAACTCAATATGCAAGTCCATTTGCTGGCTGACCAACAAAAATAAGGTTTTTCAAGCTTCTTCAATTTGATATTCTAAGTTTACTTTACCATTTTCTTGGACAAGATATGTTTAAAAAACTTGTTTTTAATTTATTTTACAAATCACAAATTGATAATAAGGTCTACTGGAGTAAACTGCATTGTCCAGGGATACATGTGATGGTAGCTGACTCAGCTTGGTATGACTTCTTTTTGAACCCACATTTTTCTGATTGCATGTCTGGCACACAAACAAGTAAGAAGCCAATTGATTCAATACATGCAAAAACCTGCATACCACACTTTCGAATAAATCTAACCCTGCACACCATGTGTTCTGGTATTCAAACTTGTCACAAGTATATGAAGATATGACTACAGGTTTGCAATATAATGAGATATTATGAAGATACAACTATAGGCTTGTATTGGGACAAGATACTGTATTCTTAAAATGTGACTACATGTTTGCACTGGACTAGCTACATGTAAAGTGTACAGATACATCTTCCATTTTGCAGTGGTACGTGGTACAAGCTATTATAAAGATTTGACTAAACGTTTGCACTGGGACAATATATGATGAAAATCAAACAACTGGCTTGTACTGGTAAAAGATATAAAGATACAACCACATGTTTGTACAAGGACAAGATATTTGTAAGATTGTAGTGTATTGTAGTGGGACAAGATATTATAAAGATACAACTATAGGCTTGTACTGGGACAAGATATTATAAAGATACAACTATAGGCTTGTACCAGGACAAGATATTATAAAGGTACAACTACGGGCTTGTACTGGGAAGTTATTATAAAGATACAGCTACAGGCTTGTACCAGGAGAAGATAATTATAAAGGTACAACTACAGGCTTGTACCAGGACAAGATATTATAAAGATACAACAGGCTTGTACTGGGACAAGTTATTACAATGATACAACTAAAAGCTTGTACTGGGACAAGTTATTATAAAGATACAACACCATTTTTTTTAAAGATACAACTACAGGCTTGTACTGAGACAAGATGTTACAAATATACAGCTACAGGTTTGCACTGGGATAAAATATTATAGATCACTTAGAATTTTATCAAATATCCTTGTAAAAGTGTTTTACTTTTAAATCAAACATTTTTCAAAGGTGTGGCTATGGATGCATATATACCTATATATATGCACAGAGAAACCATGTGATTTCCATATTGAGCTGCCACCAATGCAGGGAAAACACTTATAAACAACCAAGTGTGAACACCATTCACCCTGATCAGTTAATACATAAAATACTGTGAGATCAGACCCTGCTTTCAGAAAACATTTCAACCTGAGTATCCAAATTGTTATATGGTTAATTTAATTTAATATTAGTATATTAATTTTAAACCTCCAAACTGCCAGCTCATTTCAACATGATTTTAAACCTCCAAACTGCCAGCTCATTTCAACATGATTTTAAAACTCCAAACTGCCAGTTCATTTCAACATGCACATTCACATAATTATCTAAAATAGTTTACAAATCACAAGCCTGCAGAATATGTGCTGAAATTTCAAAAATATCTACAGTCAATGGGGTCATGGAAATCATGTAAAATTAACCAAGCTATGACCCATTTTAGCATTATTACAATATATAGTGAATGCTATGCACACACACACACACACACACACACACACACACACACACATTTTTATATACAAAGTTTCAGTAAAATTTTAGAGGGTTATATATATTACTGGCCCCAGATCCTGTCCTGGAAGAAATTATGTATGTGATGTCAGGTCTTTGCTGTTTACATATACATAAGATATGATCAATGATCAATGATTAAGCAGATGATCAATGATTAATTATCCAAACCTTTGCTGTGAATTATTTTAACCTAGGAGGTTATTGCTAAGTTTGTTTTCTTTTTAGCACTGACACCATTCCAGCCACCCCTGAATACTTGACCAGGTTAAAGGCTAGTTAGTATCCAAAAGGTTCAAAAAGTATTATGTTAAGTTAGAGGTAACAATAATGTTTGAACAAACCTGAGCATATTCCTTTTCAATGATGGACCTCTGTCTGGTAAATGTCCTGCAAGAGAAAGTATAAGCAAAATAGTAGACTGACTGTTATACTAATATCAGAACAATACCAATTACAAAATGGCAAATCAATGGCAAAAATAACTCTAAGATCCTTAGACAAATGTTAACTTCTGTTAAAGTAGAGCTGATCAAATCCCATAGGCAGACATACAAGACTATACTTTTACAAAGTTAGAAAAGAACAATTTTCAATGATGCTAGTCCTGAATGGCTGATTTTAAAATCGTGTCTCTCAAGAAACTCAGTGATGGTTTCAAACACTACAGTCAAACAAGAAACTGCCTTATCTCAAACTCAGGAATATTCTTTTAAACAGAAGAGCAAATTTTGAGGGACTCTTGTTTCTCAGCTAGCATTATCATAATAGTAACTTGAAAAATAATAGCTTGCTACCATTAATGTTAAGCCCAGAGTATTGCCTATATCATGCAGAAGAAATGGGAGCCAAGTGCCTTTTCAAAGGACAAACAGAAGTGGACTGTTCTGGCGGCCTAGTTGTTAGAGCATCCACATTGAATGTGGGAGGTCTTCGTTTTGAATCCCCTGCCAATTCATACCAAAGACTTATAAATATGGTACTAACAGCAGTCTCTCTAGACATGATGTTAGTGTTAGGACTGGTTGGCTGTGGAGTCAACAATGTGACTAGGTGTGATATGATGCCTCAGTGTTAGACATCACTATAAACTGCCAAACTGCAGACAATGTAGTGATATGTCTGGAAAATTGTTGAAGCTCTGTTAAAAATCCAAGTTACACACACATGGACTGACCTGGACAGGTACTGAATCCATGACTCTTGGATTACTAGTCATGATGCTTTACCATGGAGGTATTAATCCCCATTTCTAAAAGTACCATAGTAGAACAAACAACATAAACCCTGATCTGTGTTATGGTGAATCAGGAGCTTTGTACAAAGAGAGGGAAGGGGAGAACAGACATGGTAGCTACTCTTACATGTATTATAGACAAACCTGTATTTAACAACCAGTCTTTATATACAGGTGGATTTTATATGCAAGAATCATGCAAGTGGATTTGATCAATATGATAGCACTGGGGGAAAAAAAGTGAGATGGGAAAAAAGTTGAGGTTTTTTCAAATTTGGGTCAATAATCCAGATAAGGGATAAAGTCAGTATATACTAACTTCTAATAAATGTCATTAAAAAATGGCATGACATCACACACTACACTATCAGGACAGCATTCATGAGTACAACATAATGGTGGTCCATATGGTAAATAATAATGATCTATCATTTAATATGCAAACAAAATGCATCACAAATGGCACTTTATAACTCTTGTCCAAGCCATCCACAAAGACTGGTCCAGGTCTGGGACCAGAAATAATTTTACTGGGCAGAAACCATTTGTCTTCTTCAAGACACAGAAAACTGTCTTTCTGACCACAAAATCAAAATATGTCTTTCTTATATAAGCCGTCAAAACTGACTGGTCCAGATATGTGATGTAGATCTAATGTTATCGAGTGGAAATCATTTTTAATCCTTCAAAAACAGTGAACTTGACATTTAACCTTGAAAACCCAGATCAATAAGGTTCTTACTTATCCCATATCTAACTCAAATCAACAGAGGCCTTCAAATCAATAGAGGCCTTCAAATCAATAGAGGTCTTCAAATAAATAGAGGTCTTCAAATCAATAGAGGTATTCTTACCCAATGTGCAAGCCATATGTTTGGTATATCCAGAGTGTGGCAACTGTATTTTATGAACTTACTGTGTGTAACTCATTTTCTCTTCTATATCATCATAATGACCATGACCTTTGCAGACACAAAATTACATATAGCAGCAGATGGATGTATAGATGGAAAATATCATAACTTGATACTCCTTATGATGGTTGTATTTCCTAACAATGAAAGAGAAAACCTGACACCAGCTCTACAAAATCATAGTCGAGCTAGAGTCAGTCATTGCAACCACTCTGCAACATAAAGTATAAATATGAGAAGAAAGTTGTGTATCTCATTTCCATCTATGAATACAGTGGAATTCATTATTGCTATTGTTATTGTTATTATTATTGTTATTATTGCTATTATTATTGTTCTTTAGTCTGAAGGTAATCATGTTATGTACTATGTTAATGCTGTTTTTAAAAAATAAATACTATAATGTAAAAGTTATATTAATCTATCATGGCCATTCCAATTAAGTTTCCAAGATTTCATTCTTTGCTCTATACATAACCCTGATTTCTCTATTTTATACCCTGCTCTATACATAACCCTGATTTCTCTATTTTATACCCTGCTCTATATATAACCCTGATTTCTCTATTTTATACCCTGCTCTATATATAACCCTGATTTCTCTTTTTTATACCTTGATTTATACATAACACTTATTTCTCTATTTTATACCTTGATTTATACATCACCCTTATTTCTCTATTTTATACCTTGATTTATACATAACACTGATTTCTCTATTTTATACCTTGATTTATACATCACCCTGATTTCTCTATTTTATACCTTGATTTATACACAAGCCTGATTTCTCTATTTTATACCTTAATCATTTATACCTTATACATAACCCTGATTTCTCTATTTTATACCTTAATCTATACATCACCCTGATTTCTCTATTTTATACCTTGATTTATACATAACACTTATTTCTCTATTTTATACCTTGATTTATACATCACCCTTATTTCTCTATTTTATACCTTGATTTATACATAACACTGATTTCTCTATTTTATACCTTGATTTATACATAACACTTATTTCTCTATTTTATACCTTGATTTATACATCACCCTGATTTCTCTATTTTATACCTTAATCATTTATACCTTATACATAACCCTGATTTCTCTATTTTATACCTTAATCTATACATCACCCTGATTTCTCTATTTTATACCTTAATCTATACATCACCCTGATTTCTCTATTTTATACCTTGATTTATACATCACCCTTATTTCTCTATTTTATACCTTGATTTATACATAACCCTGATTTCTCTATTTTATACCTTAATCTATACATAACCCTGATTTCTCTATTTTATACCATGATTTATACATAACCCTGATTTCTCTATTTTATACCTTGATTTATACATCACCCTTATTTCTCTATTTTATACCTTGATTGCTGCAAATTGCCTTTTTTCGGGAGAGTTACTATGAGTGACTGAGTCCATGGTGTTGGCCATTCCCCTGTCTGCCAGATCTTGTTGCAGATTGATAGTAGGGCGCTTATCATGGCTTCACCCCCTTCTTGGACTAGTTCTGCAGGAATGTTGTCTACTCCTGCTGCCTTCCCTTTTTTCAATGCTTTCACTGCAGCCTCTACTTCTTCTCGGAAGATGGGGTAGTTGTCAGTGTTGGTCACTGATAGGGTGTTGAGTATGTCTGGGTCCCCTGTAGGTCTGTGGTTGTACAGGTCTGAGCAGTATTCTGTCTATCTCTTAAGAATGTCTTGTTGTTCTGTAAGACATTTCCCTCCCTTATCTTGAATGATGGAGGAGCGTCCTTGTTTTACACTGGTCAGGTCTTTCACCAGTTGGTATGCTTTTTTGCTATTATTTTCCTTTAGATTGTTTTCAATATCTTTACATTGGTCTTCAATCCATGTCTCCCTTGCCTTTCTCATGCTTTTCTTGATAACCTGGTTGATTTCCCTGTATTGTTTTGCTCCTTCTACTTCTGACTTCTTCTTCTTTAGCTCTCGCCGCTTGTCACACAGATCAAGTATGTCAGTTGTAACCCAAGGTTTCTTTGGTCGTTGATGTTTGCCAAGGATCTCACTGGCTGTTTGGGTCACTGCTATGTTAAATGTGTCGATCATTGTGTCAATGTCAGAACTATCGTACGATCAGTCTTATATGCCACCCAAGCAAAGTCATGCTAAAAATCATATTAAACAGACTGAAGCCGCAGGCAGAGGAAATCATTGCTGAAGAACAGGCAGGCTTCAGACCAGGGCGAAGCACAACTGAACAGATTTTCAACTTGAGAATACTATGTGAGAAATACCTCCAGCACCAACAAGACCTTTATCATGTCTTTATAGATTTCAAGAAGGCGTTTGATAGGGTATGGAATGCAGCCCTTTGGTCCACAATGAAGCTGTACAACATCAACGCTAACTTGATCAGAGTCATTGAAAGCCTTTACAGCAAGGCCACCAGCGCAGTATGCTTCAACGGTCAAATAGGAGATTGGTTTAGGACAACTGTGGGAGTCAGACAGGGCTGCATGCTTTCACCTACTTTCTTCAACATCTTCCTTGAAAGAATCATGACAGATGCACTGGAAGACCATGAAGGAACTGTCAGTATTGGAGGCAGAATAATAACGAATCTGCGCTTTGCTGATGACATCGATGGCCTTGCAGGAAATGAGGAGGAGCTAGCTCAGTTGGTGGAAAAACTGGACAGGGCAGCTACTGCTTTTGGTATGGAAATCAGTGCAGAGAAGACCAAACTGATGACCAACAACACCAGTGGCATCAGCACTGACATCATGATTAGAGGGCAAAAACTGGAAACAGTTAATAGAATCAAGTACTTAGGAGCCATCGTGGCAGACGAGGGATTAAAACCAGAAATATTGTCCAGGATTGCGCTGACAATAACAGCAATGGCAAGGCTGAAGACAGTTTGGAAAGACAGAAACACCTCAGTCAGCTCAAAAATCAGACTGATGCGCTCCTTGGTTGCATCTGTATTCCTATATGCCTGTCAGTCATGGTCCCTCACAGCAGATCTCGAAAGGAGGAAACAAGCTGTTGAAATGAGATGCTTCCAAAGGATGCTTGGCATTACATATAGAGATCATGTCACGAATGAGGAAGTGGGAAACAGAATTAAGCAAGCCTTTGGGCCCTATGAAGAGCTATTGACCATTGTGAAAAAGCGTAAAATGAAATGGTACGGACATGTCACACGATCAACAGGGCTTGCTAAAACAATCATGCAAGGTACTGTGCAGGGAGGGCGAAGGAGAGGCAGACAGGAAAAGATGGGAGGATAACATCTCAGAATGGACAGGACTGAAGCTGAGTGACACAGTGAGAGTAGCAGAGAACAGATTGGAATGGAGGAAGCTGATTGTCAGGTCATCAGTGGTGCCCCAACGGTCGGCAAGACTAATGGATGGATGGATGGATGGATGGATAGATAAATAGATAGATAGATTTATACATCACCCTGATTTCTCTATTTTATACCTTGATTTATACATCACCCTGATTTCTCTATTTTATACCCTGATTTATACACAACACTGATTTCTCTATTTTATACCTTGCTCTATACATTACCCTGATTTCTCTATTGTATACCTTGGTCTATACTTAACCTTCATTTTGTTTGGGTTTGTCTACTTTATGAGCAAGGTTAAATAAATCATAATTTTACATTATGCCCTATATTCACATTTGCTGTCAACAACATGGTTCTAACTAATTTGTTTATTTTACTGTTTCAGGTGACTTGGCTAGGTCATGGATAATCCTCCTGAAACATGTCTGAAATTCAGGACAACCCATGATCCAGAAAATTTCAGGACATATTAGTAAATGACCATGGTATTTTGGCTATTGCTATGTATTGTTGTTTGCACATGCAATACAGAGTATGTAATAATAATAATAATAATAATGAGGACTTTGTATAGCGCCTAATCTTTAGAACACTAATCGCTTTACAACATAAAAACAAAAAGAAACATGAAATTAAAAAACATCAAAAACATGCTGAAAATATTTAAGGTAGGAAACATTATTAGGTCTTTAAGGTTGTTCTTGCAGATGAAAAAGGTGAGTTTTAAGAGCACTCTCATACACACATATATAGTGAATTAAATGGAATTATAAGTAAATAAATTCAAATACAATTTTAAGTTACCACACTTTTAATTCTGGAAATCAACAAAACCAAATATAAAGAAACACTTTAATTCCAACAGCCAAATGACAAAAAAATGGACTCTTTCATTATTTGCAGGATGCAATAATTATTTCACTCCTTTCCTGCTGTAATTGATGACATAATTATTGACTTCCTTGCACATGATATACCATCATTAGGTTTCACTTTCTCTTAGCTCTAACCACTAGGCTATCGGAGCGGTTTTAAACATTCATACTGTAAATCATCAATTATAACCAGTGTATGTGTGTGTGTGTGTGTGTGTGTGTGTGTGTGTATGTGTGGTGTGAGTGTGTGTGTCATCAATTATAACCAGTGTATGTAAGTCATGAATTATAACCAGTGTAAGTCATCAATTATAACTAGTGGGTGTATGTCATCAATTATAACCAATGGGTGTATGTCATCAATTATAACCAGTGTATGCAAGTCATCAATATTAACCAGTATAAGTCATCAATTATAACCCGTGTAAGTCATCAATTATAACCAATGGGTGTATGTCATCAATTATAACCAGTGTATGTAAGTCATCAATATTAACCAGCATAAGTCATCAATTATAACCCGTGTAAGGCATCAATTATAACCAATGGGTGTATGTCATCAATTATAACCAGTGTATGTAAGTCATCAATATTAACCAGCATAAGTCATCAATTATAACCCGTGTAAGGCATCAATTATAACCAATGGGTGTATGTCATCAATTATAACCAATGGGTGTATGTCATCAATTATAATCAGTGTATGCAAGTCATCAATTATAACCAGTGTATGCAAGTCATCAATTATAACCAGTAGGTGTATGTCATCAATTATAACCAGTGCAAGTCATCAATTATAACCGGTGTATGTAAGTCATCAATTACAATCAGTGTATGTAAGTCATCAATTATAACCAGTGTAAGTCATCAATTATAACCAGTGTATGTAAGTTATCAACTAGAACCAGTGTATCAAAGTCATCAATTATAACCAGTATATGCAAGTCATCAATTATAACCAGTGTATGCAAGTCATAAAGTATAACCAGTGGGTGTATGTCATCAAGTATAACCAGTGTATGTAAGTCATCAATTATAACCAGTGCATATGATATTATCGCCTACTGAATTATAAGATCACTTTGTTAAAAAATGAAAACACCTTGCTGACTGGTTTAAAACCAATTACAAAGAACCATGGACATATATAACTAATCCTTTTAATTGATATGAAATAAAGCAATGAAAGATTCTTCAGTTTTACCATTGTTCAAAAATAGTAAGAAACTTGTCCAATCAGCTGAAAGAACATTTCTTTTATTTTGGTACCCATGAAAATATAAATAAAAGTCCATCTCAAGGAAAGCCAACATTTTGCAGACTCCAGCATTAAAAGATCTTACCCACCGCAGGAGGATAACCTATAAATAATTAATGAAGGCCTCCAAGTGTAATTATCTTATCTGCTTTACCACAAATTGATAATTTGTACAATACACAAAACAACAAAAGCTAGAAGTTCCTGTATATGGTCAGAAGGAAATTAATCCCATTCCATTGTGTTTATTAAATTACATAGATGTGTGCAAAGTTCAATAATTTAGGACTATGGTATGAGCATTTTAGTATGTCAGTCACATCAACCCATCCAATTTAAACAAACAAATCATTTGGATTTAAGGCTTAAATGTATCTTGCAAATTCTCATAGAATACACACCATGCTAGAGCTTGAATGCATTTTGTATATACCATATATACTCACTTATAAGTCAATTCAAGATGCAAACAACAAAGATCCTGAACTGCTGTACGATAATGTGCCTGCAGATCAGAGTCCATGTTGTTTATTCTACTTATTACTTCTAACAAACTTAACAGACCCAGATTGGCCAGCACATCATGTGCTGACAGATCTGGATCTGTGCAGTTCGCAGTTGATCTTGTCTTATAATGGTACTCAGAGAATGCACACCATGAAATCAGAGATTTAAAACTTTTTTTGTTTGCTTGATTAGGATTTTTTTTACCATAGCTTTAACAATTTTTCCGTCATATCACTATGATGCCTGCAGTGAGGCAGTTTATAGTGATGTCTAGCACTGAGGCATCATGCCGCAGACATGATGCATGATGTCCCACCCAGTCACATTATTCTGACACCAGGCTGACCAGTTCTAACACTAACCTCTTAATTGTTATGTGTTAGTACCATTTTTTAAAGTCTTTGGTATGACTTGGCCAGGGATCGAAACCCACGATCTCTCGCTCCAGCGGTGGACACTCTAACCACTGGGCCACCGAAGCAGTTGAAATTTAAAGCACCTGCTGACATTGATTAGCATGCTGACGTGACAGGTAGCCACCTTAAATAATGGAACATCCTCAGTAGTCATGTTTTAATGAATGAATAGCATGATGAAAATGTAAATGTAAGCACCTGCTTGACTAGGGCATGTAATTCAACAAAACTGACCCCAAAAAACTCAATTTATATCAAAACCTTAAAAAATCTATAAAAAAATTTAAGTATCAGGTTTCGGTTATGTTGATTTAAATAAATACAAGAATACCAAGTCATCACTATACACATGCCAATGTCTGCAAGGTGACCGAACGATCTGTGGAGGATTTCAAATATGCAAATTTCATATTTGCAAAGTACACTGAGAAGTAGTGGACATCAAGAGACATGCCCAAAACAGATTAGAGTATGGGTGATGGACAGATGGAGGAACTGATAATTGGATGATAACATTTAAAATATTATAAATGAAACATTGTGAATAACAAAAGACACGTCTACAACAATAGCTTAATATCTGTACCAAATTTCAAGATGTAATAGACAAATGGATAAAATTGTTAAAAAATACTGCAAACAGCTCATTTATACCATATACCTCCTAGTTTGCCAAACTTCAGAGATCAATGAAGCTAAGTCCCAGAAACACAAGTAGGATAATGGACGAATATATATACTGTTACAATGAGTATATATATATGTTACAAACATTAATTGTACTGAAACTGAAGAATTAAACAGCAAAAAGGCACCGTTGACCATTAGGCTATTATGTGTATGCAGTGTCATAATAAAAGATACAGTTCGGCCATAAGGCTATTATGTGTATGCAATGTCATAATAAAAGATACAATTCAGCCATTAGGCTATTATGTGTATGCAGTGTCATAATAAACGATACAGTTTGGCCATTAGGCTATTATGTGTATGCAGTGTCATAATAAAAGATACAGTTTGACCATTAGGCTATTATGTGTATGCAGTGTCATAATAAAAGATACAGTTTGACCATTAGGCTATTATGTGTATGCAGTGTCATAATAAAAGATACAATTCAGCCATTAGGCTATTATGTGTATGCAGTGTCATAATAAAAGATACAGTTCGGCCATAAGGCTATTATGTGTATGCAATGTCATAATAAAAGATACAATTCAGCCATTAGGCTATTATGTGTATGCAGTGTCATAATAAACGATACAGTTTGGCCATTAGGCTATTATGTGTATGCAGTGTCATAATAAAAGACAGTTTGGCCATTAGGCTATTATGTGTATGCAGTGTCATAATAAAAGATACAGTTTGGCCATTAGGCTATTATGTGTATGCAGTGTCATAATAAAAGATACAGTTTGACCATTAGGCTATTATGTGTATGCAGTGTCATAATAAAAGACAGTTTGGCCATTAGGCTATTATGTGTATGCAGTGTCATAATAAAAGATACAATTCAGCCATTAGGCTATTATGTGTATGCAGTGTCATAATAAAAGATACAGTTTGGCCATTAGGCTATTATGTGTATGCAGTGTCATAATAAAAGACAGTTTGGCCATTAGGCTATTATGTGTATGCAGTGTCATAATAAAAGATACAATTCAGCCATTAGGCTATTATGTATATGCAGTGTCATAATAAAAGACAGTTTGGCCATTAGGCTATTATGTGTATGCAGTGTCATAATAAAAGATACAATTCAGCCATTAGGCTATTATGTATATGCAGTGTCATAATAAAAGACAGTTTGGCCATTAGGCTATTATGTGTATGCAGTGTCATAATAAAAGACAGTTTGGCCATTAGGCTATTATGTGTATGCAGTGTCATAATAAAAGACAGTTTGGCCATTAGGCTATTATGTGTATGCAGTGTCATAATAAAAGACAGTTTGGCCATTAGGCTATTATGTGTATGCAGTGTCATAATAAAAGACAGTTTGGCCATTAGGCTATTATGTGTATGCAGTGTCATAATAAAAGATACAGTTTGGCCATTAGGCTATTATGTGTATGCAGTGTCATAATAAAAGATACAATTCAGCCATTAGGCTATTATGTATATGCAGTGTCATAATAAAAGACAGTTTGGCCATTAGGCTATTATGTGTATGCAGTGTCATAATAAAAGACAGTTTGGCCATTAGGCTATTATGTGTATGCAGTGTCATAATAAAAGACAGTTTGGCCATTAGGCTATTATGTGTATGCAGTGTCATAATAAAAGACAGTTTGGCCATTAGGCTATTATGTGTATGCAGTGTCATAATAAAAGATACAATTCAGCCATTAGGCTATTATGTGTATGCAGTGTCATAATAAAAGACAGTTTGGCCATTAGGCTATTATGTGTATGCAGTGTCATAATAAAAGACAGTTTGGCCATTAGGCTATTATGTGTATGCAGTGTCATAATAAAAGATACAATTCAGCCATTAGGCTATTATGTGTATGCAGTGTCATAATAAAAGACAGTTTGGCCATTAGGCTATTATGTGTATGCAGTGTCATAATAAAAGATACAATTCAGCCATTAGGCTATTATGTATATGCAGTGTCATAATAAAAGACAGTTTGACCATTAGGCTATTATGTGTATGCAGTGTCATAATAAAAGACAGTTTGGCCATTAGGCTATTATGTGTATGCAGTGTCATAATAAAAGACAGTTTGGCCATTAGGCTATTATGTGTATGCAGTGTCATAATAAAAGATACAGTTTGGCCATTAGGCTATTATGTGTATGCAGTGTCATAATAAAAGACAGTTTGGCCATTAGGCTATTATGTATATGCAGTGTCATAATAAAAGATACAGTTTGGCCATTAGGCTATTATGTGTATGCAGTGTCATAATAAAAGATACAATTCAGCCATTAGGCTATTATGTATATGCAGTGTCATAATAAAAGATACAGTTTGGCCATTAGGCTATTATGTGTATGCAGTGTCATAATAAAAGATACAGTTTGGCCATTAGGCTATTATGTGTATGCAGTGTCATAATAAACGATACAGTTTGGCCATTAGGCTATTATGTGTATGCAGTGTCATAATAAAAGATACAGTTTGGCCATTAGGCTATTATGTGTATGCAGTGTCATAATAAACGATACAGTTTGGCCATTAGGCTATTATGTGTATGTAGTGTCATAATAAAAGATACAGTTTGGCCATTAGGCTATTATGTGTATGCAGTGTCATAATAAAAGACAGTTTGGCCATTAGGCTATTATGTGTATGCAGTGTCATAATAAAAGATACAATTCAGCCATTAGGCTATTATGTATATGCAGTGTCATAATAAAAGATACAGTTTGGCCATTAGGCTATTATGTGTATGCAGTGTCATAATAAAAGATACAGTTTGGCCATTAGGCTATTATGTGTATGCAGTGTCATAATAAAAGACAGTTTGGCCATTAGGCTATTATGTGTATGCAGTGTCATAATAAAAGATACAATTCAGCCATTAGGCTATTATGTATATGCAGTGTCATAATAAAAGATACAGTTTGGCCATTAGGCTATTATGTGTATGCAGTGTCATAATAAAAGATACAGTTTGGCCATTAGGCTATTATGTGTATGCAGTGTCATAATAAAAGACAGTTTGGCCATTAGGCTATTATGTATATGCAGTGTCATAATAAAAGATACAGTTTGGCCATTAGGCTATTATGTGTATGCAGTGTCATAATAAAAGACAGTTTGGCCATTAGGCTATTATGTATATGCAGTGTCATAATAAAAGATACAATTCAGCCATTAGGCTATTATGTATATGCAGTGTCATAATAAAAGATACAGTTTGGCCATTAGGCTATTATGTGTATGCAGTGTCATAATAAACGATACAGTTTGGCCATTAGGCTATTATGTGTATGCAGTGTCATAATAAAAGATACAGTTTGGCCATTAGGCTATTATGTGTATGCAGTGTCATAATAAACGATACAGTTTGGCCATTAGGCTATTATGTGTATGCAGTGTCATAATAAAAGATACAGTTTGGCCATTAGGCTATTATGTGTATGCAGTGTCATAATAAAAGACAGTTTGGCCATTAGGCTATTATGTGTATGCAGTGTCATAATAAAAGATACAATTCAGCCATTAGGCTATTATGTATATGCAGTGTCATAATAAAAGATACAGTTTGGCCATTAGGCTATTATGTGTATGCAGTGTCATAATAAAAGACAGTTTGGCCATTAGGCTATTATGTATATGCAGTGTCATAATAAAAGATACAGTTTGGCCATTAGGCTATTATGTGTATGCAGTGTCATAATAAAAGACAGTTTGGCCATTAGGCTATTATGTATATGCAGTGTCATAATAAAAGATACAATTCAGCCATTAGGCTATTATGTATATGCAGTGTCATAATAAAAGACAGTTTGGCCATTAGGCTATTATGTGTATGCAGTGTCATAATAAAAGATACAATTCAGCCATTAGGCTATTATGTATATGCAGTGTCATAATAAAAGATACAATTCAGCCATTAGGCTATTATGTATATGCAGTGTCATAATAAAAGATACAATTCAGCCATTAGGCTATTATGTATATGCAGTGTCATAATAAAAGATACAATTCAGCCATTAGGCTATTATGTATATGCAGTGTCATAATAAAAGACAGTTTGGCCATTAGGCTATTATGTATATGCAGTGTCATAATAAAAGATACAATTCAGCCATTAGGCTATTATGTATATGCAGTGTCATAATAAAAGACAGTTTGGCCATTAGGCTATTATGTATATGCAGTGTCATAATAAAAGATACAATTCAGCCATTAGGCTATTATGTGTATGCAGTGTCATAATAAAAGATACAATTCAGCCATTAGGCTATTATGTATATGCAGTGTCATAATAAAAGATACAATTCAGCCATTAGGCTATTATGTATATGCAGTGTCATAATAAAAGACAGTTTGGCCATTAGGCTATTATGTATATGCAGTGTCATAATAAAAGATACAGTTTGGCCATTAGGCTATTATGTGTATGCAGTGTCATAATAAAAGACAGTTTGGCCATTAGGCTATTATGTGTATGCAGTGTCATAATAAAAGATACAATTCAGCCATTAGGCTATTATGTGTATGCAGTGTCATAATAAAAGACAGTTTGGCCATTAGGCTATTATGTGTATGCAGTGTCATAATAAAAGATACAATTCAGCCATTAGGCTATTATGTGTATGCAGTGTCATAATAAAAGATACAGTTTGGCCATTAGGCTATTATGTGTATGCAGTGTCATAATAAAAGATACAGTTTGGCCATTAGGCTATTATGTGTATGCAGTGTCATAATAAACGATACAGTTTGGCCATTAGGCTATTATGTGTATGCAGTGTCATAATAAACGATACAGTTTGGCCATTAGGCTATTATGTGTATGCAGTGTCATAATAAAAGACAGTTTGGCCATTAGGCTATTATATGTATGCAGTGTCATAATAAAAGACAGTTTGGCCATTAGGCTATTATGTAAAATAAATACCAATTTACTGGAAATGTCAAGCCAGAATCTGGTGGCATTTCTGGCCATTCCATTTACGGTTATTACGGTGCAATGCATCTCAATGTATCACCAAAACCTGACATTTCCAAGCATGACTCAGTGGCTAGACGGAAAAATTTAGGCCTCCAAATGTCACTACTATTTTTCCAAATATAAACAGGTTGATCATTTCAAATCATCATCTGACTTTCATCTGAAAATAACACTGTCCCAATGTATGCAGGTACTACCCATCCATACAGGTACTACCCATCTAATTTTCTCAAGAGACCATACCATATGTTGTGCGTCATTTATCTCCTTATCAAAACTTTCTTCCTAGCAACATGGTGTTTAGCTTTATGGCTGTGTAAATGATGTTGAAACTATGTCAAGCAAGAGGAGTGTATCAATTTTCATTGAATTTTGCAGCTATGTCACCCAATGCATTATTCATTTGATTTATTTCACCAGCATTTGCAACTGACTGTACTGATATGCAGTTAAACACACACACACACATTCTAATGCAAGTCTATTGGATACTTGGATTGTCAGATGAATATGAAAGTTCTAAATAACCTGAATTTTTTTATTTTTTGTATGATATTATATAAAGTATCAGTTGTTTCATGTATGCTAAATAAAGGTGCAAATAACTAGATTTATTTTACCATCGATGAGGGGGTCATTACATTTTGTTTTCTAAGAAAAGAATACTATGCTTTAATTACAATGCTTTAGTTCTGAATCAGAAAAATATATATTTATTTACAACAGATACCCACAATGAAATGCATGTCTGACTTAGCCATAATGATCCATAAACTTCCTGATGCAATTATTAAGCATGGACTTTATTGCCTGTTTCATCTTACCTTATCATTGGGTACCCAAAAAAATTGTTTCACATCAAATAAATACTGTTGTGACAACCAAATTTTCTTGATAAATTATGACTTAGGGTTCAATATTAGTCATTTCCTTGATCATTTCTTGTTTGATTTTTGTGTGATTTCCCTGTTTAGACCAGCTCTTCCTGCAGAAACAATGCATGAGTCACTTGCACCAACACCCCCTCCCTTAAACCTCCCATTCAACCTAATGTTCATTTTTCTTCAAATTTGGGAAAATGTACAGAAAAACCACTTTGCCTGTGACAGGTAACAACACAATTAGTTATAATTGACCACTGCATGGGAACATGATGAAGACAGTGGGAATAAAATTACTGTCCATTTTAGTCATCATGAATCCAACTGGGGAGACTTTGCAGATGATCAATGCACTGCATATGTATTTTTAAAAAAATGCATACATAGAAACAAGTAATAATGCAGCTGTCAATAACTATGTGACATGCAGCATAAGCTATATTGTTATCTACTATATAGTGGTGATAAATGTCTGAAGGAGGCATGGGAAAAGACAACTCAAACTGAACTGTGACAAAAGCTTTTACCGTTTTTCTCAGGTCAATTTTGCAGCAAACATGGACCCTATTCCCAATCCAAAATTCAGCTCAGATTAAGAAATCCAAAATACCAAAATTATACTATTCGTTAAATAGTTTCAACTTTATCTCATGGTAACAACTGACAAAACTCTCCATAAAAACAATTAAGAATCTGGAGACACCAGTAGTCTTTGTAAAAAAACAAAAACAAAGGAAATTCCCTGCCTTTTTAACTTTCTCAAAATTGATCAAGATAAATTGGTGCCAGCTAAGTTTATCTTTGTTCTAAGCTGTCGAATGCCCAGTTGTCCTGTTTCCAAATGTTCATAATGTATTTTGGGTTGTCCAGTTAACAACTGGTCATAGTCATAGTTGTTCTATTGGCCCACTGGTCCTCATATTAAGCGTCCCATGGTCCAACTGTTATACAATTTTTGTGTCTGTCACAAATTCTGAATAGTTGAAGTTGTTCAAAGCCTGATTTTCATATTTTCCAGTTGCCAATAAGACTGTGTTGTCTTGCAGCCAGTTGTCTATATTCTGTGTTGTCCTGTAACCACAAGCAATGAAGTCTGTGTTGTCTGTTCTCAGTTGTGAATAGGCAGAGTTCTCCAGTTCCCCATTTGTCCTGAGTCTGAAGTTCCTCAATTTGTGTTGTGTCATCCAATAAACAATTTTTGTTACTTTGTTGTTCATTTAAATGCCTTTTTTCTTTACAATACACTCCATGTTTGTCCATTTTCCAAGTGATCAAATCCAAAATTGTTGTTGCCAACAGTAACTAAGAACCTAAACTTGTACCATGTTTGTTTGTTTTATTAGGATTTTTAATGTGGCTTTAACAATCTTTCAGTCCTATCGCTATGATGTCTGCAGTGAGGCAGTTTATAGTAATGTCCATCAATGGGGCATCATGCCACAGACATGTAGCATGATATCCCACCCAGTCACATTAATATGATATCAGGCCAACCGTTCCTAGCACTAACCTCTTAATGCTGAGCACCAAGCGATGCAGCTGTTAATTCCATTTTTATAAGTCTTTGTTATGACTCAACCAGGGATCAAACCTACAACCTCCCACTTCTGCTGCAGACACTCTAACCACTAGGTCACTGGAGTACTGAACTTGCTTCACTTGTTATACAATACTACTAGAATAACATCACATCATTTAAAGCAATCTGATGGTATTTTACCTTATACATTTTAAACAAGAATTTGGCAAAGTACCAAAATTAAAGCTCATGGAAAACTACATTATTTTTCCTTTTACACTGACCACCACCTGCTGCTATTTATTTTCTGACAAAGATAGGTTGACTGACTGTGGTAATATTGAGGACACAGCTGATTGTGATATTCATTAGTAACAACTAACATGTACTGCAATGATTTGGAAACTGACAAGAGGGAGGGAGTGCACATATCACAGCCATAAAATATTGATGAGCTATATTTTTGGATGACATTGTCATAGCACCAAGCCATAGAAGAGTTTGGCTTGCTCTGATCCCCAATTGGAAGTTTGAATTGTTCCTTTTCCCCAGTTCCCCATATACCAAACTGTCCATTTCTGGTTCTTCAAAATCTAAGTTTGTTTGTTCCAGCCTCAATGTCCTCCATGCTAACTTAAGTTCTGGTATCTTTAGTATTTTAAAATTACCGTATCTTGGGTATCTTAAAATTCTGGTATCTTTATTATCTTAAATTACAGTATCTTTTGGTAATTCAAATTGTATCATCTTTGGTATCTTAAATTACAGTATCTTTGGTTACGGTATCTTGGGAATCTTAAATTACAGTATATTTGGTATCTTATTTTACTGTATTTTTTGTCAAACTGATTTACTGTCTTATTTGGTGCATACATTTGGAACATTAATTGCATGCAAATACAAGATATATCTTTGGAAAATATTGCTTTCATACTATATTTTTGCACTTGATTCATTTGCAAAATGCTTCTTTCCATCACTCTTTTTGAGTGATTACTGTAACAATAAACACAAAGTTTGACGAATATTACATTTTTAAAACTCAACTAATAGATGCATTACAACAATCAACGTAGGCACGGTTGGTAGCATGCAATCGGATAATGTTGGTTTGAAAGAAGAGGCAGATAAATACGACAGCTATTCTAATAAAACATTAACTATAACAATTAATAGCATGTGCAAGTAAATGTCAAGTAAATATACCTGATGTCTTCCAACAGATCACATTCTTGTTGATGTTTGGCTTGTATTTTAGACACTTGTTCGCTGTGTATATTCTTTAGGGCAGCCGTCACTTTCACCTGTAAATTTAAAAGTCAGTCATTTCATTACAAAATTTGATTGTGTCAATCTTCAATTGAAATAGACTAACTTTAATATTTTAAGTCATTTACATACCTTTCTGGGCGGCGGTTGCGGCATGATTCCAACTTGTTATGCTATCGTGTCCTGCATACGACCACTGTGTCCGCCATACTATCAAAATATTGGCTGTTCCATTCACCCCAGACGCAAAAATCATTATTTCACAGCTACAGGAGGGAGCGGTCCTTTAATTGATAAAGATTCTCGGTTATATGTTAATTCGAACCTAACAGCAATTTAACAACAGCCAGCTGTGGTAAATATTTTACAAAGGCAAACAAAAACGTTTTCAATATAAGATTTGATGTATGATTAGAAAATTTTGGACTTCAAAACGAATAATAACAACGATCTTTCAAAGATTGTTATGAAATTTTAAGTACCTTTTACTGGATTCCTATATATGTCAAGTATGCGTGCTTCTGAAAACTCTGGTTTTAAACCATATTTTGCCTATTTTTTCAGTTATAGCTGTTCTTAATTATTAATTGATTAAGGCTCCCTACTGCAATGTTTATTCTCTTACTTGTGTGTTTGTATGCACGAGGAAGCATGGATGATATAAATCCATCTTAAATTATGTGTAACTGTATGTGTTGACGGCACACATATAAACGCGCTCGTGTATTGATTGCTAAGATCATATTTTTGGAATTCGTCAAGTGTGTGAATAATGCTGAAGATACTTCAATTATTGTGTTAAATACACACAATCAGCCATGCATACATTCGCGCTTATATCGCGCAGATGCCACGGTCGTGTACAATCATTTTGTAGACGTGCTCCTCTGTGGCTCACGATCAGTCAGCAAAAATAATAAAATAACATATACAATCAAAGAAAGAAAGAAATCGCATGTAAAAAATATGTAAGAACTCAGACTGACGTCTAATCGCCAACACGAGTGAGGTGTCTGAACCTCTCTGGGGACATACGGGAATTAACATTACGCAGAAAGTTAATGAAGGACGGATACTCATGAGACTAAACGAAGCCCAGTGTTAAAATTGTCCATAAGTGAACGTGTGTTGTTCGCTCTTGGGGCAAAAAAAATTAAAGTTAGGATTTATCATTTCCCCAGACTGCCCTAGAAATGTTGGAAAACATTATCTGCTCTGCGGACAAGCTGGCATGCCATATTAAAATATTTATAGGCCGTTTCCACGTTTAAATATTTCTTAGGAAGTAGGGAAAACGTAATGCTAACATTAAAAAAAATTCAAAATAAGCTTTACATTTATTTTAGCAGCTGAGTTTTGATTACTCTCCAACACGCATGCTACTACCCAGCAGCCGCTTTTTTTTTTTTTGTTACAATACAACACACAACACTACCATCTCACCAAAAGGGTAGGCGTGTTTTTATGAAAACAAATTAGACATAGCAGCAGAGCATGTGAACAGACCGTTTCGCTGGAACATCATATTTTAAAAGAAAAGCTTCCTACGAAAATGAAAAAATAAGGTTAATAACGCCAAACCGATGTCTCTAACTGACCGAGTGTTTCTCTAATTAGGTTAAGTTTATTTTGTTACTTAATCCTATCTTGTGTTTATTTTTTTTCTCTCCTTCAAATTTTTGTGCATTTTCTGTTGAACCCAGATGAATTAATAATCGCGTCTTTCCACTTCCAGACGGGCCTATTGTTATCATACTTATAGAATTCGGTAGCTCTTAATGATGTTTCACTGGTCCTTGTTTTTGTTTGTTTGTTATTTTGGGATGAAAAATCAGTTGCATTCATATTATAAACATATGGATTTATATTAAAACCCCAACTCTGATTTAGCAACAATTATCCCCCCCCCCCAAAAAAAAAAATGGAAAAAAAAAACATATCATGGACAAATGTACCAGGATTTTTGTTTCGTATTTTGTGTGTGTGCCTAAAATTCAATATAAAGATGGCGGTGACATTGCTACATTAATGTCAAAGATTCCAGAAACCCCATGGGTAAAATATCCAGGAGAAAAACATCTTCTTGGCTATAATAATTGTGGTTCTGGAACCCGACATGATATTTGACTTCACGAACGAGATCAACCAACACCTGGAGAGTACCCAGTAAATGCTATTGATCAAGCACGTATAAAAATAAAGATTTACAACAATAACATATTGCAGATGTGAAGTTGATTTAATCGTTAAATTCCATCAGAAATAGATCTTTCAAAGAATCATAAGTCAATTAGTTGATAAGAACTGCGATGGAAGGTAAAGGACATGGAATTTCCCGGTCCGGAACTTAAGCAACTGATGATGATGATGATGATGATGATGATGATTATTATTATTATTATTATTATTATTATTATTATTATTATTATTATTGAATCGATTTATTATATAAACCAAGAGGATTAGTAGATCTGGATAATTGTGATGTTAAAGGGTCTATGCTTCTTTATATCTACTTGCAACGTCAACGACAGTTAACGCGTATTTGTGTGTATAATGGCGTCAACCAATTGTAATAGTATCATGTGGTAAAAACAAAATATCTGCCTGATGAACTTCATTAGGAAGACTGATATCAGACGAATTTGTTAGGTGGTGGTAGATAAATTTGCCATATTGCATGTTGTGCTAATCAATTTTCAGCAACAATCTACATCAGCGAGTTTACTAATCGCTGCTCTACCCCTCCAATTTCACAATTATCCAAGTCTATGCTCCAACTACTGATCATTATGATGAAGAAATAGAGGAGTTTTACAACACACTACAGGGTATTATAAATATGGTAAGTAAAAAAAGACATCCTCATCATCCAAAGAGACTGGAAAGCCAAAGTTGGCACATATGCTCTAACAGACTGGGATGATCATTGTGGACCTTCTTTCAATGAGTTCACCAATGAAAGAGGGAGACGACTGCTCCAGTTCGCAAGCTACAGCAACTTGGTACTAGCCAACACCCTGGGTCAACATAAAGCTTCACGATGCTGGAAATGGCACACACCAAATAGAACCCATCATAACCATTCAAGACGAAAATGGAAAATGCCCCACAGAAGCAAGTGACATTGCAGAAGATGGACTGAGTATTGTAAAGAATTCTACAACCATCCATCCACAGGAGACCCAGAGGCGCTTGAAGTTCCAAACTCAACCAACGATGACGATTTCCCCATTCTCAAAGAAGAGGTAGAGTCAACAGTAAGAGTACTCAAGAATGGGAAGGCAGCTGGAGTAGACAACATCCCAGCTTAGCTTATCAAGAATGGTGGGGAATCAGTGATAGAGTTAGTTCTGGCAGACAGGTGAATGGCTCACACACTAGACCCAGTCACTAATTATAACACTCCCCCAAAAAGGCAATATTCAGCTGTGCCAAAATTACAGAACTATCAGATCAGCTATTCTAGTAAATTGATGTTAAAAAGCATCTTGAACAGACTGAACCCACAAGCAGAAGAAATAAACGATGAAGAACAGGCAGCATTCTAGAGTGAAAGAAGCACAAGAGAACAAATATTCAATCTCAGGCTTCTGTGTGAAAAGTACTCGCAACATCAACAAGGCATCTATCATGTGTTCATATATTTCAAAAAAGCTTTTGACAGAGTGTGACATGCGGCATTGTGAGCCACAATGAAGACGTATAACATGCTTCAAAAGTTGACCAATAGCATGAAGCAGCTGTACACCAAGGCTCAATGTTCTGTGGGGGACTGGTTCAAGACAACAGTTGGAGTACGTCAAGGTAGTCTCCTGTCACCCAATGATTTTCAATATCTACTAAGAGCGCATCATGAGCGAAGCCCTGAAAAATTACTGTGAGACTGTAACCATCTCTTACATGGACCACATCAAAAATGAAGTGCGTAACACCATCAGGCACAAAGTAGGCCATTATGAAGACCTCCTCACCACTTTCAAAAAGAGAAAGCTGAAATGGTTGGGCAATGTCACTAGATCTAACAGTCTATCCACAACAGTACTGCAGGTCAGCGTCCACGGTGGCAGAAAGAGAGGTAGACAGATAATAAAGTGGAGTGACAACATCACAGACTGGACCAAGAAACATTTTGTGGAAAGGCAGTGGTCGGCACATGATTGAAACAAGTGGAGGGAACTGGTCAGATGTTCAACAGCACAGTGCCTCAGTGACCACACTAGGTCAAGAGACTGATGATGATGATGATGATGATATTAAAGAAGCAGAGCCGTTATTAACTAAAACGGCTGCTTAAGTTGTATTAGCTGTTGAACGAATTTATCAACTAGGACCCTTGCGATAGCCAGAACTACTACAAGTTAATCCTGGCTTAGAATTTCTTGGTGTAGTATCATCTCTGATGAAAAACATAGCGTCAAAATTAGACAAGGACCTACCGCAATTCATCGTGATCAGGCAATCGTTGAACGATTTAAACCAACACTTTCTGAATGGTTTTTATTTGGATATCAATATGCCAAGGAAATGCTTCAAAAAGATATGAGATATCGTGAATTGGTTGCAAGGCTACCAAGTGTTATAGCTGCTTTAAATAATGAGGTTAATGATGCAATTTCTATGAAACCCACCAATGCGATCACAAACAACGTACCATGACAACGACATGATTTTTTTTCAAAACAACCAGTATTAGGTAATCTTATTTTAAGATATTTATATCAACCCAGTGAACTTGATGGTGGTTTAAAAAAGAGAGCGACTGGTCCTTATTTGATTGTAACTACACATACAATTTCAAGTGTCATAAGATCTACGGGTAGATATGCAATCTATAGATTAGATTCAACTGCTCATCAACGAGGATTTGTACGTGAATAATTAGAAGTAATTCCTGAAGATAAACAATTACCGATGTCTTCACTTGACTAGTGCATCGACTTCGAATACTCTCATCACGGGTCAGCATGACATTTTCGCGCGTGTGATGAAGACTACTATTAATTATATCTCCGGTAAATTGTCTTGGATTATTATTTGAATATTGCGACATCCATTCTGCGTTGCTGATCCAACAATGATTATTCTGTCGTTGTTTAAATGTCATGATAAATTCAGCGTCAAAATCAAAGTCGCGCTTGCTGTTTGTGTCACAATGTTTATAACCGAAATTTCTTCTTAATATATCATCGCTAACAACATCGTTAATGGTGTCAGCAGTTTCTGTAAAACCTACGATAACTCTCCGCATCTGAGATATTCTGATATATATATATATATATATATATATATATATATATATATATATATATATATATATATATGTTACGGCTATTGGATTTAATTTATTTATTTTTTATTGTTAAATCCAAATTTGTCATTTAGGGTTTAATATTTATTCATTAATTGGGAGTTTTTTCTACAAAATTCAGTTTAGGCTCTAATTGTAAACAAGTTTTGACCTTGGCTTGTTTGACCTAAATCCTGACATTGCTTTAGACATTGTCAACAAGCCTCTAATGAGGGTGGGAAGTGCATGATTTCCTTCTAGATAATTCCATTATTACGTGACTTGGAGAAGGTTGCTTCTTTCTGTGACCTTCCAGAATCACATGATTCCTCTTGTTTACGAGGGAATTACATATATATATAGCTGTGTTTTGGAAGCTAAAATCAGTAGAATCTTTGGGCTGTAAGTTATTAGTTGTGTATTTCATGTTTGAGTGTTAATTTTATTCTGGACTTTGTGTCAATTCGTTGGAAAAGAAGAATTATTCTATTTATCTGGAAAAGGACATATGTTTCATAATTTCATCTGAATGATATTAAATTAAGAACTGCATCACGTGACATTGTCAGCCATTTTGGATTACATCGTCAAGAATCGAACCTGGAACTATTAGAACATTTATTTATCAGGACTCTTACAATTCCATTAGTGGATTATTTTTGTGAATTCTATATTGGATTAATGTTGGATTTGATTCTCTAAAACTGTAAGTTTATTTATTTTATGAAAATAATTGTACTTAATAAATTCATTGTTCAATTTATACAAGCTTGTTAGTTTTCACTCTTTCTGTGTTGCTGTTTATTCGAGCCTAAGCACGTAACATAGAATTGGGGGCTCGTCCGGGATTGAGATTTGAGATAAATTTGAATTTAAATTTGAATTTCCCCTAGTTTTTGAAAATTTAAATCTTTAGTGAGCCTAAGCACGTAACATAGAGTTGGGGGCTCGTCCGGGATGATAACAGGCACATAAAAGGAAAAGATAATATAATTGCAGACGCTCTTTCCCGTGTATAATTCATTATATTGTGTAATTTATAACCTTAGATGTAAATTGGTTTGTGATCAAAAGAAAGTTTTATCCTATAAACCTTTCTTTTTATTTTATGGGGGAAAGTGTTAAGGCTATTGGATTTAATTAATTTATTTTTTATTGTTAAATCCAAATTTGTCATTTAGGGTTTAATATTTATTCATTAATTGGGAGTTTCTTTTCTAGAAAATTCAGTTTAGGCTCTAATTGTAAACAAGTTTTGACCTTGGCTTGTTTGACCTAAATCCTGACCTTGTTTTAGACATTGTCAACAAGCCTCTAAAACTATTGGTCAATTTCAAGGACAACATTTTTATTTTTTGTTCTTGAGGGTGGGAAGTGCATGATTTCCTTCTAGATTATTCCATTATTAAGTGACTTGGAGAAGGTAGATTCTTTCTGTGACCTTCCAGAATCACATGATTCCTCTTGTTTACGAGGGAATTACATATATATATATATATATATATATATATATATATATATATAGCTGTGTTTTGGAAGCTAAAATCAGTAGAATCTTTGGGCTGTAAGTTATTAGTTGTGTATTTCATGTTTGAGTGTTAATTTTATTCTGGACTTTGTGTCAATTCGTTGGAAAAGAAGAATTATTCTATTTATCTGGAAAAGGACATATGCTTCATAATTTCATCTGGATGATATTAAATCAAGAACTGCATCACGTGACATTGTCAGCCATTTTGGATTACATCGTCAAGAATCGAACCTGGAACTATTAGAACATTTATTTATCAGGACTCTTACAATTCCATTAGTGGATTATTTTTGTGAATTCTATATTGGATTAATGTTGGATTTGATTCTCTAAAACTGTAAGTTTATTTATTTTATGAAAATAATTGTACTTAATAAATTCATTGTTCAATTTATACAAGCTTGTTAGTTTTCACTCTTTCTGTGTTGCTGCTTATTCGAGCCTAAGCACGTAACAATATATATATATATATATATATATATATATATATATATATATATATATATATATATATATATATATATATATATACCAAAGAACTACGAGAATATTAATTATATTTATTCTGCAATAAATAAATTAAAACACGATGGTATAAAAATTAAATTTGTTTCTAAAACAATATTTGCAATTTTGAATAATTTTAACAAGGACACAAGAAAGTAGATATACATCACCTTTAAAATATCGGTTAATTAAGACTATCTAACTAGTTATGCTATAATCTTTGGCAACAGTTCAAGATATTAACTTTGAAAAATTCACTCTCAATCGACAAAATTAGACCAAGAAATCTCAGGAATACGAAACACAAAAGTCTCTAAATAAAAGTGTAAGACAACTGGACATGATTATATCAGATCGTGAAAAAGAAATCATTGATAAATTCATTAGTGAAAGTAGCAGCCCCGAATCAGAATAAAACTATTTCAGCAATGAATAATGAAAGTGAAACTAGCTGCCCTGATTCAAAAACAATATTTTTTTAAAAAATTAAATTAATGTTTTTTCCTTCAATTTATTAGAAAAATCTGAAATGTCGATCAAAATATCTTGTTTTTTTAATACTGATTTTAGTCAATTTGTCGGTAAAAAAAATCAGTCGATTTGCACATTTTTGAAGTATCAAACCGCATGCGATTCTCTAGCTGTTTTTGATGATGTTTTTTGTATTTGTCTCATTTTTGTTCATAAATCAGTTGAAAATAATCAAAAGTAAGATATTTAAAAACAAATTGAGATTGTGTTATCCGATAATGTTTAGAAAATCATCAAAATCAATTAGAATATCGCTTGAGGTTTGACTTTCAAAAATTATGCAATCTGATTAATTTTATTTAATTACTTTAGTATTATTTGCCCAACAAATTGAGAAACAATCTGCAGGGGAAAAAATCATTTCTGTTACAAATATATATTTGTTATTAAACAATTTTCGTTTCGATGATATTTTTATTATTTTGAATACAATTTATCCCATCAATATGAAGAAATCTTTTGATAATCTGAAAAATTATGGGTAATATATCCGCTCAATCTGAAGAATTAGATTGATAATTTTTGTAATATGATCAAAGTCAATACAGGAATTCGCATAATTCAGAAACTGACCTATGTCACATGTAACCATAATAATAGGTTCTCGCCGCATTTCATTTAACTGTTCATGTGTCAACAAAATATTTTCATTGCCGTATTCAGCAACAATTATGTCTCAAAATTAAATTGTTCCTTCCCCACCGCGCAGTGTAAATATTATTCATATGCCATTTTCAAGTATCTTTTTGTTGTGTATAGATTCCCTCACCTGTTGATACATCATATAATATATCCCTTTTATTAATTTTAAAATCTCCAGCTTGATTAAAATTAATATTTACGATAAAATTGCATTCCTTAAAGGCCTAGTTGGTAAGTTTGAAATGCATCCTTGATAATAACTGATTGTGACATCGTAGATAACGGATTAATAGGTTCTAGTACAATCAAAACTCTAGGAGGAACTTGAGGTGTAAATGTATATAGAATATATCCTTGCTGAGCTTGAGTAGATTCTTCAAGGTATGCTTGAGAGCTACCATCAATTACATCACATACAAGATTGACTATAAACGTTGATGTTATATTTATTATGTTTGGTGAAATATGATGACCTAGACCGTATCGATCATTGTTGTATTTGAGAATATCTGCACGTGGATTTATTTTTTTCCATGACTCAACAATTTTAAGAAAATTGTCATTGATAAGCTCGTCACTGATTTTGGATCATCATCTTCAAATCCAGGAATTACAAAATGTACAACATCTACATAAAATTTTTAATTTGGTAAATCAGGCTCAAATGCTGACATTGTCTTTTAAAACTCTTGTTTGTTATCGGTTTAGTCACTAATGAACTGTACAAGGTTATTATTGGAGAAAGATCTTCGATTTTATGGATGTGTGTTATCTGTGACATAATTTCATTACGCACGTTCTTATTAGATATTATGTTACGTAATTGGAAATGTTTTCGCGTATATTATATATATCCAAATTATGAAAGGATAGAATATTGTAAAAATATTCTTTAATCATACTGAGACTATATGTGTGTATACAATGACCAAACTGAAAATTCCAGCTTATATCTTTATTATTTTTATATATGGTTTAGGTGTTCGACCTGTTCTCATAAACATCTTTATTTCAGTATTGGGGACGATATTCTATGTGACTTGCTCCATAATACTCTTTTATGTTTGTAATAAAATTATCTCGTTTTGGTTCTGGCGGTCCTTTGTATTCTGGTGAAATTTCAGGCCATCCTAACACTGATATGATTGATGATTGATAAATATATAAAACATAATCCGTTGAATTTATTTAAATCGCAGCTGATAATGTTGATTTGTGAACTGTTATAGCAATTTTAGATTCTTTTCATGTAATAGATTTTAAATAAATACTCTAGAGTTTCGTTTTGGACGTACAACGATACCCGAGGGTGATTCATATATATTGTGTCGCATTTTTAATTTAAAAAAGTGAGTTCGGTGCATCTTGTGCCGCAATTGCGAAATGCTTTCGATGGGAAGAACAGAATGCGTTCAGTGCACAGACAATATCTGTGTATAAATACCTCACCGGCGATAAAGCTCTTTACATTACAGATATTCTTGTCAGTCAGCGGTCTACTATAATAAGGACATGCACATCTAAGCTGTATGGCTGTCCAGAGTCTTGAGTATCCGGCGCTATCCAGTATTGTTCAGAGTGTAGAGTGTCCGGAGTGTCCGGGAGTGGCTAGTGTGTCTGGAATGTCTAGAGTGATTAGAGTGACTTGAGCGTTAAAATCATCGGGGTGATCGGAGTCTACGTGGTGCAAGCTGAAAAGCCAACCACAGAAATTAACCGTAGCAGCTGTGAAGCTGAAATTTCGCAGCCATGGAGCTGAAAAAAAGTGTTCTGACGACGGTGTGTATTTGCTTGCACATAATCTTGTAGCCGTGAGCTAATTGTTGGGTTCGTTAAACCCAATTTATCTTTCGGGACTAGAAAGAAAAGTTGTATATCTGTCCCTTTCGTTTGCATAATGTCAGTATGAGTGAATTAATATTACTGCATGAATAAAATTCTACAGTGTTTGCTATCTGAGTAAACAATATCCAACTTTCCATTGTTTTGTCACTGTGAATCAATCACCTTTTGTGTTTGTATTTTGTAAAGTAATTTGTTTTTTGTTTATATTTTTCATTATTACATTTTTGCGTTCCTTTTTGTGTTAATTAATCCAATATTTGGATTAAATATACACGCACGTATTCATAATCGATTGCTCATTCAAGTCGCTTATTATTAAACATCTTATTTATGTCATCGTCAACAGTGTTCTGTTGTGAATCCGGAAATTATACCCGGTTATATTTGTTATATTATTCACATGTAACCCAGCGAATGATTTTGGTCTAATATTTGGCTAACTGATGAGACACTCTTTCCTTTCCCTATCGGAATTTCGTTTACTAGAATTGCAGTTGGAAAGTTGACGCTAAATTCAGGATACGTCGAACTTGCAGTTTTCATCTTTTTTTGAGAGAGTTGTATTATCGACGATCTGTTGCAGTAGTTCTTTCGTCGATTGCATTATTATTATTATTATTATTATTATTATTATTATTATTATTATTATTATTATTATTATTATTTTCATCATCATCATCATCATCATCAGCATCATCATCATCATCATCATCATCATCATCATTTTATTTTAAATCAGACGTAGTCATTAGCTCGTCATAAATCTTGATCATATCTGTAAATTCAATATCTGATATTATGCAATTTTATTAGATACTCATGTAATTTTGCATTTGTACATGTATCTATTTTTGGCATTGATATTAAGATCTCCAGCAAGTTTTGTTGCAGCTGATGCTGGTGCCATCGCTAGCGATGGTGTTATTATTGATAGCAATACGCCGTTCCAACGATAACAGCTGGCATCGAATATGTAATTATATCAGCGACAACTACACAAAAAATATATATACTTTTGCTGTATACTCATCAACTATATTGTTCGTCTGTTTTGCCATTCACGCACTTGATTGTACCTGTACTGGTGGCAGCTCGTTATATTTAAGTAGGTGATAGTTTAGCGACTAATTCAAAACACCAATGATAAAGCAAGCCGAGTGGTTGTTTTTCTTCTTCTTTTGGTTCCAGTTCAAATGTTGCTTAGTCATTTTGATCTAGTAATACTCGTATAGATTCAGAAGATCCAGTTAGTGGATAACGCCGTGGTATTGTAATACATATTGTAAATACTGTAATACCTAGTACTGTATATATATATATATATATATATATATATATATATATATATATATATATATATATATATATATATATATATATTCGTATTATTGCTCCATGGGCGAATCTCAGTTTGAGGTACCAAAAGTATTGGTATATCAATTTGCTTTATACCAACACATTAAATGCCATGTTATATATATATATATATATATATATATATATATATATATATATATATATATATATATATACACACACACATATATATATATATATATATATATATATATGTGTGTGTGTGTGTGTGTGTGTGTGTGTGTGTGTATATTCGTATTATTGCTCCATGGGCGAATCTCAGTTTGAGGTACCAAAAGTATTGGTATATCAATTTGCTTTATACCAACCAACACATTAAATGCCATGTTAATTGAATGTATGTGTAATACTTTAAATAGGGAATACGAACAGTTTCTTGCTAAAAGAAAGTATTCATGCACGATGTAAACGATAACTTCAGATTAAAAGACAATACATCATACCAGTAAAGGCATACAATGGATATGAAATATGACACCAGGAGAATGAGGGTGATAAAGGTAAAAATTTAAGTCATAAAAAACAAGTAACATAATGCAAACACATATACATAAATCTAATAAACTACTTAATTAAAATAGGCATTATGGTTGCCGGATTTAAGCCAGTTGAGTTTAGATGGAAACGTTAAAGTTAAAATTCCAATGACTACCAACTAAATAGAGAGACAGAAAGCATATTTACAGTGCGTCCTAGAACATCGTCTGAATCGGACTGCTGATGCGGACGAGAGAGAGAGAGAGAGAGAGAGAGAGAGAGAGAGAGAGAGAGAGAGAGAGAGAGAGAGAGAGAGAGAGAGAGACTTTTTACCTTTGTTACTGTTGTCAAATTTTGGTGTCCAAAATTAGAGTTGCAGTTTTTGAATGTTACCAAATTACAAGAGTATTTGTTATTAAAGTATATTATATGCTTCAGTTGCCATATATCTAACTCTAGAAATGTCTTGAGTAGGAAGGTTTGCTTTTCTTGTCAGTCATCTGAGCTATTACGGTTATGAAACGCCAGTTTTAGATCTCCTACTGCTTTTTCTTCTCCATTTTCTCTGAGGCTTGATTGCTACATAAATGACAAGAGGACAATAGCTGAAATTTGACCCAAAAATGCATGCGCAGACCCGTAACTTAGTATTAGTGGGAAAATAGTGATTGAGACATTGCAAGATGTTTGTCTTGATGCTTGTTGACAGATCTTATTCTTTGCTTAGATTCGAATCAATATCTATTCTAGTGAGTTTGAAAGGCCTCACAGGGTACTTCATAGTCTTCTTTGGTGAAACTGGATACATTTGGCACGTTTTCCATGAATTAATGCAGTGTTTTCGGTTCTTTAGTTTTCAATTAGTTTGATCGAGTTCAAATTAATGCTAAACGTTTTATATTTTTAATGATGAAGCAGGTTTCGGAAGATTGTCGACGATCTGGAAATTTACCTTTGTCAAAATAAGTATTAAAACGTTTGCTAATTTCTGAACATAAAAAATGGCGTGCACAATTTGAATATTTTTTAGGGGTATGTTATCAAAGGCTGTCGATTTCTTTGTATCAAGGCTTTCATAATTCTGGGAACTTGTTTGATGTTTATGTATTTTTTTAGATTGTTGATTTGTCATAAATAGCTTGTATGTTAGGACGAATAGTTATATTATCTCCGAGATAAATTGACCCAATGGTGTTCACAATGTTAATGTGGCACACTTGAAAATGTAACTATCAATATCTGGGGCAGTAAACAGGACATGGCGCTCCATCCGATTTATTTTACGGCCTGAACTTTTATTTCTAGTTGGACACAAAAAAAAAAAAAGATTTGACGGTAGACCGAAAGTCCTTAGATTTGAGTCAACCAAGATACCGTTCAAAGAAATAAGTTTTCCAGAAACTTTTAAATATGTAATGTGCCATACGACTTATGTATATATATATATATATATATATATATATATATATATATATATATATATATATATATATATATATATATATATATATATATATATATATATATATATATATATAACCTTTCTATCTATTTACGTGTATTATATTTGCCCCATACATTTGAAGACAAGAACTGCATGTATTCTACAAATCATGATATAGCAAGTATGGATTATATTCAGAACACAATTATTAAAATATTTAGTACACTTAATTCCTACCATCTTCTTTCTTCTCGTATTACCTTAATGAGTTAACTTTTGTCCCCAAAAGGACAAACCATTGTTAGGAAATGATTGAACAATATCTGTGTTTTCATTGCATTCAATTCAAAGCCTATTTTCTAGTTGTGTATTGATTGTGGAATGGTGTAAATATGGATCAAAGTAATTTTCTTGCATGCATGTCGCAAACGTATCTACTTTGTCGCACACGTCTAGCAAGAAAACACGTGTCTGATTTAAAAATATTTCCACCTGAATCGATTCAGGTGGAAACATTTTTAAAGCAGACACGTGTTTTCTTGCTAGACGTGCTGCTAACGATTGCCACTGAAATTCTGTATCACAACTGTATGGTTGATGACGAGTCAATTGAAAATGTGTTGTCAAGCTTATCTCTCATGGTTTGTACCTGAATCGATTAACTGAATGTTAATTATCTCCTGAAATGGTAATTTAAAAGCGAGCCTCGCAACCAAAATTATACCATTTTATTGCCAATTGTTGTTGCTTCCGTTATTATTTTTGTTATATTATTGTTATTATTGTAAAAATGGATGTCAACACTACACCACTAGGCGTATGAAATTATGATGGGTACTCACAGGTTAGGACGGAAGGTCTCAATAGATCAACGGACAAGTGTTCGGGACAAGGGCGCACCATTTGTGGATGCGGCTGTGGCCGACCAGCTATGGTTCAAAATAGCAGGGAAGGCAGGTCTCTTCATTCGTGGTTGGTCATCTGCCTAGGAGAGGGAAACGATAATAAAACATACGGCCTGGGGACCTCGCTGTCATCGTCCTTTCTTGCTGGGCCATTGCAGATGAACCCAGGTTTAAAGGGATGGGCGAGTGTGCGCGCAGACTGCACTCCACCTAAAAGCTCCACTGCGCAGGCACGAAGGAACTGGCTACTGTTTACGTTTTACGATCAACTCTATCAAGTCATACTGTGATGGAAAACGGGCGAAAACGGCAGATGTCACTGGAAGCCGCAGTCCCAATGCTACATGCAGGCGACCCAGGCCTTTGGCCGTCTGGTGTTGATTCAGAGACGACACCATCACCCGGCAGCAGCCTGAGTGACGAAGCAGCCTTATCTAGGGACATCACTGCTTGCTCCATATGAAGAAGGGCCTTGAAAAGGTGGCCTAACCAAAGCTCGTCTCCTTACACAGAGTTGATCTTCCGCAGCCAATTGAATCTTCCAACGCGGTCGAAATAGCGTAAAACACAAGACATACTCCACCTGCCTCACATCGTGGGAAAAGACTAAACCTGACTTGTTGGAATCTCAGAACAATGCTAGACTCAGCCGATAGCAACATACCAGAACGATGCTCTGCATTAATCGCACACGAACTCCGCCTTTCAGAGGAGGGAAGTCCGAGAGAACTCGGCGCTGGATACACCCTGTACTGGTCAGGAAAACCAAAGGCTGGAGTAGGTCTCAAGATCAAGAACTCAATCGCCACCAAGTTAACAAACCTTCCCACTGGTCACATCGACCGCATCATGTCCACGAATTTCCAATTATGGAACCAACAACATGCCACACTCGTCAGTGTATATGCTCCAACACTCCAGATAAATTCTATGTTGACCTGCGTAGACTTCTCAAGAGCGTCACAGAAAGAGACAAAATAATCATCCTCGGAGATTTCAATGCTAGGGTGGACAGAGACTCAGATACATGGAAAGCCGTTCTTGGGAAACATGGCGTGGATGGCTGCATTATCAATGGGCGCCTGCTTCTTGAATTTTGTGCAAAATTACAGCTCACCATCACAACACCGTATTCGAACAGAAAGATAGCCTGAAAACGACCTGGATGCACTCTCGATCAAAACACTGACACCTAACAGATTACATCATAGTACGCCAGAGGGACTTAAAAGCTGTCCTTCATACCGAAGTGATGCCCAGTGCAGAGTGCCACACAGATCATCGTATTGTCAGATGCAAACACTTCAAACCCAGGCCCAGACAACAAGGATGTACCCAGAGAAGGAAGCTCCAGATAAAAAAAACTTTTGTGTGCTAACGTAAATGCAGATTTTCCAAAGAGCTTGCGGTGTAGACTTGAAAAACCTACTCTTCCGTCAGACCGACCTCCAGAAGAGACGTGGTATCACATCAAGGCTGCCATTATGCAAACCTCAGAAGAAATCCTTGGATTCACCATTAAGAAAAACAAAAACTGATTCTGATTTGATGAAAACAACCAAGAAATACAAGAACTGCTTGCCAAAATGAGATCAGTGTACCAGCCCACCTCGCTCAACCATCCTGTCCACAGAAGAAACAACATTCTGTCTTATCTGCAGCTCCCTCCAGTGCAGTCTCCGAGACATACACAATGAATGGTGGACAGTACTTGCAGAAAAACCCAGCTGTACGCGGACACTGGTGACAACAAGAGGTTCTGTGAAGCGTTGAAAGCAATGTAGGGTCCTCCCTTCCAGAGCTCATTACAGAGTGCAGATGGCCAAGAGCTACTCACTGACAGGGAATCTATCGTAAACCACTAGTCTGAGCACTTCCAGACCCTCTTCAGCAATATCCGTACAGTCCAGGAGGCAACTATTGATCGCATCCCACAACAGCCACCAAAGATGGAACTCGATAAGGTATCCACAATGCAAGAGACTGCAAAGGCCATCCAACAGATGAGGACTGGAACGGCTGCAGAAAAAGACGGTATCCCACCAGAGATCTGGAGGAGTGGAGGCCCAGCATTACGCACCAAACTTCACGAGTTCTTCATTTGCTGCTGGGAGCAAGGGAAACTTCCAAAAGACCTCCGAGATGCAATCATCACCTTGTATAAAAACAAGGGGAGAAAAATCTGACAGCCCAAACTACCGTAGGATAGCTTTGCTCTCCATTGCAGGCAAAATCCTTGCTAGAGTGTTGCTGAAGAGACTGGTGCCTACCATTGCAGAAGAAAATGCTCCAGAGAGTCAATGTGGCTTCAGAGACAATAGGGGCACAACTGATATGGTATTCGTCCTGAGACAGATTCAGGAGAAATGTCGAGAACAAAACAAAGGACTAAACATCACATTTGTAGACCTGACGAAGGCATTTGGCACGGTGAGCAGAAATGGACTGTGGAAAATACTTGAAAAGCTTGGCTGTCCTCCTAAGTTCCTTACCATGGTCATCCAACTGCATGAAGACCAGCTTGGTCAGGTCAGAAACAATAGTGGCCTGTCACTGACCCTCACCAGTGTAAATGGCGTGAAAAGAGCTGTGTTTTAGCCCCCACACAGTTCTCAATTTTTTTTCAGCATGATGCTCCAAAATGCAACAGAAGACCTCAATGACCAAGATGGCATCTATATCTGATTTCGTTTTGATGGCAACCTCTTTAACTTAAAGCGACGCCAGGCCCACACCAAGACCAAGGAAAAACTGATTAGAGAACTTCTCTAAGTGGAGTAATTGACTTGGCGGGTGGCAGATACACGTAAATCTCTACTACATTATACAAATTTAAGACTCGAAAAATCGATGGTTCATTTACAAATCTTCCCCACACAAAACCCCCTAAACAGAACATAAATTAATGTGAAGAATAAGAATGAGAAATGCTTTTGAAAGCGATATAAAAAGCTTAGATATACTGAGCAGTCATATGGACAGACGATCAGACGATGCATCGATTTTAAAAGTGCCTAATGAATATATCTATTCAAATGTGAAAGAAAACCGAGTATCGTGTCGAAAACAAAGGCCGAGTTGGTATCATCATATCATGGACAAATCTTCAAAAACTCAACATGAAAGCTGCAATACTGAAGGAATTGAATTGTCACTGTCCTGCGGGTCTTCGCCATTCGAAGATAAGGTGGTTATAAGCTCAGAAGATTCTGATAATGATGTAGAAGCGGCTGCTGCCACCCAAATTAATATGTACCAGTTTGAACCCTATATTTTTAATACCAATGAATCTGAGGTTGCAGATGAAGATAATGACGAAGACGAGAGATTGATGGAAAATTTATTGTAATTGTTTTCTGAATATGTCCTAAGTTATTCGACGATACTTACAGTACTGCTCAATAGTCTCCGGTTTGTTTACAAATGGATTACTAACAAACTAATGTCAAGGAACAAACGTTCACCACTTTCAACTACCTTCTCTCCAGTAGACCTTCCGGACATGTTTGCAAATTTCTTCTGTGACAAGGTACAAACCATTAGAGATAAGCTTGACAACACATTTTTAATTGACTCATCATCACCATACAGTTGTGATACAGAATTTCAGTGGCAATCATTAGCAACATTTGAACCTGTCTATGAACTTAATATGGACTATCGTGATGAAGAGTGCACCAAAGTCATGTGAACTTGATCCAATTCCAAAATCACAGCTGCCTGAGTGCTTAGATCCAATATTGATTGCCTTCACTAATTGATGTTATTACTACCTCTCTCTCATCCAGGGAATTCCCATAATTTTTCAAAACTGCCACTGTAAAGCATCTGCTGAAGAAACCAACACTCGACCATAATGATTTAAAGAATTAATCTCCCATTCATATAAAAAAAATCTTAGAAAAAGTTGTTCTAACCAAACTTCTATCTCATCTGAATTAAGCAGTCTTTTTAGCAATGTACAGTCTGCATATCGCCCTTGCCATGGTACTGAAACTACTCTTCTGAAAGCGGTTGACATTCTCTGCTTTGGACAGCAGAAAGATTACAGTCCTCACAAGCATTTGACACAATAGACCATGATATATTACTTCACTGACTCCAGCATGTATTTGGCATTCACAATACAGCCTTACTGTGGTTCAAGTCCTACTTAGTCAACAGGACAAAAAATTTGTATCTGCAAATGGAATATAGTCGAGCCCAGTTGATGTATGATTTGGTGTTCCACAGGCATCTGTTCTTGGACCTGTTCTCTTAATTCTGTACACTCAGCCGCTCTCAGGTGTCATATATCATTATCCAGTGTCTCACCAATTGTACACTGATGACACCCAAATATACAAATTAAGTCACCCAACTGAAGTTGATGCTACCATCCATGGAGTTGAGAAGTCCATTTCTGATGTGAAATCATGGATGACATGTAACAAGCTGCAGATGAATGATGATAAAACTGAGGCCATTCTGATCACAACACAAAGATGTTCTCACTCACATCCTTTACCTCAAACAATAAATATCAGCAACACCAACATTAAATTCTCACAGTCAGTATGGAACCTAGGCGTTACTCTGGACAGTATTCTCATATTGCACCAACATGAAATGAACATGTGCAAGGCTGTGTTTCTTGAGCTGAGACACATCAGCTCCACTCACAAATATATTTCAGTTCACACCACTAAAACACTTGTGTGTTCATTAGTACTTTCAAGACTGGATTATTGTAACTAAAGTCTGTCTGGTTCATCACAATATCTACTCCAGAAACTTCAAAAAGTTCAATACACAGCTGCTAGGATTATCCTTAGAGTACCACGATCAAAGCACACTTCCATGCTACTCTACACTCTACACTGGCTGTCCATTCAATCCAGAATCAAACACAAAATTTGTTCTCTGTGCTACGTTTCACTGAAGGACTCCAGTCCAGCATATCTATCTGACCTCACCCATGTGTACACACCAGCAAGATATTTATGCTCCTCTTCTGACAATCGCATATTCATTATTCCCACTATGAAAATGAAGTAATATGGACAACGCTCTTTTGCATACCAGAGCCCAGCAATGTGGAATGAATAGCCCATTGAAATTAGACACAAAGACATGGTGATCTCTTTCAAGTGTGCTCTTAAAACTCACCTTTTTTATCTACAAGAACAAAGTTTAAAGAACTTTTAATGCTTCCTAGCTTAAATGTTTTCAGCATTTTTTATGTTTTCTAATTTCATGGTGTTTTGTTTTTTGAAGTCATATCATTATTTATGTTGTAAAGCGCTTAGAGCTTCTAAAGATTAGGTGCTATACAAAGTCCTCATTATTATTATTATTAATTTGTCTCACCTGTATTAAAGGCTGTACAAGTGTATTGCATTTTGTGTGTAGGCATGTATTTATACCTTGATAAGTAAAAAGTACATCGGATCACAGTTGTAAGCTTCGAAAACCCATAAACAAATTGATATGATTTAGAAGTATTTCAGATTCCTAGGAGAAGAACTCCTCTTTTGCACAACTGTTGAAATAAGCAGGACATCACAGTCATGACATTAAAATTGAACTCATACTCTGTACACTGTATTACAAGTTAAAATTTCAAATTTCTCATATGTATGTGAAAAGTTGATTTTTATAAACTATGAAATAAACCCTTTTTCAGTGGTAAGCATCTACTTGCTTCATATATAATTTAATTTTACAGTTCTGTACTGAATGTTTTACCTGTTCCCGACTTTATTCAGTTTGTGTCATTGTACTGTGCTGTTGATGTGTTCATAAATATAAGATTAAATTTGACAAGCACTATGCATTAAAAAAAAGGTTCTATTTTAGGTGGAACTGTGGACATTGTTTGGTAATGCCCACAGCAAGGGAATGTGTATGTTGTTGTGATATAAAGAATGTCCCATGTGTCCGCAATGAAGGGGATACAATGTGTTACACACTATCCAGGGTTCAGTCCAGTTTGTCCTGACATCCATGCTTTAAAAGTTGCATACTACCAGTATAGACAACAATTTGGAGAACATCCAGAGCAAGGAAATGAGTAGGTAAAATGTCTGAGTGATTTTTCATCTTCTTTTATTTTCAAACATTTTGTTTTCTTATCAATGCATGACAGCATAGTATTGGAGTTATTAATACAGCCAATAAATAAGCTACTTTTCCAGTCATTTTATGACATCTTCATTGAACCCCTCTTCTGGAAGCCTACACTATCTAACCTTTATTCCACAGTGTAACTGATAAATCATGCCAAAAAATAACATATACATGTTCAAATATTGTTTTATTTCATCTCTCTCTCTCTCTCTCTCTCTCTCTCTCTCTCTCTATATATATATATATATATATATATATATATATATATATATATATATATATATATATATATATATATATGATGCACCGAATATATTGGAACCACTACTTACATTATCTACTAAATCTGTTGATTTCCTGATTTGATCTAATGTATAAAGTATATTTTATTTCAACTTAATTTTCAAATTATTATTTCAGAAGACATTGGTACACAGCATATAGATAATTTGCTCAGTGGTGTTGGCACTTCTTGGGCAAGGAAAACACTGGCTTTCATGATGCTAACAGCGATTAAATCTGCAAAGAAAATTTTGAGTAGCAATATCCTTGTCAGGCCTCTCATACAGACAACATAATGGTGATGGTACAACTACCAGAAGTTTTACTCCTTCATCATTCATGTGAGACACCTGTCCAATTGTAAGTTATGTTTTCATCAGATCTTCAACATATTCTGTAAATTAAAGTAAATTTAATATACAGTGTATTGTACAAGCCAAAGACCACAACCTTTTGTTGAAGTTAATACATGAATTAAAAATATTTGTCTTTACAACTGTTTGCATCATTTTATTTTTTTTTACCACAGGGCAAAATCATGTCTTTAAAATTAAAGAAGTGTCAACTTTAACAAATGCTTTGCCATTACTGTTTGAATTAAATAATAAAATATAATATGTAATTACACTTGGTATAACAGTATTTATATCTCTAAGTGATATACAGATATTAATTTCTCTAATTGATATATACCTTGCTGTTCATTAATTAATCATGTATATTCTTACCTCCGGGTTCTTCCTCCACCATTAATACTGGCCGCCATGTACAGCCTATATTGTGCTTAAAAATGGTGTTAAACCATAAAAAAACAAAACATATTCTTACCATATGTTGAGTCAATTATGATTTTCCTGACAGTGTATTCTCCTTTCTTGTACTTTTGGATACACTATTTTATATCTGGCTCACCCATCCTTAAGTGCATGCTTGGCTGTTTTCATTAAAATTCAATGCAGTTAGCCACAGCCTATTGCAAAGTAAAAAAAAAATGCAAATTATATAATTCTATCAAAAACCAGATAGTTTATTTTTATAGATACTTTATTTGCATATATTGCAAAACACTAAAAACTGTTATACAATTTTACATTGCAGGATATCAAAAGATCAGATCTTGATATTTATGAAGATGAATATACTGAACTATAAATAAAACACTGAAAAACCTAAATCAGTATTTTCTGTTTAAACTGTAAATTACAATAAAATTGTCATAACCCATTGATAAAATTTGTTGGATTAAAATTATACCTGCACAAGTTCCACATCCACAACAATGCCCTTGTCTAAGTCGAGTATACTGTAGCTGCCATATTTGTCACCGTGTCCATGAGTGTCAGCACTACCATCTTTTCCAAGTGTAACATATATCTTCTGTTCAGTAATCTCTTGCACAAAGGTTCTTTGAAAATTATGTCAAAACACTTCCAATAGCAGGATAAAAATAGAATTTCCGATGGCTAATAAATATTGACATCCTTATGCAATACATGTTCATGAATTTGTACATGCGTTAGGATTTGCTTGGAATTGAGCCAGAAAATAAAATTCTTGCTGATATTAGCATATTTCCAGCTGGTTTAACCAGCTATTGCATTCTTGTCTTATTTTTACCAAAGATCCAGTCACATGACGATTTCACCGTGTTTAAAAAGCACAACATCTAAATAAGTCCATCAGATTTGATTCAAATACTTCAAATTTAGTTTCAGCATTAGCTGGAACATTCCTGAAAAATAAAAGTTTGATCCATACATTGAATATGGAGAAGCATACTACAAGTAAAATACATATCTTGTCCTATAGAGTGGCTGTAAAACTTGAATAGCATGTTTAGTTTCAATTTAGCATACTTGTACTGTACTTTTATGTTCATTATCATCTTCCATATCCTTCAATAAGAAGGTAGGAGCAGTTTATCTTTACATTGCAGTAAAGGGCAATATCTGTATCAACTACCTTGGCATATGTCTGCATGATTGTGCAAGTTAATGCAGCCGATAGGCACATAATATAAGAATATGGTTGTTATCTATTTTCCTGTTATCCTCATCTGATGTCTGAGGGGAAGTTTGTGGTTCATTGTCACTGTCTGACAAGTCATCTTTCATTGGTGATGAGAGTGGTTCCTCAAATCTGCTGGCTGATGTACTTTGTTGGAAAATGTTTTTAGCTGTTGATCTGGTATCAAACTCAAAGTAATTGGGATGGACTAGCTGAAATGCATCTCTCATCATCTCTCATCACTGGTCTATTATCAATAAAATCAGTCTGCACACCTACCGGGTACATAAATGAAAATAGTTTATAAAAGCCGAACAATTTTGCATACAGGAATCCAAGGTTTTTTTTTTAAAAAATTACTTTCATCTGCATTGGGAGTTTAAATATTGTGTTTCCATTACATTACAACTATCAATTTCCTGGAAAACATTAAAACCTGCCTTGAAAGACCACTGCTATGTGAGACCATCTGTCTTGAGAAATTGATTGATTATTTAGTTTTTTTAAAAAAAAACCTGTTATGGAAGACCACCTGACTTGAGATACCATAATTTTCTGGCAGAAGAGGTGGTCTTTCAAGACAGGTTCCACGGTTTCACTGTATTCCAAAGTACTTGACAAAAGAAAAAGCCAATCATGTGTCATCCAAAGTCTTCAAAATAGTACTTTTAAGCTTAACTTACTAATAAATTGAAACAGTATCAATGTTTATTGTGTACAGTCATCCTACCATCCAGTTAGGGCTTACCTCATGCTATTTCCAATGGCTTTGATTTTCTCTTTTCAACCATTGTCTGAATAAAATCATAACCAAAAGTTATATTCTGAATGTATACGAGTACCTGTGCTTATCATTTTCACTGCAGATCCAGTCATTGATTTTGGCACCTTAATATAAGTCTGGCATTTCTTAGACCGCTATTTTATCTTTTAGTTGACTAGGCAACCAATGGATGCAGTCAGAGGCTTCACTTTATCAATTTCATATTCATCTACCTGAAAAAGGCCAACTGCATGTTTTATTTCTTTTGAATACTGTACTTTGTTTGAACAAGTTATTTTAGCATTTATAAATTTTAAGAAGATGGAATTATTTAAAGAAGATAAAGAAAATAGTTCCTAAAGGTTCCTATGAATTCAATAAAAGCCCCTATCCACCATAACAGAATGTGTTTGAAACATTAAAAGAATGCATTTTTAAATACAGACATTTTTTACTTTAGATGAGTAAACCTATCCAAAATGTTTAAGCTCTATACAAGAAAGCTAAATTTTTTCAAAATGTCAAATGAATTTTCAAATCCTTGATCCAGAGTTGTCTAATAAGGTATGTTTTGTTTTAGATTATTGCGGCATATGAGGAACAAAGCTCACAACAAATAGACATTCAGACAACTCTGGATCAAGGATTTGAAAATTCATTTGACATTTTGAAAAAATTTAGCTTATGACTCTTCACCGACATCCTAAAAATAATTAGCCACGATATGACTGAAAAATTGTTAAACATGACACCACCACTACCCAAAATGGGAATAAACCTCATCTTATTCATAAATATCTTTATTTTTCAGTCATATCACTACAATGTCTGCAGTGCAGCAGTTTATAATAATGTCTAGCACTGGGGCTTCATGCTGCAGACATGTAGCATGATGTCCCACCCAGTCACATTATCCTGACACCAAAACGACCAGTCTTAACACAAACCTCTTAATGTTGAGCACCTAGCGAGGCAGCTATTAGTACTATTTTTGTATGTCTACCAGAAGAAAGATTTTTCTATTCACATGGTCAAACAAAAGTGAAGGTAACATAAAAATTTTGACAATATTTATCAAATGTTTATATCTCTTGATTTATTAGATATTTATTTGTTTTGTAAACTATGAAAGTATGTTCAATGGAAATGACATGGTGACTGGTTGTTGAATTTCATCAATATAATAAACTCACTTCTGCTGCTTCTCTCTTTGAATAGCCCCTTCTTATTTTGTTTTTGTTTGGCAGTAACAGTTGACAAGTTACTTTCTCTGATTGTGACATTTCAAGCCATGACAGTTGATGCTTTGGTGTTGAAGGTTCTGATACATTTGGCTTGGTTGTCAGTTTCCTTCACACAGTGGATAGACGGGAAAGCATCATCATTTAGTTTGACTTTCTTCGGTTTCCTACAAATATGCCTAAAATATATGCCTAAATGGGAAGCATTCTAGTGTGAAATGAAAGGAGCAGAGGGAAGAAAACTTAGTTGGACCATCCCAGTTTGCTCTTTTGATTTGTACAAAATCTGTCCAGGTAAGGCAAAGTGCTTGGACTTTCAGGAAGGAATGCATGGAAAACCCATCAGCATTTGTATTCCGACAAAATATTGCAACACACATGACCCTGCTGCATTTGCTTGTACCTCCACGATCTCTTGGCATGAATGTGATCATAAAACTTTTCAAACTAATATGGAACGAAACACATGCTTTATGTTTTGATAGAAACAGAAGTAAGGTGTGTTCAAAATATGACGTCTACACACTCCAGAAATTACCAAGCGATAAAATCGGTCCAAAATTAATTATTTTTTCAAACACACCTGAGCATTTTTCTCAGTTATTATGGTGAAAATTTCCATCGGGTGTTTTTTTATATATTCCACATCCAGATTTTATTTTTCATTCATATAATGTTGAATTTTTGTTATGTTATCTACACTGGTATGGCACTTTAACACTAACCTCTTAATGCTGAGCACCTAGCAGGGCAGCTGTTAGTAACACTTTTATAAAGCTTTGGTATGGCTCAGCTGGGGTTCAAACTCATGACCTCCTAAACTAGCCATCAGAGAGGACTAACATTTATGAAATTCTGTGAAACTGAAATGAGTTTTTGAAGGTAAATTTCCCATCAGATGCATTAGAAAAACCAAAAGATCCAGCGACAAACATGTGAACATGCTTAGAATATTAGAATTAAAACTTCAATGTTAAGAAGAAAACCATCCCTCTTAATCTTGTTGTTAAGCAAAATAGAAGAGTTTTATTTTGTCTAATGGTCTTCATGTTCTTTAAAGGGGAAAGTCTTTTTACTTTAGGGATATTCATTGGGACTTGTAAGGGGTTAGCGAAATGTAGCACCAAAGCGCTACATGCATTTATATCTCCGTTTTTTCACAATCTATCAAAATATGATAGCCACTTGTTCAGCGAAAAACTGAAACTTATCCTGATGGAGGCATCAGCATCATCTATCAAAGTGGTATGTAAATGTTGTTTCACAACAATACAACCAAGATATGGCACAAGATGACATTGAGTTGTTTCAACAGCTTGAAATTTATTCATCCATCTATTGAAACATTTGTTAAAAAAAATACAGAACATTAGGTTTTATGAAACATTAAAACATATCAATGGTATGAATGAAAATTAACTTTAGGAAAGATGTGTTCCCATACAAGTACATAGTTTCGTCAAATCTGAGAAAAACAGCTTATTGTTAATTTATAAATTCTAGTATTACTTAAAAAGAATATCTATTTCTGGGGAAGATTTTCAATAGGTGAAGGATGTAATGGACCACTTGAACCCCAAGACATCAGGTAAACTTCAGGAGTCATATAAAGGAGATATTAAAGTCGTGCAAAATGTTTAAAGTTTCATTTTTAGACCCTTGCTATTATTACAATGTATCTGGGTACTAGTATCAGGCCTGTCTGAAGATGGATAACGTTGTTTTGATATATAATCAAGACCCGATGGTTGAAAGGGGAATCACAGGAGGTATTAGCATTGTGTTCAAGACATGCAAAAGCAAAATAAAAGTATTTGAAGAATTATAGAGTCTTAAGGTAGCTAGTGATGATAAAATAGAAAATATCTTGAAATGAACCATAAAATATGGCCTCGTAATTGCAGAAAAGGGATTTTGTTGGTCGCTGATTATTTCAACAACTGTCCTCTTGCACACAAGACGATGGTACATTCTGCTCACAAGCAAATACCACAATTTCAAAAGAAATTAAATGAAGATGGAAAATGATATCATAAATAAAAACGATTCATATGTTTGCTGTATTACTAGACAAAGTATATTATTCACTACACGGAAAATACCATATGAGTAAAGGTGAATGACTAAATTAAGACAAATACATGAATGTTGTTCCATCCAAAGATTTGGACAGAAAAATACTAGTACATAACCTTGAATGAGAAAAAAGCAATCAATAACTTTGAGAAAGTCTATTTAAATTTGGCAACAAATCAACATTGGGATAAAGGAAAATATCAGCAAAGATCAAAAGTTAAAATAATGGAGAGTGGACTTGTCCATGGCATACACTATTAGTAATAGATGTGTTTAAGAAGTGAGAAAAGTTATGAAAATATCAGGAAGGCTTGTCAAAAGAACAACTGTTTAAAAACGTGTTAGTTTGAACGTCAAAACCACAATTAGATACGCAAACAACAAAAATATTTAAATTGAGAAGAAAAAATTGGACCAAAGAAAATGGAGATGCATCTGCAGGACATAATGGTGAAGACACTGCAAATTGCAGAAATCCAGCCCATAAAAAAAAAAAAGAACAGAAAAATGTTCCAAGAATAAAAACAGTTGAAAAGCAAAATATACGTACACATAAAACCGAAATACTAGTGAAAGTTTTAAAGATGGATGAACTTAATAGTTTTGTTAAACAATGTCTCATAAGCATGTCTGTGTGTTAATAGTTCCCGTCTTATCGCTACAATGTCTGCAGTGTGACAGTTTATAGCAATGTTTAGCACTGACACTAAGCCAACCAGTTTAGTTTAGTTTAGTTTAACACTAACCTCTTAATGCTGTCCGCCTAACCAAGCAGCTGTTTAAACCATTTTTATGCCTCAGTCAGGGTTCGAACCACCATCTCCCATATCTGAGGCAGATGCTCTAACCACTATGCCACTAGAAAGATCACAATCAAATGTAAAGTATAAAGAAAGACAATGTTACAGATAGATAACATAAGCATGTTATAAAGTATAAAGAAAGACAATAGAAAGTCAGCATGTTATAAAGTATAAAGAAAGACAATGTTACAGATAGATAACATCAGCATGTTATAAAGTATAAAGAAAGACAATGTTACAGATAGATAACATCAGCATGTTATAAAGTATAAAGAAAGACAATGATACAGATAGATAACATCAGCATGTTATAAAGTATAAAGAAAGACAATGATACAGATAGATAACATCAGCATGTTATAAAGTATAATGAAAGACAATGTTACAGATAGAGAAAGTCAGCATGTTATAAAGTATAAAGAAAGACAATGTTACAGATAGATAACATCAGCATGTTATAAAGTATAATGAAAGACAATGTTACAGACAAAGTCTACATGTTGTAAAGTATAATGAAAGACAATGTTACAGATAGAGAAAGTGAGTATGTTGTAAAGCATAATGAAAGACAATGTTACAGAGAATGTCAGTATGTTGTAAAGTATAATGAAAGAATGTTACAAATAAAGTCAGCATGTTGTAAAGTATAATGAAAGACAATGTTACAGATAGAGAAAGTGAGTATGTTGTAAAGCATAATGAAAGACAATGTTACAGATAAGTAAGTATGTTGTAAAGTATAATGAAAGACAATGTTACAGAGAATGTCAGTATGTTGTAAAGTATAATGAAAGAATGTTACAGATAAAGTCAGCATGTTGTAAAGTATAATGAAAGAATGTTACAGTTAAAGAAAGTCAGTATGTTGTAAAGTATAATGAAAGAATGTTACAGATAAAGTCAGTATGTTGTAAAATATAATGAAAGGCAATGTTACAGATAGAGAATGTAAGTATGTCCTAAAGTATAATGAAAGACAATGTTACAGATAGAGAAAGTAAGTATGTTGTAAAGTATAATGAAAATATGTTACAAAGTCAGCATGTTGTAAAGTATAATGAAAAACAATGTTACAGAGAATGTCAGTATGTTGTAAAGTATAATGAAAGAATGTTACAGTCAGAGAAAGTAAGTATGTTGTAAAGTATAATGAAAGAATGTTACAGTTAAAGTCAGCATGTTGTAAAGTATAATGAAAGACAATGTTACAGATAATGTCAGTATGCTGTAAAGTATAATGAAAGACAATGTTACAGATAAAGTCAGTATGTTGTAAAGTATAATGAAAGACAATGTTACAGATAAAGTCAGTATGTTGTAAAGTATAATGAAAGACAATGCTACAGATAGAGAAAGTAAGTATGTTGTAAAGTATAATGAAAGACAATGTTACAGAGAATGTCGGTATGTTGTAAAGTATAATGAAAGACAATGTTACAGATAGAGAAAGTCAGTATGTTGTAAAGTATAATGAAAGACAATGTTACAGAGAATGTCAGTATGTTGTAAAGTATAATGAAAGACAATGTTACAGATAGAGAAATTAGGTAAGTATGCTGTAAAGCATAATGAAAGACAATGTTACAGTGAATGTCAGTATGTTGTAAAGTGTAATGAAAGAATGTTACAGATAAAGTCAGCATGTTGTAAAGTATAATGAAAGAATGTTACAAAGTCAGTATGTTGTAAAGTATAATGAAAGACAATGTGACAGAGAATGTCAGCATGTTGTAAAGTATAATGAAAGAATGTTACAAAGTATGTTGTAAAGTATAATGAAAGAATGTTAGACAGAAAGTAAGTATGATGTAAAGTATAATGAAAGAATGTTACAGTTAAAGTCAGCATGTTGTAAAGTATAATGAAAGACAATGTTACAGATAATGTCAGTATGTTGTAAAGTATAATGAAAGTCTGTTACAGATAAAGTCAGTATGTTGTAAAGTATAATGAAAGACAATGTTACAGAGAATGTAAAGTATAATGAAAGACTGTTACAGATAAAGTCAGCATGTTATAAAGTATAATGAAAGACAATGTTACAGAGAATGTAAAGTATAATGAAAGACAATGTTACAGAGAATGTCAGCATGTTGTAAAGTATAATGAAATACAATGTTACTGAGAATGTCAGTATGTTGTAAAGTAGAATGAAAGACAATGTTACAGATAAAGTCAGCATGTTATAAAGTATAATGAAAGACATTGTTACAGAGAATGTCAGCATGTTGTAAAGTATAATGAAATACAATGTTACAGAGAATATCAGTATGTTGTAAAGTATAATGAAAGACAATGTTACAGATAGAGAAAGTCAGCATGTTATAAAGTATAATGAAAGACAATGTTACAGAGAATGTCAGTATGTTGTAAAGTATAATGAAAGAATGTTACAGATAAAGTCAGCATGTTGTAAAGTATAATGAATTACAATGTTACAGATAGAGAAAGTAAGTATGTTGTAAAGTATAATGAAAGAATGTTACAGATAAAGTCAGCATGTTATAAAGTATAATGAAAGACAATGTTACATATAAAGAAAGTCAGTATGTTGTAAAGTATAATGAAAGACAATGTTACAGATAGAGAAAGTCAGTATGTTGTAAAGTATAATAAAATACAATGTTACAGATAGAGAAAGTATGTTGTAAAGTATAATGAAAGAATGTTACAGATAAAGTCAGCATGTTGTAAAGTATAATGAATTACAATGTTACAGATAGAGAAAGTAAGTACGTTGTAAAGTATAATGAAAGAATGTTACAGATAAAGTCAGCATGTTATAAAGTATAATGAAAGACAATGTTACAGATAAAGAAAATCAGTATGTTGTAAAGTATAATGAAAGACAATGTTACAGATAGAGAAAGTCAGTATGTTGTAAAGTATAATGACAATGTTACAGATAGAGAAAGTCAGCATGTTATAAAGTATAATGAAAGACAATGTTACAGAGAATGTAAAGTATAATGAAAGACAATGTTACAGAGAATGTCAGCATGTTGTAAAGTATAATGAAATACAATGTCACAGAGAATGTCAGTATGTTGTAAAGCATAATGAAAGAATGTTACAGATAAAGTCAGCATGTTGTAAAGTATAATGAAAGAATGTTACAGTTAAAGAATGTCAGTATGTTGTAAAGTATAATGAAAGACAATGTTACAGATAGAGAAAGTCAGTATGCTGTAAAGTATAATGACAGACAATGTTACAGATAGAGAAAGTCAGCATGTTATAAAGTATAATGAAAGACAATGTTACAGAGAATGTCAGCATGTTGTAAAGTATAATGAACGACAACGTTACAGATAGACAAAGTCAGTATGTTGTAAAGTATAATAAAATACAATGTTACTAATAGAGAAAGCATGTTGTGTTTAGCGGTGGTTAAGCTGTTGGGCCTAGCAATGGGTATAACTGTTGTGTCCAATATGCATGATGATAGAGAACACAGGTTAATCATGGATTTCAAGAAAATAAATATATACCAAAAATAATGGGTTAGAATGTATGAAGCATACATTGCATCCCAATAATAACAATCTTGAATTAAAAGAAAAACTGAACAAAACTGTTCAAGAATTGAGAAGAATGTTTATTAAATGAATGGTGAAATACTACATTGCTTAGAACAAAATAAAAAGGCTTCGCTTTATCAAACGTTTTTGGAATTATCAAAGAATGGACTCAAACCAAGATAAGTATATATATATATATATATATATATATATATATATATATATAGACACTTATTATGGAACACAAATGGAAATTGTTTCAAATACTAGTTTAGAAACTTAAAAAAATTTCGATTTGAAATTTTATTATCGATCTGCAAAATTTTACTGGAGAAAATAATTTGCAAAAACACTTAATAATTCATCAAGTGATATAAAAACTATTAATTAAGAGACAGCAAACTGAATTAAAAAATTACACATCCCTAGAATCTAAGAAAATATGAATGGATTTTAAAAAATGTGCATATCCCAACTACTGACTTTTCAAGAAAAGTTTTGTAAAAAAGAGGTTTCTTTATCTATGTTTTTTAGCTTATTGACCTTACTTTAACATTTTTCCAGCAATATCACTACAATTTCTGCAATGTGGTAGTTTATAGTGATGTCTAGGACTGGGGCATCATGCCACAGACATGCAGCATGATGTCCCACCCAGTCACAGTATCCTGACACCAGACCGGCCAGTCCCAACACTAACCAAATGAGGCAGCTGTTAGTACCATTTTTACAAGTCTTTGGTAGGATTCTAAGCACTAAGGCCACGAAGCATGGGGAAGATGATTCTCAGTGTCTCAATAATATTAATAATAATAATCTCAAATTAGAAGCATATTAATCACTCCTTCATTAATGTACAACTTTTGTAAGTGATTAGATTGTCTCATTTTGGTTTGAACCAGTCTTGTGTAGATCAGTCCTATTTTAAACTAACTATAAAATAGGACTGGCTTCACCAGATCAAATCATGTTTTGAAAAATATTACTGATCCCTAAAATCCAAAGACCAGGACATATTTATGATTTTAAGTTTTTTTCTTTAATAGTCCATACATGCCCATCCTCATATGACTAGCAAAAGAATGCCAGGAAAGCAAAAGCTATTATTGCAAGTATCAGCAATAATTTACTAGTTGATTGGTAACAGTAAATAAATGCAATGTATTTGAAGTACAAGTACTGTAGGAAATGCTAGTAGAGGGTTTGATTATGACTTTTTAATGTAGCTTTAAAAAAATTTCAGTGATATTGCTAAAATGTCTGTAGTGAAGCAGTTTATAGTGATGATAGCACTGGAGCATCATGCTGTTAGTACCATTTGTGCAAGTCTTTGGTATGACTCGACCCCACAACCTCCCACTTCCGCGGATGATGCTCTAACCACTAGGTCACCCGAGTGGTTCAAAGTATTGAGGGTATAACTAATTTAGCAGCAGATTATACTGTAATATCCGCAATGTTAGTAGTAGTAGATTATCGTAAAGAACTAAAAGGATTTAGGGGTGCAATAAATACATGCACAGAGATGAGTGTCTTTTGTACAAGAGTTGTCTTTGCATGCCAGTGTGGTCACCAGGTGGCTGTGTAGCTGAGTGTGAAAAAAGAATATCACCATAAAACTTGTGGTTTCATTGTCTTTTATTTTAGGTCATAGGTTTTCTGTCGTTTAAGATACAAGTATGCCTTATACATAAAATATCTCAATTTGTTTCTAAGAGATGTTTATTATGTACATGTCAATATTTTCAATAGTGATATTTTTTTACATGTACAATACTAGTACATTTACACACACACATATATATATCATCAATAAGTTTCACACTTAAAACAAAAAGTCACACAACATTTACATTCAACAAGTTAAAGATGTTCATCATTCTCACACAAATGTCTTCTTGAAGAATATTTACAATGGACAAAAAGGAGATAAAATACGCCCTTCTTCATTTAACCGAGCCAGTCACCAGCACGACAAAACTAGTACAATCACTGAAGCATAATGTTAAGAAGTGTAGTCTGTTTTATTTCTTTGCTCTAATTTAAAATTGTCTGATAACAGTATTTTTAATTCACACAATTCCTTTAAAGTTAAATGGTGAAGCAACTTAGTGAAAAACAAAAACTGTAATCTTCATTTTTCTCTTTAATTGCACACTGACAATACACTTAGATACAGTTGTCTAATATAGATACCACCACTACAATTTTTCTGGTTGGGGCTCAAGTTTTTCCCAAGTATTTTAATTTCTAGTTTTCATTAACCAGTATGAATATTTAAATGGAAGAGTCGGTTAATCCAGTTTCAGTAAAGTTACACATCTGTGTACAATCAGTCTATTATAACACAGTGGAAATTTGAAAAAATTCAACTTTTTTCCTCTTGCACTTATTGTACAAATGAAAGGCCATTTAACTTGAACAATATATTGACATTTCTTAAACATTCTCAAGCATCACCCAATGGATTATTTTCCATCTTTCTGTCCTGTGTTTAATGGTCACTTCAGAACACATCCATTGTGTGATTCACTGATGGACCAATCACATGTATTTAGAGGTAAGCTACCCTAACACAACCCAGGAGAAGATGACAGCCAAGTTCATTGAGTTGCAGCTACAACTGTTTAATCTCTCTTTGTTCTACATGAATTGGGGGCATTAACCACATCGACTGGATTAACTGGCTATAATTGATCCATTAATAAATATAAAAAAGGGAAGCGTCTGGTTAAATAGAAAATTCAATTCATTCATAAATAAATTCAATGGCAAACAATTTTACTTCCTCATCTTATTACTTCAGTTTCAAGCTATCATTTATTAGTGAAATATTCATATTGGCCTTGCACTCCTTTGTAAATATAACTCAAATAATTTAGTAATGTATTTCACCTCTTCTTTACTTGTTATGCATTTTGTAGGTCCAGTTGTCTGCATAATTTTTATCATAAAACTGGATAGATACATCTGTATATATCTGTCAAATATTTGCTTTTCTAACTTTGCTTCCAATGGACTCCGTCCAATTTATCTTTGTTTAGTCTACTCCAAATATGGCTGTGTGACCTTGACCTTTCCACTAGGACCCAAAAAATATCTATTCTGCAAAGTATACATCTGCCTTATTATTTATAAAAAGCCAGTGAGTAAATAAACTATGGTAGAATACTTGTGTTTACCTCCTCCTGAATATACCTTTGTAAAAGACTCTTCAATGAAACTAGGTTGCAAACAGGTGATATTAATACAGATTTAGATATAGAATTTAAAACCTTGATGTTTGTGGATTTAAACTGTGAAGAAAAAAAAAGAACATTCAGTTGTCCAAGGTTTTGATGTCACATGCAACAGAAAGTTTATCCTGGGACCAAACATTCTGAATTCAGAATGTTGAGTTGCCCCAACCTCCCACCACAACTGGGAGAATCAAATCAAACTTTTCAGAAGTAAAAAAACTAAGCTATAAAAAAATCACGGCACTTTTTATTACGAAATAAATAAAAGTGTCCAATAAAAATTACAATAATACGTCTTTATTCATGCCATGCATGCGAGAAAAAATTATTTCATATTGTTCAATTGTGTGCACTTAGTGTTCTTTTTTTAGTTCAGCATACCTCCAGTACAATGTATAACAAATGATGGTGAATCATTTACGGTTGTGGCTTCTCTTGCCTGCTAGAACAGGACAAAATAAAGGGAAAGTACTCTAGTCATGGAAGTGAACAGTAATTGAAGATTAATAAAATGTGTCACCACCATGCATCCTGAAATAAAGGATAATGAAGCAGAATACACATTAAACTTTAAGTATTGCCTTTTTCTTGTCTTTAAACAACCATAATGGTTGTGTAACTCTAAAATGAAAGAATTGAAAAGTGCCATATATTTTTGCTTATTTGTCGAGTCATACTACAAACAAGGAAGATCCAGATAAACCGCTGCATAATGCAGCCGCAGATTAAGATCCATTTTGTTCTGCAGAATACTCCAAACAAAATGCACAGATCTTCTGGTATACTATGCGAGTGAATAAAAATGATCAGGTCGGTACAGTTTGCAGTTGATTTGTTTTGTAAATAAATTATCTCGTAAAAGTTGTTTTCCTCACTTAACAAGATGAATTCCTTTTTATATATTAAGTCTTTATTAGCTCCTTCTGCATGGGCAACAAAATCATGGAGTTTTGCTCACTTTGAGGTTTTTGAATTAATTTTTGGCAAGCAATACATAAATGCCAACTTAAATATTCATCTAAATCTGCATAAAAGCTAATTACAATTCTAGTGCTAATTCAGTAAAACTTTGTAGATTGCTCTTTAAACTACACTGACATGATAGTTTATTTTTATATCCCGGACACTATAACAGTAATTGAACAAAAAGATGAACCATTAACTCCCCCAAATTTCTCCCCAGCATACAAGTTTTTTTTTATACCGATTGTAAAGTTTCTTATTTATGTATGTTCCAAACATTTACTGATAATCCAATCAATTGTCATGCTTGCCACTTGAGAAGTGTGTGATGAGTACTAACGTTAAAGTCAGTAGGCAGATCATGTACTAGCTGACTACTTGTTAATCCTGTGATTAAAGTAATGACTGGTGGAATAAAGCCTCACTCAGGTGTTCAATCAAGCATTGCTTGGAATTTACCGCATTTGAAGCACATCAGGGGTGTCACTATCTTAATAACATACACAAAAGCAGGACTACCTATTGAAAACCAGCCTGTGTAAAACAAAAGTTTGAGCATTACCAGAACTCCCAATTTATAGAGTGCTGCCTGGCCAAAGCGATGTTCGACGATTGCGATAATAATGTAGTGTATTTACACTTACTGCCAAGAAAATTAGTGACAGTTGTCAGTTTTAGTCAAACACTTGTTAAAGCATAGAATTTCAATACATGCAGAGCGCCAGCCTAGCATTGTATTTACAATCTTTGTCTTTGAGAGTCGTAATACCCTCTATAGGTAACACGGTCAATAACAGAGCATGTACAGTCCATAGGTATAAATCAGAATTAAACACTGCAAGAATAACTGTTCTTAACTGTACAATAAGTTTGACTTGCTGTCAAAAATGAGCTTTAATAAAATGAATAAACCAATATAGTGATGCAGAGCTACACATCTTTATCTTAGTTTTGCATCTGTTTACGCAATTTAAATCTCAGCTAAGATAACAATACTTCTTATCATTCTGAAAAAAGAGAAAGAAAATGTCCTGATTTGGAAATTATGTATTGTGATACATTTTCATTTTTGAAGTAAGCTGATGATACCAAGCTCTAATGATGAGGAAATTTCAAGATCTTTTAACTTTGATAGTCAATTGTAAAAAAGCTTTACCAGCATCCATACACTGATGAATCACCTTTAAAAAAAAATAATTGAACACTACTATTGATGATGTAAGTAAACAATTCTGCTGCAAAAGTTTAGAATTTCGTTGTATAACAATGAAACTATGAAAGAAAAAAATTAGATCCTGAACAGATTTCTGAAACACAAGTGTAAATTAATTTACAACAAATGAACAAATCAATAAATATACTAATTTATGAGTCAATATGGAGATTTCAGAGTTTTAAATTTGCATTTTGTTAAGTTTTTCTTTGTTTTCTTTATATTCAAGGCAATATAGTATATGTCTGCATGTTAGACTTGGTTATTAACTACTGCCTGGCTAAAGCAGAAATGGGCAGTGTAGGAGGATCCAACAGTTCAGGTCTAGCATATTAAGAAATTAAATATTCATGCCTGGGTACAAGCAATGCATTTCTACAAGCTATAATGGTAATGCCCACACGAGTGAACTCTGAACACTTATTCCTTTCTGAATCATTAGAAAACCTTCATGAAAAGATTTATAACTGTAAGAAAGTATGCTCTTTTTCTAACACTTATTTTATCACAGACAGGATTACAAAAATGAGAAGAGATTTGTATTTTTCATCTCAGAGAATTTCTAGGTGACTGTGACCTATCTTCGTCAAGACCCTGACTGCGTGTTCTCCTTGGGAACTCTTCCTCATACAAATTTTCGACATCTATAAGGCTTGATTCATCGTAACTTTTAGCACTTTGTGTCGGTGAGAGTGACCTCAGTAACAATTTCTCGGCTTCAACTTTACTTCCAGAAAACCCTCTACTCACACTGTGTAGACTGTTTGTGGGTGAGGTTTCATGGTTTGTAGTAAAATGTTTCCTTTCCATGACTCCATCAATAATATGCGAGTCAAAATCCCTATCAATTTTTCTACTCACACTACGTGTAGTTATTGATTCATGAACGTTTTTCTTGTCTGAGAGAGGTGACTGACATCGCAGTCCTGTGCTGTTTCCTGTCCTTCTATTGATATTACCATCACCATCTCGAATAGGGGAGAGTTCATTCAAAACACGGAAGCTATTCCTAAAATCTGGACTTGATAAATGTGATGACCTTGAAGCAGCAAGTGTTCTGGGCGGATTAAAAAGCGAATCTAACCTGGTTTGGGACTTATCATGAAATCCATTAAGGATGTGATTTTGTTTCTGTTTTCTAAGGAAATGTACCTGCACTTTGTCTCTTAAATCGTTTGATACAATAAGTTTATTATTTCTCAAGTACCCATTCAACTCTTTCTTTATATGTTCAGATACATTTTTTGAGCTTGGAAGAGAATCAATAAACTTGTCTCTCACTAAATGTTTTTCCTGAACTATGGATTTAGAATTTCTTAAGGGTACAGAACGTCGAGTCTGACGCAGGATTGCATTCTTGCATTCTTCATTCGTCTCCGATTTTATAATTTCCAATACACTGTCTTCAGAGACTACTGAAGTTCTCATTTCCTGAACAGGAACTATTGTTTTGTTTTCCTCTTTAACATTTTTCTCAATTTTTATTTCAACTTCATCATTCGAGTTTATTTCAACTGGTGTGAAATATTTCTTGAGACTCTCCTGTCCTTGCAATAGAGCTTGCCTATCTTTCCTTGAGGAGTTACCTCTCTTTCTTGTTGATAAAAAATCCCTTTGCTTCCTATCCCTATTCTTCGAAGCAAGATATGTCTCTCTAACATCTGTAGTCTTATCATTCTCATTGGGTAACATTTCTTTTAATTCCTTCTTAATTACAATGGAATAGTTGTTTCTTGTTTCTCTATTAGCATTCTCTGATTCAGCAGGACTTAAGTCTGACTCTCTTTTAGCTCTAGTCCGTAAAGACATACGGGTAGACTCAGTCTCCTCATCCATGGAGTTAACAATTGGAGTCTGAGTCACGACTTCAGATGTGCTTATCACACCACTAGCTATCACAGAATTATTATTAACATTCAGTGGAATAATCTCATGCATTGGTCCATTTAATTTATGTATTAGTTTCAGCCTTGATTTTGGAGGTCTACCTCTCATGGATTTGACAGGCCTCTCAAGATTTGAGCTGGTGGATTTTTTCTCAGAGTCTAGAGTCAAATCTTTGAAATGAGTGTTTTGGGAATTCTCTTCTGATGTGACATTTGTTTGATCTCTTATTTCTGAGACATCTACATCATTCTCTGTCACTGTACCTATATCAGCATTAACAAAGTCTTCCTTCACATCAACAACATCATTGGTCACAATATTATTTTTTATTGATACACTATCGAAATTCAGTTTTTGTCTTTCCTTCCTGTTGTGTTTTATGCCAGATAGTGAACCTGACTGAGAAGTCCCTTGGATTGATACACCTGAACTAGCTCCACTTGAGATGATGTTTTCAGTTTCTGTTTGTACAGTGGATGGGCTTTTCTTGGAAACTGCAGGAAAAAGAGTCTCCTTGTGTGTGGGTGGGCTGAACTTCCTGATGATCTTTTCAATTTCTCTAGCACTAAAGTTGTACTTTTTGTCCATAAGGACATTCAAGGCAGAATAAAAAATGTTTTCTCTAACTCTATTGTAGGATCGCTTTATTTTCTCCCTGCGGCTAACCATGTAACACAGATTTCTCACCTGAAATACAAAATGGAGAAGATACATACAATGTTTATAAGCACTATCCATGTGGAAGGCAACATTTTACTGAGATCTATTTTTCTAAATTTCAGGTAAAAGTAAACATAAATTTCTTTTGACTCTGATGACTACACTACTCCTGAAGTGGGATCGATATTAGTGTTTCAACGATTAGCTCAAACACATCTGCAAACAATGTTTTTATTTCATAACAATAACTTCATTATTCTACCATTTTGAAGAGTTCTTATTGTCGTAAAAATTCATAAAAACTATTTTCAAGGAATACGAATATTACTCTGCACCACAGCTAAAGAAATGACATCTATACAAAAACTTTTTAAAGGAATATTTTCTTTGATTAAGGTACTTCATGTTTGTAAAATGATGCTTACTGCACACCTAAAAATTATATGATCGCAATGATATCAGATATGACACCATACAACTGGATGCAAAATAATGGATTTGATACCTGTAATCAAAGTAAAGATTTCTTATGCAATTTTAATAATTGCTAGAACAGTTCTGTGAAAAAAAGATAAAGTCAATGAAACCTTTAAGACGTTTATATATGACCTATCGCAACTTAGCAGTAGAGATTTGAGAAAACCAATGTTACCATAATAATGGCATCATACTGAAATAATATCCTTTCCTATGTGTATTTTTAAGGAATATGTGTTCTGTGCAAATTATTTTGTGGGCAGGTTACATTTTCCACATTCTTTTCTATATAATGATCCTTCCTCAATGATTGATATTCTACTAAGAGTGGTGCATGAAATGCACACCAACCATAACATTGATTTCGAGATTTTGGAGTACTACAGTCCTTAGCAATGTAAAAATAAATATTAAGTATTCCAATACTTCACCAGTATTAACATTTTAACGTTTTAGGGAAGATTCATTCTCACAAATTGAGATATTTAACTTTTAGGTAAATTCTCAGTCCAAGTCTTGAAAGTTTTATGAATTACGGTCTGGTCTACTCGTCTTTCTGCAGGCCTTTATGAAGCAGAAAAAGTTTGGTCTACTCCGTATCTTTCTGCAGCCTTAATAAAACAGAAAAAGTCTGGTCTACTCCTTCCATATCTTTCTGCAGCCTTTAGGAGGCAGAAGTCTGATGTGGACCTTCCTGCATGTTGAAATTCGAAATCAGCAACTATATATCATGGGAAATGTCCCTCAATATTATTTCTACTGAAAGAGTCTGGGACGTTGCTAAACAATGTTTTCATAGAAAAGTAATATTGTATTATAAGGATTTTACCCCATTTTTACCATTATTTTCTTTCTTTTTGTGGGAAGCTTTGCAATATCAGTACCTTTATCTTTTCTCTCATGGTGCATATTTACTTCCTGCTGGATGGGCTTGTCATCTTGGGAATCCTGACAAGGTTTTTGCCTTTAACATTTTCATTCACAATTTTTTTTACTCAAGATTACACAACCATGTCTGTACTGATGTACCATTAACCCTATATGTACATTCACTCTACTCTCCAACTGATAATGCTAATGTTGCTTGGATTAAAACAAACTATTGAACTTGTAGCGAAATACTAGCTGGAGAAACAAGAAAGTTTGGATCACTCATTAAAATAAAAGAAACTAAATTTATAATGTAATTAGATGTAAGCAAATTTTAGGATATTATCAAGGTCAGCACAATGTTGGTTCCATAATCTTACACAATATTTTTCTTCAATTAAAACTTTTAGGCAGGAAGAGATGAACAAAAATTGGTCCTTGAGTCTATTCTTGACAGAAATCATCTCTCCTGCCTCAAGACATAAACAAATCAGTACATTATGTCTAATAAACGTTATTATTGCCCTTCCTGCATGGGGTCCCAAGAATTTGAACATTCCTTTTTTTTTGTGACGACTATTTAGACCTTTTAAAGCGGCTTACTCATTGCTGCCAACCCTCTAGGCTCGCAATTAGTGAATTTTGACATGAATTCGTGAAGTGATCCTCAAGTCGGGGAATACATTAACAAGAAAACTCACAAACAATGCTGCAGCGTTGGTATCTTGCAGTTCTTCCATCAATGGCTTAAAATATTCCAGAGATGAAATCTGCTGCGATTTCTTAATTTTCCTAACCTTTATGTGATTTTTGCTACCAATGTGCTTCCTCACATAGTCTCTGCAACCATGCCCAATGCTAACATTTGTGTGGCACACTTTGTGCAAACAGCATGATGTATATCATATTGGTGTTTTATGGCTTTATGCATGGCAATTGTTTGGTATATTCCAAACAAAACTTTACTTTTTGTGCAATATATTTATCTTATCTAGTCATCTGACCCTTGCCACCCCATTTTTGATATTTGGACATTTATGTTGAGGGGTAATTTAAGCATATGTTATACCCTTTCCAGGTCCTGACGCAGACGAACGAACATCTTCATCCTGGCCACCAGGCTGTCCTCCTGCTGTTTTTCTAATATCTCTGCTTCTTGTGTCCTTGGAGTCAACAACGGCTGGTCAAAATTAGTCTACAGAAGAAGAAAACAAGTAAAAGTAAACCTTTTACAATTTTACACAAGAATGAAATCAATATTTATTAATTTTAAATCTTCTATGTTTACAAAGTGACATGGAGGATGACTCCTATGCCGTATAATTGTTACGAGATTTGTGAATGAAAATTTATCGTCTTGTAATTTCTATAACAACAAGTATAAGGACTGATATAAATTATTTTTTCCAGCTGAATATATGTGCTGTGTCCCACAAAGTGACCATCTTTTGCAGACAAACAACAGGATCAACATGTAAGAAGTAAGTACAAGTCAACACAATCAGATGGTAATATGAATACTATTTTCTGAATGTTTTTGGCTGGGGCTGAGTGACATGAAATGGAAATAACATAAAACTGGCTCAAAGAAACATGTTTATAACACCAGGACTAAAATGCCATGTTAATAATGTAATGGGATCACAATTATTAAAGTAACCATGAATGTAATCAAAGGCTAATTTAGAGCATTTTCCCTCTCCCTTTCTAATGAAGTTACAAGAATTAGGCATTCTTAGTACTGATTTAAAAATAATTATTTATTCTTTACAATTTGAGCATTGTCTGTGTGTATTTTTGGCAACAGATCACAGGAATAATCAAGCACAGATGATGTTCTGGTAGTGAAATCTGAGGCCCATTGTATGGCATACATGCCAACCCCTGATGAGGAAAAAAGCGTAATCCTGGCAGAAAAAGTGTAATCCACCTATAATATGCTAAAATTCCAATATGCAATGATTTATTTGCCCCTCTTGTCTGTTAAAATTCTTTACTGTTTCAAGTTTTCATATGCAGCACTATTAGCTTTACACACACATCGACTAGAAGCCATCTTAAGACTTTTAGCGCCAAATAGTAGAATTCATTTCACACAGCCTGAAATAGATGTCGCGTGATGCTGCACTCGTGTCTTCATATTTAGAGAATTAATTTTTTTGTTTTTTTTTGTTTTCTTTTTCTAATCCATCTGAAATTTTTGAAAGGAGATATTTTTACTCATATATGCATCGACTTCTCTTCACTAAGTCATACAGATGCTATAAATAGAATTCAAGGTCAAAAGTAGAACAAGGTTTGTATAAATAAAACATGATACTGTTAGGAAAAAGCACGCAAGTCCACAGACAAGCATACTCTTATATTGTAGTTATGTAAACGTAGTCTTTTCTAAAATACGGTCTGTGGGATTAATGTTAATAAAAAGGAGAAAACAAATAATTGATTTTTTTGGGAAGGTGGATATATCGAAAAAGTGTAATCCATAAATGTTTATGCGTAATTTAGTGAAAAAAGGTGTAATGATTACGCCAAAAGCATAATGATTTGCATGTATGGTATGTTGATTTGTTTATAATCCAGCTTCTAAAAAAATAAATACCAGATAACCCATGATAAAAACTGCACCCTAATATTATCTTTGAAGGTACTTTAGAATAAGATGTTATTTATTTGGACTGTTCAGTGGAAAGTTCAGTACTGAGAAACAAATGTAAAGAATAAAACTAAATATAAAAGGAGTCCACATGCCTAATTCTAAGCATTAATATTTTTAATGCGTCCCAACAGATCTTACACAAAAATCTAGTAAATACTATCATGTACACCATCAGTTGTTTACAGAGTATATTTTAACTTAGTCTTGGCAATCTGGGACATCCACACCCAATTTGGGATAATGTGCTTCTCTGCTTTTTCTTCATCACGAAGACTAAAGTCTGATAATAATTATCTGGGACAAAAGTTAAAAGTAATGATTCCTATTTTACATTTATCATCAAGAATGACTAAATAGAAATAATTTGTAATGTGGAAGAACTGTAATCACAAAATATTTCAGCAAGATACATGTAGTTTCTGTAAACAGACTGATTTTGTGATGTCGCATTCTCTAATGGTGTCTGACAATGACATGATAATATGGTACATTCAAGCGACTTATTCTGCACAAGCAGAAAATGTTTTCCTGTATGCTATCATGTTTTTCAACATATTATTTAACATATAAATGCAACAATGACCTTCCATTTGATCACAAAGTATAAAAAAAGTTCAGTTTTCTCTTTCTCAAGGTTCATGCATCACAGAATATTTGGCAGAATGGTTATATAAAGTTCTAAGATAACAATGTACCTTTCTTTTCAATTTCCAATAGATGAATACAAGATCAACTATTTCTGGCTCTAACACAAGTTTATCTGCCACTTTTGCACGGTCCACACATTTGTAAAATTCTTCTTTTAGTTGCTTTAACCTGTTAAGAAAAAAGAAAACACTATCAAAACTGTTTTAAATTAAGATATCAATGACATGACAGCTGAAAACTGTCAATTAGCATATATGTTGACGAACAATAATCTACGAAATAAAGTGAATCAACATTACACCACATACTATTAGATAGGCCAGGGGTTGACAACCTATTTTACATTGTGTGCATCTTTTCCAACCAGATTAATTACAAAATGAAAAAGCATGTGCCTCCAGTAAGAGAGTAACACTCAAAATCAAGATTTATGGTGGCCCTTCGCATGCTACACAAAATGTCTTGACATGCTACCTTCTGACACGCATGCTGTAGGATGTCAACCCCCGAGATATGCAGACTCTAATCACTGTACAGTGATAATGCTCACGTTATTCAAAACTGAAGAAACGCTAAAATTTCATAGAGCATTAGAAAGTTATTCATCAAATCGTAATGGATCCAGTATCTATGATATCTTTATAAAGATGCAAACTTAAGTAAGATCCAGTATCTATGATATCTTTATAAAGATGCAAACTTAAGTAAGATCCAGTATCTATGATATCTTTATAAAGATGCAAACTTAAGTAAGATCCAGTATCTATGATATCTTTATAAAGATGCAAACTTAAGTAAGATCCAGTATCTATGATATCTTTATAAAGATGCAAACTTAAGTAAGATCCAGTATCTATGATATCTTTATAAAGATGCAAACTTAAGTAAGATCCAGTATCTATGATATCTTTATAAAGATGCAAACTTAAGTAAGATCCAGTATCTATGATATCTTTATAAAGATGCAAACTTAAGTAAGATCCAGTATCTATGATATCTTTATAAAGATGCAAACTTAAGTAAGATCCAGTATCTATGATATCTTTATAAAGATGCAAACTTAAGAATTAAGCAAACTCTCCTGCAAGAGACTTTTCAACCAAAGTATACTCCTAGTAAAGAATTTTTTTTTAAAATTATACACAAGATGTTTGTATTCAATATTCACAAAGGATATATCTAAAATCTCACTTTTCCTTCCGCAGATGGTCGATTTCCTCTTCTGTCATATCCTTCCTGGGAGTTCCGCTATTGGATTTCCTGGGGGAGTCAGTTTCCGATTCCAAAGAGTTTTGTTCTCTCTTCTTACAATGTTTAGGGCAATAAGCCTACAATAAGAAGAAAAAAAATGGAACCATGTCTTAAACTTGACAAATTTTTTAAAAGTAGGAACCACGTTTTCTTGATTACGAAATCGGTATGATGTTATCCAGTCTTGAAAAGGAACTGAAAACACTTCTTTCATCATGCACCTTGTCTTGCATCACATGAACTCTTACTACATTTATATAGTCTCCATAAACTGCCTAAAATTCCCCAAGTCCTATTTAAAGGTAAAGAAATTTTGAGTGGGTATTTTGCAGTTTTAACATATTAACCCCTGGCGCCGCATTTACAGGGCAGAAGGTAGCAGCCTACTGCCAAGGTCTGTAGCACCAAGGTCATGCATGATGCACTAAAGTGGGTGTTATTAAAGAAAATTAAACAGATTTAGCTCTACAATGATACCAAAAAATCTGGACATTTTAGTTGCACCACAAAATAAAGAGGGAAATACCTAATGTTTTGGACATGTTTTTTTCTTTCTTCAAACAAAAATTCGCCCATGGTTGGAATCCGATGTTTTGTCCAGATATTTTACTTTATGGCCTTAGATCTAAGTCAGGCTGGTCTGAAGTGCACACAGATGAAACAGTGTAAAAAGTAGGATAAGGTGGTCATTTTTAAGAAAGTCTTCTTCATATGAAAATTATGGGTCCGTTAAGAAAAAAAGTATTAAAAAAATCCAACTTACACTTTCTGCTCATGCGCGAGCAAGCTAACCAATGGAAAACATTTTTTTTTTTTTAAAGCACAACTAGGTATTGGGCTAATGGAAAATTGCTTGGAAGTCTATGCATTAGGATGTATTCAGAAATAGTCCCCAAAATGTGTTTCCTACTCGTATTTCATGCGGAATCAGGAAAAACCTCCAGGGGTTAATGTGTTAAATCGGCAAAAGTGTTTATGATATGCCATTTCAACATGACCATTTTTCATGCAATAGTGCCAGAAGAATTGTTCATTATGCATCAGTGTTTGGAAAATTCCATCATAGAGTTCTTGGGACAAAAATGCTGAATGATAAAAGTCTCTGAAAATTCAGCAGCGAGCATGGGGTCTGCCTATATCCTCACTGAGATTCTGGGACAATGCCCTAGATGGAGGCACATGGGGGCTGTCTATTTCCTCAATGAGGTTCTGTGACAATGCCCCAGATGGAGGCATATGGGCTCTGCCTATATCCTCACTAAGGTTCTGGGACAATGCCCTAGATGGAGGCATATGGGGGCTGTCTATATCCTCAATGAGAATCTGAGACAATACCCAAGATGAAGGCACAAGCAGGCAAAAGCTGATTGAAAATGATATTTGTCAAAAGCAATTTCATACCCCACCACCACCACCAAGACGATGCTCGCAATCCAGTTTCTGCATTCAATGGCAAATCCCATTGATGCTCGATCTGAATGTGTGGTAGATACATGTCTCTGATTGGTTACAAATAGGGCTTTTTCAAGAAACAGATCACATGCAACCAATCAGAAACCAAGGATTACTAATTGAGAGCAGTTTTACTATATGTATTCTGTTCTTGAAAAGTCATAAAATAATGGTGGAAGCACGAATGATTTTTTTATGGTGACAAGGACAAAAAAATAAGGAGTTTCTCTGGTTTGATCTTGAAAACATTGAGGAAGCAGAGGAAAGATATGTTCGACAGTGGATAATTTGCAAGATTTAAAATGGGGCATTGAAGGTTCTTGAGTCTGAATCGTCAGAAGAAGAGGATGCTGATAGTGAAAATGAAAGTTTCTGCCGATCTAGCAAACTGATGCGATTGTCTTCTGCTTGTTCAAATCAATGATTTTAGTGGAACGAATCCTGGACCTACAACAAAAAATTCGCAAATTGACAAGGAAAAAACAGGAGAAATCTACTTTTTCACTTATTATTTTCGGAGAAACTGTACACAGATATTGCAAAAGAAACCAATGCATAAGCCCAAAATTGTATATTGTATTATTGGTATCACCAAACAAAACGTGGTATTCAACCTGCAAAATGTGTTCATTGAACAAAGTTCGATCCGAACAAAAAACTGGATGTGAACATTGCCAAGTAAATTTATGTTCATATTGTTTCAAACCATATCACATTTAATTTTTCTGGTTTATTTTAATGGAATTAAGTGCTGATGATGTGATATTCCTCACAATGTTGCACCTAATTTTGTAAATAGTATATAAATAAATTGTGAAAGACTTGGACAAATAGGAAAAGAAATACATCACTGTGTAGACAAATTCATTTGGATTAATTGCTGAAAATTGCATGGATTACAATTGGATACAAGAAGAGAAATTAAAGTAAGTGTGAAGGCATGTGCATGATTTTTACAAAATTTTCCAAACAGGTAAAACACTGCGTCACAAACAGCTAGATAGCAAATTTTTTAGTAAATTATGTTTCTCCGAGAATACTTACCCAATCACATTACTTTAGGGATATTAGCCTGCTACCTCGCGAATCCAGCCCTACCAAAAGAGATTTTCGTCTTTCCTGTCTATGTCATATAGACAAAGGGCAATAACTCTTGCCCATTACCTCCCCTTGCCGCCCGTTAGGTGTCGCTTCTTTAGTTTTTAAGCTGAGCGATATATAAAACACGAGGATGCTCGCATGGCGGGGTGGTTGGGAGGGTTTCTTAGTAATGTGATTGGGTAAGTATTCTCGGAGAAACATGATTTACTAAAAAATTTGCTTTCTCCTTTGAATACGTTCCCCAATCACATTACTTTAGGGGAATAAGTAATAGGAGGAGGGAATGCGGAGCATCCGACCTCCACCCCGGGTATCCTCTAGGGAATGATGGTTGGATTCCCCATGTGAATGATAACCCGGTCTCCTAATTTTCAATCAGCAACACAGCCCAGGGTCACGTGATATGTGACCCTTTTATGCAGTTAAGAAGATAGTTATTGAAATCTTCTTACCTACGAAAATTTATCTGGCGAATCCAGCGAAGCTAATAGGCTGTGCTGATTGTTGCACATGGGTCTGGTGGGCGTCTGGGCTGCCCAACACCGGACCTACTAGAATCAATGTTTGCCTCTGCGAGTACAAACTTGAAGATAAAACTGTAGAAGGTTGACTCTGCAACAGCTTCTATAAGGTGACTGATTTGCGAATTCTCAGAGTACGCCGAGCGTATAACCCACTACAGCCATGAAGCAAGGGCTTGAATGGTGATATCTCATATCCCAGCTATCACCAGAAGAAAGAGGTGCTAGTATGTGACCTGACTCACCTCTATGCATTGAAATGGTGCTAGAGTGCCCAAACAGGATCTTACATGGCTGTTGATCCTGACTTATCTATAAAGAAAGCGAGCTAATGACGACTCGTTGATCGCAATGTATGGTAATCTATTTTGGACTACGAAGCCTGGCTGCGTCAAGAGGACCATCAAACCCTCTGATCGAAACGAAAGAGAGTTCGGGTCACTAGAAAGGACATGTAACTCGCTCACCCTGCATGCTGAAGCTAAGGCTATCAAGAAACCCAATTTGTATGATAGTAGCTTTAACTAATCGTGGGTTAAAGACTCAATACTGTCTGAATTGAGTCATGTTAAAACCCAGGACAGATTCCATTTGAAAACAGGGTGAGGGATATAAGTCGATTAAATTTTTTTTTTTTTTTTTTTTTTTTTTAAATGTCTAAAGATCTGACAAATCTTTGTCATGGCTGATAGCACATGTACCAGAATGGCGGAATGTGTCTGATATCATGGAGCGGTAACATTTGAGAATAACTGGAGCCAGATGTTTCTCCTCGAAAAGCCAGAGAAAAGTTGGCCAGTTGAGGGATTGTGACACTCAGAGGAACAATGTGAATGATATGGTACCAGTCTTTGAAAACATGCCACTTGCCCTCGTAAACCTTCAGAGTAGAGGGCCTTCTTGCTCTCGAGATTCTCTCCGCAATCAAAGATTTAAATTGTTTGTCTTGCAAGGCTGTCTGGACAAGAGCCAAGCTTGAACATAAAGACGGTCCGGACAGGGGTGGAACACCCCTGGCCGCGGTTGCTTGTGAATACTTGTGCTGACTGTAATCTTCCTGGGTAGATCTATCGCCTAGATTGAGTAGATCGGAGACCCAGGAGTTGTTTCATCTGAGAGGGGTAATCAGAACCATCTGACAATTCTGACCCCTTAACTTCTGGATTAATTCCAGTACCAAGACCGTGGGAGGGTAGGAGAATGCCCACAACCCTTCCCAGGTGATTGATCGAGCATCCACGACCCAAGCTTCTGGGTCTGGAACCTGTGAGATGAAAGGTGGAGAACTTGCGATTCCATCTTGTTGCAAAAGATCAATCATCGGACGTCTCCAAAGTGTGTCAATTGGAAGAAAGTCCGATTGATGGAGTGACCATTCTGTGTGAATGACTAGATAGAGTGTCAGCCAAGACATTGAGTCTGCCAAGAATGTGTCTGAATTGTACATTGAGGTGGAGATTGTCGAACCAATGTAGAAATTGCCAGTTCAGATTGCACAGGTCTGGTGATTGGTGTCCCCTTGTTTTGAGGCAAGGCACCACCACAATGTTGTCTGACATAATGAGGGCAGTTTGTAATAAGAGTTGATCCTGCCCGAAATGAAAGGCATTGATGACAGCCGTTATTTCTGAAAGGTTGATGTGGAAAGGGCTCGCCCCTGGCACCCACGTGCCGCTGACAGTATCGAAGTAGGTATTAGTGGCAGAACATACCGTTATCCCCTTGGGGTATCTCCAGAGTAATCCCTGTGGACAGCCTACAGGGGTTGTGCCATTGACTCAAGAATGATTGTATCTCTGGCGTGAGCATGACTGTTTTCTGGGATCGAAGGGACTTGAAAAGAGCGCAATTACGCTAGCAACGTCCTTTGTAAAGGGCGCATAAAAGGACGGCTGATCGGGATCAAGTCTGCTGCCGCATTGAATAATCCGAGGATCTGCAACTCTCTCGCTAAAATGCGCATCCTGTCGGAAACGGACTCTACGAGTGCAATTATCTGGATAATCGCAAACTCGAGGAAGCCTTACCAGATTCAGATCGGGAGAAACTCCACACCCAGATGGACCAAAATCCGGATTGGACAGAGATCAAACTTTATCCAGTTCACGAGAAAGCCTATATGACGTAAAGTGATATAAGATCGTTTCTGCCTTTGAGCAGAATAGAACTTGACAGATGTTTCTGGAGGATGTCATCCAAATATACTGCCGACGCAATAGATGAAGTCGAGCGGAACAGGGTGACGACGTAACCCATAACCTTGGTACTAGCCCAAGTGCTTAAATTTAGGCCAAAAGGTATGACATGGAACTGATAAGCCTAGTCCCGACAAGCACAACGGAGAATGTCCGTTATTCGTGGGATAGGGACGTGAAATGTGCGTCGGTCATATCTAGCCAGCTTATGATGGGGTTTAAGCGACGTGCCCTTCAGACATGCGTCACGACGTATCAGGTCTAGGTTGGCAGAAGCAGTCAGCGCATTGGCCATGGAATGGTGAGCTGCCCTGTTAAGAACCCTAGCTAACCGGGCCGTCGAATCCCAAGCATGTTCATTGCCAGATTTTTCAGCGATCCTGAAAATGGCTAGGGAGGCTAGGTCTAACAGTGAAGACGTAGCGACTACATTCGAACCAGCTTGGACGTGGCATTGAACACAGTTTTGTCCACTTTATAAGACAATGCCGCAGACATATGGACTGCTAACCTATTTTATCCCGAGCCAGGACCTCAGTATTGAACGCATCGGAGTGAGTTTTGACCTGAAAACGACGCTGGTACTTGGCTTTCAGAAAAGAACGCCTTAGCATTTCCTGGATCCCCTATACGTGCCGACAGACGGTCATTAATTTCCTTAATTTTGTCGACTGGGGAAGGAGCCGGAAGGATAGAATCTCTTCCCCTTCATCCAGATCGACCGACGCACTAACCCTATAGTCGGTAATTGCAGCAGGAGGTGGAGGGCATTCTGAAGGGGCCTTAACACCCTAAAAATTTCCTCCACTGCGGCTTTGAAGCTGAACTCAGTCCGTTCCATAGTTGGATCTGCATACAGCTGATTTGCCTGTGATTCATCGCACTCACTATGTGCATAATCTTGCTCTGGTAAAGCATCCATATCGGGGTAATGCATACCAGGTGGCATAGATGACTCGATTCCGTCATCTCTAAAAAAGGCATTCACTCTCCCTTGTGGATGAGTTGATAGCCTATGGACGGCCGGCAATGCCGAATGAATTGATTGGTATATGTTTGGCCTGAACGCCTGCGACGGGCCGGCTATGACCGGCACCGACCGCTCGAATGGTCGGGTTGGATCGAGAGATTCATCGCCAACATCAGAGTCATGGTAGTGATATGTAACCGGTAGTACGGATTGACAGACAGAAACATCACTAGAATCTTCGTCAATCCGATTTGTGCGGATTGCGGTATGATAAAAGTCCCCGTGCTGGTACAGCGGTACAGTCGGACGGACTGGTATATGACTAAAATCTCCATACGGTTGGACGACCGGTGCCTGTTGGGCTGGACGGCCGGAGCCGGATGGACTGTCAGTGCCGGCAAGTGTCGGCTGGAAGCTTGGCTGGACAACCGGTGCCATTTGGGTTGAACGGTCATTGCCGGATCGACGCTGGACAACCGGCGCCATTTGGCGTGAATGGTCATTGCCGGTTCCACGCCCGGTGCCGGTTAGTGCCGGCTGGATGACCGGTGCCATATGGCTGAACGGTCATTGCCGGATGGACGCCCGGTGCCGGCTAGAAGGTAATAATAATTACATAATGCTTATGTAGTGCGGCCAGCACTGTGCACCCATCTACCATTCGCTCAGAGGGAATGTTGGTTCTGGTATAGCTTGCATATCTGTACAGCATACCAGGTGACCTAGATGACGCAATTCTGTCATAATTGACACTTTCACTAAATCTCCCTTGTGGAGAAGCCGTGAACATATGGACGGCCGGCACTAACGGCTGATTGAACTGACGAATGGTCGGCCTGAAAGTCCTGTTCTGGTAAAGCTGCCATATCTGGGTAGCGCATACCAAGTGGCATAGATAACTCAATTCCGTCATCTCTGATAATGTCACTAATTCTCCCTTGTTTTAAAATCACACCGACACGTATTTGACGTGACGGGAGGTGTACACCGGCGATACCGACTGATTTGTCTGGTATATGGTCGGCCGGAATGTCGGCGAAGGTCCGGCTATGACCGGCACCTGCCTCTCGAATGGTCTGATTGGACGGAGATACATCTATAACATCTCTCTCATGGTAGTGATATGTAACCAGTAGTACAGATTGACTGACGGGTACATCACTATAATCTCCGTAAATCAAATGTACAGCCGGTGCAGGTTGATGTCGGCTGGAAGACCGGTGCCATTTGGGCTGAACGGTCGTTGCCGGATGGACGGCCGGTGCAGGTTGATGCCGGCTGGAAGGTCGGTTGCACGACCGGTACCATTTTGCCGGATGGACGGCCTGCATAGGTTGATGCCGGCTGGAAGGTCGGCTGGATGACCGGTGCCATTTGGGCTGAACGGTTGTTGCCGGATGGACGGCCGGTGCCGGTTGATGCCGGCTGGAAGGTCGACTGGACGACCGGTACCATTTGGTCTGAACGGTCGTTGCCGGGTGGACGGCCGGTGCCTGTTGATGCAGGCTGGAAGGTTGGCTGGACGACCGGTGCCATTTGGGCTGAACGGTCGTTGTCGGATGGACAGCCGGTGCCGGTTGATGCCGGCTGGACGACCGGTGCCATTTGGGCTGAACGGTCGTTGCCGGGTGGACGGCCGGTGCCTGTTGATGCAGGCTGGAAGGTCGGCTGGCCGGCCGGTGCCATTTGGGCTGAACGGCCGGTGCCTGTTGATGCCAGCTGGAAGGTCGGCTGGCCGTCCGGTGCCATTTGGGCTGAACGGACGGTGCCGGATGTATGGCTAGTGCCGGTTGGTGCCTGCTGAAGTGCCGGCTGAACTGACGGTGTCGGCTGGACGGACGGCGAAAGTGCATAATAAAATGGATCCAATTGATCCAGCCTAGACTCCATGCGTCCGGACTTACAGGCCCGAAAGCCATGCACGGACCTGCGGTGAAATTTACATCCACTGGGCAGCCTAAACCATGTCAACATAATTTCCTCCATTTCCACATTGCCAACACCCATTTTGCCATTCATGCCTTCGTTGTCGACTTTGCTACTGAAACGACAAAAGAAGAGAACAAAGCACAGATTAAAAAAATTCAGCATATTATTAATTCGATAATACTATAACCGTTATTAACGGAGTAGTCAAATTATTCCGTGCCATGTTAACTCTTAATGACCACACTAGTTATCACCGTGAGCATGTTGCAATAGGTCGTTCAAGACGAAGTCTACTGAAACGAAAAGATGATAAACAAAGCACAAATTAACAATTCAGTACGCTATTAAGTCGCTATTCCATAACCGTAACTAACGTAGGAAGCGAAATGATTAAGTGTCGCGTGAATTCGTGACTACAACACGAAATTCCGCCATTAAATAGTCGCAACTGGTCGTTCAGAGACGAAGTCTACTGAAACGGAAAGAAGATAAACAAAGCACAAATTAACAATCAGTACGCTATTAAGTCGCTATTCCATAACCGTAACTAACGGAGGAAGCGAAATGATTAAGTGTTGTGTGAATTTGTGACTACAACACGAAATTCCGCCATTAAATAGTCGCAACTGGTCGTTCAGAGACGAAGTCTACTGAAACGGAAAGAAGATAAACAAAGCACAAATTAACAATTCAGTACGCTATTAAGTCGCTATTCCATAACCGTAACTAACGGAGGAAGCGAAATGATTAAGTGTCGCGTGAATTCGTGACTACAACACGAAGTCCGCCATTAAATAGTCGCAATTGGTCGTTCAAAGACTTTTTTTTTGAAGTCTACTGAAACGTCAAAGAAGATAAATACAGCACACATTATCAATGCAGCACGTTATTAGTCGCTAATATCGTAAACGTTACATACGGAATAAGCGAAATTATTGAGTGCTACATGTATTACATGCTTTGACCACGTTGCAACCTGGTCCGAAGTCTAGAAAAGGTGACAAAGTCACTCAAATAGGAAAATATTGTAAAATAATGTATACGACCTGTAGAGGAATGATTATCCAACACAGTAATTCCAAATTTAACTTCGGATGGTCAGAATTTACACTAAGATGGCTTGGATTCATTGGAGGCCTAATTGTACGTGTTTTCGCGTAAGCGAAGCTAAAAAACTAAAGAAGCGACACCTAACGGGCGGCAAGGGGAGGTAATGGGCAAGAGTTATTGCCCTTTGTCTATATGACATAGACAGGAAAGACGAATTTTCGTCTTTTGGTAGGGCTGGATTCGCGAGGTAGCAGGCTAATATCCCTAAAGTAATGTGATTGGGGAACGTATTCAAAGGAGAAACAGCATAGTGTTGTTAGGGCACAGTAGCAGTGTTACTGATAAGTGTGTTGGTGCTGAACGAGTTAATCAATTTTACCATCTTCATATTATAATAATCACATCTACACTTAAAAATCAGGCAGATATTTGTTTATACAGAGCTGCCAACCCTCCAGACTCGCAAATAATGAAAACTGGTAAACAAATTCGTGAATTTTGAACACAGTTAGTGAAAAATTATATCATGACACAAACTCCATCCACTTTGAAGATCAATACTGCATTATATGAAAATCACACAAAGAAACGAAAACAGTATTTACACTGATTACCTGTACTACTATATTTGCATACAAACTTACTGATATACACAAGCTTCATTCTTTTTTTCATGATACGATGCTGTGGCAGTCTTGAATTTCCTCAAACAAACTATGGTAAATTTATTTTCAAAAAAGTTCAAGGCTTCTTGCCTGCTGATTTATCTTGGTGACTAAAATTGTTGCAAAATTTCAGCTCGAAAGGAGGCACTTATTTTTCCTCAAAATAGGAAATACACCACCGTCAAGAAAGCTCACAAACAATGCTTCAGCATTGGTAGCATGCTGGACTTAATTGGCTTAAAGTACTCCAAAAACTGAAATTTGCTGGGGATGCAATAGTTTGATAAACCCACAAATCTGTGTTGATACTGATGGATCATGTCGTGGGTCTGATGTTTAACTGTCCATTAAAATATGCAAATTTGCTGCATGTAAATGATTTCAGAACAAACATTGGTAAACTTTAGACACTGGTAAAAGGTAACAGCCATATGAAGCGCAAAATTCAAAATGGCCACAGGACAGATGGTTCTGATATTCCAGGTGGATTTACATGTCACCAAACACATGATTTGCTCAAAACATATACTCTACATGTCAACAAAAGAACTTTTCAGTCGACAGTAGCTGCACAGCCATAATAAATACCAGTAATTGTATAACATATACATAGATGTACGCTGATCAATTTGACTGCAGGTAATTGCAGATTTTGATGAGTAGATGATATCAACCCCCACCAAAAAGTCAATATCAAGGTTGAAGGGCAGATTTATTGGCCTAGGAGTGCTATAGCCAACATACAGAGAACTGTGAAAGCAAATTACAATATATGCAATCCAAAGCTTCGAACATTTGAAAAAGCTGTCTTCATGTAGTTTCCCAACCTCTATGTGCTTTTCTACCAAAGTACTTCCTCACATCGTCTCTTACACCATGCCCAATGGTAATATTTGTGGCACAGTGTGCAAAAAAAACCCCCAAAACATGGCGTATATTGGTATTTGATGGCTGAAGGCATGGCAAATGTTTGGTATATTCCAAACTTTTTGTGCAATACATTTATTCTTCCTTGGTGGTAAAGACATTTTAAAGCTGCAATGCCTAACTGTAATTCAAATCAGTGTTGGAAGCGCATGTATGGAGAAAAATTCTGGTTAGGCCTTGGTTTCTTTCAAAAGCATTTGTAAAATTACTCTTATAATATAGATTAAAATAAGCTAACATGCTTGCTAATGGGCCAACTTTTAATCGGATATAGTTATACTAATATTGTGACTAGCAGTACCAGACCATTTCGGCAATTGCTGATATCTTGACACTTAACAGGAAAATTTAAAATAATTGAGAATGGAGGAATTCATGATTTTTTGGCACGTGGAGTGAATTCTGTAGAAAGTCGTGAATTTCACTCCAAAATTGTGAGGGTTGGCAGCTAATGTTTATATCCTTTACAGATCTTTGAAACATGACAAGTTCGAATTTGACTCAATGAATCTACAAGTTTCCAAGATACATGTGTGCAGGCATCTTTAAAAAAAAGACTAAGAATTAGGTTGTGTTCCATTAATAGCACTTTGTATTCTGCAAAGTAATATATCAAGCACTGTCTTAGTTAGTATTTATATGTATTGCATTCTTTTATTATACAAGTGGACACTTTCTTCCATCTTGTAGTCAGCATCAAAGTCAGTATTGCATTTTCTTGCAGACATCACAATTTTAATATTGACAATTGAAATCATGTTTGACAAATAAGGAATAAATAATTATATTTTAACCATTCCATTTTATTTGTAATATCTGTAATCATTTGGGATTTACCAACAAACACTTTGTCACAGATTGCTTTGATTCACATTTTATGGTGAGTTAAATGTTAATTGTTAATAGCTCCTGATATTTTTCTTGACAGATGAGTTTGGAAATAAATCACTCATCTCTAAGGATTAATCACCCGGAAAATTTTTGTAAAAAATGTGACCAATGTACCAATATATGTAGTACCTATACGATCCACTGTTTACATTATTGGCAAATAATACATGCTTACTGCTTGGCAATCAATTAAACAGTCAAAACTAAACGTTCTAAGCCTCAAAGTCATCTTGTCAAATATTTTGATGTATGCTAACGATTTCAATGTGATTATATGACAACTGTTAAAAAATGGACACAAATCATTCAACTGAGTATAAATCATTAGAAAACTTTCATTATTGTTAATAAAGTTTACGAGTCTATCTAAGGGGACTAAATGAGAAACTTGATGAAGTTAATAACTATAAAGCAGGTAGATACAAATTCATTAAATATCTGCTTTCTAACCCTTTCTCATCTACATATCTATCATCTACACAATGTAACAATGGTCAGTCAATATCTTCTGCCTTCAGTGGTACTCCACTGATATTACATACTTCTGACAGAATGACAGGTGTAAAGTGAAGACTTTTGCGACATGCACAATGGAGATTGTTGGTGCTTTAATTTTTCTTTAAAAATCAAATCATATGCAAGCTATGAAAATGCAGAATGCCATCTTTTTAAAAAGTTTAGAAAGTTTGTGCACTTGCTTTTCTTTTTCATATCATTATAAATGATTTTCTCAACATAATGGTACATTAAAATTGAAAAAAGATATCAAAAATGTCTCTTTTCATTCATTCATAAAAAAAATTTAAGGATATAATATCAAAGCAGAATCCCTTTCTTCAAATATTAGAAGCATTAGGAAACGGTTTACCCTTTGACTTCAGACTTCAGTGAACATGTGAGTGGGGGATGGGGAAGGGAGATGGACTTAACTACTAATGAATACTATTTTATGGAAAAAGTAAATGAGAATTATTTCAAAAAGACTGATGTGATCTAAATTTTTTACATAGATTTCACAATTTTCAGTGACACTGCAATGATGTCTGCAATGTGGCAATTTATAGTGATGTCTAGCATGGGCATCATGCCAGACATAGCATGATGTCCTACCAAGTCACATTATCCTGACACCAGGTCAACCAGCCCTACCACTAACCTCTTAATGCTGAATGCCTAGTGAGGCAGCTGTTAGTATCATTTTATTATGTCTTTGGTATGACTCGGCTGGTGATCGAACCCATGACCTCCTGCATCCTTGGCAGGCACTCTAACCACTAGACCACCGGAGCAGTCAAAAAGACTGTTTTAGATGTTTGTGAGTTAAAAGTTTTAGCTAAACAACCAAAAATAGATTATAAAATAATAACATCTATGAGGTCCTTATATCTGTGCTCTAAAGATATTACGTACTTCAAAGAGAGTGGCAGCTGTAATGTGAAGTTGTTTACACTTGCAACATGTTGGCAAATCTCTATCTACTTTTTTTTTAATGGGGCCCCGAGTGGCCGAGTGGTCTAAAGCGCTGTCCGTTATGGACCACTGCCATCTCACCTCTGTCTGCGTGTGTTCGAGTCTAAGATTCGGCAAATGTAGTTATGTGAGAAAGCTTGCCAGTAGCTTCTCGTGGGTCGGTGGTTCTTTCCGGAGTTTGTCCGGGTTCTTCCTCCACTAATAATACTGGCCGCCATGTATAGCCTATAATGTGCTGAAAAATGGCATTAAGCCATAAAAAAGAAGAAAAAAAAACTATCAACTTTTCTACACTTACTAATATTGTACATTTCGATATTGTACTTGATCTCAGCACACAGCTAACCAAAATGGCTATTCATTGTGCTCAAAAAAATGAACCTGAATTAGTACAAAATACACTAACTTTTGCAGTTATTAAAATAGAGAAAATAAATTTTACGAGAGCTGACAATACCAGCATGAGAGTGCAATGAATGAATTACAAAATATATAAACGCAAAATAGTCATTAGCTCATTTTTTAAAATACAATTTGTCCAGGAAGTGAAAAGGACCAAGCAGTGGCAGCAGGTTTATTTTTGACAAGTGCACATCTTAAGTAAGGCCAAGCTGTATACTTGATAACCCAAATAATACCATGCAATCATACACCAAAATAAAGGGAACTGAAAGTTGTGTTTTTTTAAAAACAATACGTAAGTTCATTTTTAAACAGGATAACCAAATGAACAACACAAACTCGTTTGCAGCAGTTACTGACCTCCAACAATATGGAAATTAAACCTGATTATTCTTGGAGATTTCATCTTTTTATTCATATTCTTATTATGCCTCAGTCATACGGACTATGTTCATTTGAGTATCAGGACCCAGCTATCTCACTCGTATAAAAGTGGTGCAAAAAGCGCTGTGTTGAGGCAAAATTACATCCATTTAATCAGTGTTACACAAAATATCGCACAAACGCCATTCAATATAGACCTCAAATTTACACTGATCTAAAACATTACCTATTCATCCCCCATAATCACAGAAATCAACAAAGATTCTCAACCCTGGGAATCAGTTTTCCTATTCTACTTTGATGCACAAGAATTATTATGTTAATTTCTTCTCCATTTTACCCATAAGCATGTAGTCATACAGTGCATCTTTTCTTAAACTGATGAGATGGATTAATTTTGACTCAACAAGGATGCTGAGGAGAGATTAAGAATTTATGTAAAGTAAATGGAAAATCAAAGCCTAGCTAGATATTATAAATTACTATTTACTGAAGGTGAACATACAGCAAGATTAAACTGCATGCGATTTTCTTAAAGATTAATTTCATATCTTCCTAGAACGATGGCATGAATATTCTGAGTACAAAATTTGGCTTTTGAACTTCATCTTGAGTTAGATCTGGTCAAATTAACTTTTCATTGCTGATTTTTTTCTAATAAGCAAGGGCAGATCTGTTAACCATACTTTTGACAGTTGTGATGAATCATATCACATGACAATTTTTATTATTATTTGCATATCAATCTTTCATTTCAACAATTTTAAAAGACAAAGGATTTACAAAAACACAACTCAAGATAAATTCACTACCTTAATTTTCAGCTTTAAGTGTTAAAAACACTTTCAATCGTCATTCTTTTGCTTCTGTACTACTTGCAGAACAGTAGACATTAGATGCTTTCAATACTTCACATTCCGTGTATGTTTCTTTTAATGGCCATCGCATTATGCTTCAATGCTACAAGACCGATTAATTCACAGCTTATTTGAATAAAGTTTTTTTTCTCCTCTATTAATATATGAACCATTTATATTTTGGAAAAAAAAACACTTACCCTTTATAATTTGCAGTTAATTTATTTCTAATATTTTTTCAATTTTTAACAACGCTAGAAAAATGAATGTTACTTTTACAGTACACGTATAATCTTAATTTGTAAATCTGAGAATTTCTTTATTTACTTGCATTTAAGAGGTTTATTTTTTTTAAAATCCCAAACTAGCTGGTGGAGAAGTCAACATAGTAACTGCTTATTTTATTCAGGTCTCAATTCTTTTAAATGGTATGATAATTTGAAGGCAAACATTGTGATACCAACTTTAAATATCAGAGATTAAGCTTTTAGGCATAAGTGTCTAGACTATGTAGTAACATTTCTTGTTTTCACTATTTAACCCTTAAAGTGCTGCATTGTTTTGCAGTAAAAGGTCCCTCAGTGCTGAATTGTTTCAGGGAAGAAAAGAAGAAAACTGCACAGTCTTTAAATTGCATGTATTTCATTAAATATACACTATTGATAGACAACCCCTATATAAAAAATGATGGTATGTGTCTATACTTTAAGATTAGCATCAAGACACATGTGTAGGTTTAACATATTTGCAGGTACAGGAGTAAATATAGGTAAACTGACAAGTTACAATTGTATTTCATCAGTATTTTTGTTTGTTTTTGATGGAAAAGTTCAAATATATCTACGAAATGTTATATTCTTTAGTAGTCCAAACATGCACATGTTATGTCTGTCACAATGTTATATATAAATTGTGAAAATATCAGGTAAAGGCAAGGTGAAAGTTTTGCAAAAATCCACTCCATGAATGTCAGATGTATGTTTAAACCCTCCAGTCAGCAATTAATGTTCATGAAAAACTATCACCTGTTATTTATTATAATATCATCAAACCGAGGTCCATATCTGGTGATTAAACCTCAGCAACGACTTTATTTTTGTTCAATCATTGGACTGATTTTGTGAAGAGTCACCTTAATTGTTCTCATTGTCTGACAGGTGTAAATTGCTTGGAATAGCTTGAAATCTATCCCATACTTTTTTTTTGCTGAAGTATGCGGTTGATATCACATCATCAATAGCCCATTAGGAATCGAGAACAGACATATGTACCAAACCCATTGTTTTAATCGATGCGAAAACGTTTTAGATGCTCAGGTAAGACAGGCCGCCATTTCTTCATGCGACTTTTTCCGTTCAAGTCTGCCCCATGAACTCTCTGATCTGCATTATGATTTGTTTGATCTACTATCAGATGAAATAGCTCGTCATCTAAGAAAGTCTTCAATAGTCCGTAGGTTCATTTTTCACCATCTCGACATTTAATTTTGAATTACCAGTGAATGGGGGTTGACAGGCGCGCCATTTTTTCACGTCAAGCGAGCATGTACATCCGACTCCAGTTCCACGTAAATTTCTGGCTCAAAATCATTCAGTGTATTTCCATCAATACCTCGCTTGCTCCAATAATGTCATTTTTCTCAAATTATTCAAAATCACTATTAGCATCACTATCAGAAGCGAATATTTGTTGCAAGAAATCACCGTCGTATTCAGTGTCGGCCATTTTAGCTTTGCACATGTACCACGTGTTTAGAAGCGAGCATTTGTAAAATTACATCGTTAATAATATAGTAAAGTACTGCAGAATGCTCGTTCCGGGCCTTTTTAAACCAATCAAATATAGTTTTACAGGCATTTATGGTAAGATGAAGTTACAGAATGCGATCAGTGTTGCTCACCTCTAGCACGACAATTGTCGCGACACGCACTACGGGACCACAAACAACAGCGCGACTATAGTCGCGACACACACTTTAAGGGTTAATTTACAGCATTTTTAATGTTATAATCGTTAGAGCTGTACCGATGTCACTTTTGCCGATACCGCGTATAGCCAATTATCAAAATTGCCGATACCGATTAAGAGACCGATTATTTGATTATCATATTATGTACTCTGGTATAAGCCGACAAATTTAGAAAACAATAAATGCCTGAAATGGGGGGGGGGGGGGGGGGGGGGGGGGCTTATCCGTGGGCCAATGTCAAAACTTTACAGGTTTTAGGTGTTTTTGTTGTCTATTGTAACGGCAGTACATCTTGGGACAAAAATATCCGTGTTCTAAGACATAGGCATGTTAAAAAAGTAACTTTCGGTGACCCGAAAATTATTAAATTTTTATAAAGTACTATTTATTATTGATTTTGTTATTATTTTGCATGTGCATATTTTCTGATTTCCACAACACGAAATTACATAAAGGTAAAATACAGCCTTCATAATTCGCGAGTCGGTCGAGTTTACCAGGGAGACCATATACTATAATGTACAGTACTTACGCAGTGCAAAGTGTGCATAGCGTCACTTAAATCCTTTTTTATTCCCAAATATATTAGTTGCAGATTTTGCTTTATTCGTTGTTTCGACCAAAGTGTATTCTTTCAGATAAAATTTCAGCTAATCTGTAATAGCTGTTTCATTTACTACGAATCACCTCTCACGAGTTACTCATTTTTAATGATATAAGTGATCCTACAAAATGAGGTAATATTTTGAGTGTACAAGGGACACAACCGGTATAATTTATATCTTCACGTAGCGTGGTAATAATAAAGGCTAAATTTCTCATATAGATCAACTAAGATCAACATCAATCAAATTTAGTTTTGTCTTTTGGCTGAACAAACATGTAACTTTCCACACAATGGAAAGCTTGATGTTTCGCGGCACAATAAATATGTTCTAATCACTATGTAAATTGAGGCAATGCTTTTGAGTTTATTGCCGACTTTCTATGAGCAAAGGTCGTCGGCTTGCTTTGACAACAACAAATACTCGTTATTGCTGCGGCAACATCAGATAATTGTAAAACATTGATATAGAATTGTTTTATTTGTTTAGTATATGTCGGTGCTTCAAAGGTACAGTAAAACCTGTTATGACTTATGAGAGACCACCCCTTCTGCAAGATGGTGGCTTGGTGAAACACTAACAAAAGAAATAAAAAATAATTTTAAAAAATCCGGAAATGATTCTCACTTACTAGTATTAAAGACAATGAGTTCGTTCACCATCCAGGCATTACGGATTAACTGAAAGACAGACGACATACTCAAACCTACACTGAAGCCCTTTCAAACAATTTCTCACTGGGACATAAGGACTATCGGAGTTTTCATAAAGATAAAAAAAACCACAAACCTCAAAATTGACTGTGTATATATCCATCATTACTCCCTTTGATGTTAATCTTACTGGCTATTCACATGACTTTGGCACTACAATGGCGGTTAGCGACATGTACTTTAGTCTGGTTTACTGCAGTTTACAAATGTTACCGGACGCTGGAGTTGAAAATTTCGCACAACTGGCAGCAAGATAAATTCTTTTTAAATACTTTATTAGAGCAATCTCTTTGTTACAAAAGATTAGTTGATGGTTCGATGTGTTTATCTCGATATATGGTTATTCGACTATACAGTAGTGTTAGTTAATGAGCAACTTGTTTGCATACTGCATTTATCCCGAGCTCTAGTGTTACAAAGGATTAAGTTACGGTCAGTCAAAACACGACTGTATATACAACTTTATCAGGAAAAATTGGTTATTTAAAAAAATTATTTGCATCGGCACCGATTATTTTTGCCGATACCCGATTATACCGATTGTGCTAATAATCGGCCCGATTACGCGTACGGGCGATTAATCGGTACAGCTCTAATAATCGTGTTATCAACCAAGATATTATGACCTCAACTTATGGGGTTAATTTGATAAGATATGTACAGCCAATATAGTTTTATTTCTTACTTTATTTGATTCTTTAATTAATCCAACTTTTTAATGTTAGCATGCTTTGTTTTAATAATTTGGGGAAGAAGTTAACAAAGTTACATTCCTTGCATAAAATAAGTGTACATAATATCTTTTGTTAACCCACTCTTAATGTTACGATTATTTTAAATGTCCAACTTTATTTGTTATTTTTTAACTAAGATTTCAAACTGATCTATCAACGGAAATATAAATAGTTTGTAAAATATAATTGAAAACAGTTTTCACAAGTTTAACATAAGTTAAAAAAAACATAAGTTTATTCGAAAAGATAGCATGTTGCCCTATCACACAATGCAATAATTATTTTCTTCGGATAGTTTTTTGACTAAAATCAAACCCATCAATGACATGGCAAAACTATTTAAAACAACGAGGATTCCTAAATTAGCTGAATGGATCACTTAGTCAAAAAGTGGAATATGCATTAGCACATTGTAAAAGAAAACACATAAGGATAATCATCTCACACCTTCCAGTATAGGTGTAAGTGTCGATTCATTCATTTTTTAGTCTATCAGTCCTCTTCAGGCAATGTCTAGAAAGTGTAGTGACCTGCTTAAGATAATAATAACCAGACCGTATCAACAAAAGATTAATATAAAACAAATGGGATACAGAGAACCAAACTTTTTCCATCCAATATTTTCAATAAAAGCTAGCAATAATTTAAGTAAATGTGTTGATTTTACCTCTTATTATCCCAGGATTTCAAGGGAAGATAATTACAAGCCCCAACTTACCGAAAGGATTCAAAAGGGGGACTAACTCTTATAAATTGTTTCTGTGGTAAATTAATGTGACAACAGGTATATTTAAAATTCATTATTCCAAAAACCTCTTGTAATCATACTAGCATTAACAGATCTGTTTATTAACAATTGTGTTCAATCTAAGGTACCTTCAACTTTACAGCATCATCTGGGTCTTCTTCTTCTTCCACCAATATTGTCTTCATTTCCAAGTTGTCCTGAATAGCACAGCTGACATGAAAAGCAGTTTTACATGACTTGACTGAACACTGTATACAAGCCCCTGTTCTCTCTTTACAAATAGTACAAATCAGTGCCCATCTACTAGCCTGCAAAGAAAGATCATAATCCTATGTTGAGTAAAGATCAATCATTTTAAACTAGATTTCCAGACCGGCTATCCTTAACATGATCATACAGATTCCAGAGTGTCTAAACATTTAAATTTATTTGCCCACAATAAAGATTGTATTAAGTATTATTTAACAGAAAGTATTAAATCTGATCCTGAGCTATTATTATTCCCTCACACATGAACTAGGATATTTAAGCTGCATATCCCTCATGTTTTTTCTCCATTACATTTATCTTCATCCCAGCTAGTGTCTCCAAACTGATGTCGTATCTGACTATCAAGGAAGGTTTAAATACTAAAACTCATTACCAGACCACCCCAAAGCATACTACAAGATACAAAGCCTCTCTATCTTTAACAGGGAGCCATGGTGGCTCAGTTGGTAGAGTGTTTGACTGCTTTAGTGTGCCCTTGGCAAAACAACTTAACTGCCATTGTCAAAGTATGATACATCTAATAAAGATACATCTAATAAAAAAGTGTTGTTAAACCATCAACAACAATCATGTTGAATGTTACATTACATGGTTCAGAAAGAAATATTCAGCTGAGATTTCTAGTGTTTCAAACTGCCAGTATTGAAAGGTTTTAAATGTACATGAGATTATCTGCAAAACCAAACACAGAAATAACATTCAAAACAACACCATTTTATTTTAAAGTACAAAGCCAAATTCTTTAAATACCTGAAAATCTGAGAAAAATTTCTTTGGTAATCACTGAAGAAGAAAAGCAATATTGAATGCAAAGTTCTTCTAATGACTGTTGATAAGAAATATATTTGAAAATACTAACCGGTACTTGAGAAATCTTTGTTACTGGCTCCATTTTTTCCACACAAGCAATTGAAACTTCTGGAATCCAAATAGCACAGCTTACATGCGCCCACTTTGTTCCACTCCTAAAGAGATAAATTATACCAGGTATGGTAAAATGCTGTATATTTTGTAGGCAAGGATGAATGGAAAATGCACACAAAATTCAAAACATAAATTTCACAAGATTTTTTTAATACAAAATGTTACTTTTCCTTTATATCAAGCATTGATAACATTAATATGCATGAGAATAGTTATACATGATAATTTGAGAAAAAGCACTAGCTGCCTGTCATTTCACATTTGTTTATGTATATCACATAAACACATCAATGTTTCTTATTATCTGTTATCTTATTAACTCATTCATTTACCGCTTCGGTGGCAGAGTGATTAGAGCGTTTGCCGCGGAAGCAGGAGGTCATGGGTTCATTCCCCAGCCGAGTCATACCAAAGATTCACACAAATGGTACTAACAGTTGCCTTGCTTGGCGCTCAGCATTCAGAGGTTAATGTAATGACTGGTCAGCCTGGTGTGAGGATAACGTGACTGCGTTGGACATCATTCTACATGTCTACGGCATGATGCTCCAGTGCTAGACATCACTATAAACTGTCTCACTGCAGACATCGTAGCGATATGACTAGTGATGGGAATCGGTTAGAAGTTCATAATCGATCATCGGTTGCACACAACTTACTGATAATCGATTATAATCGGTTGCTAACTTTCTACAAGTAAGTTTTAATTTTTTTTGTTACAGAGTTATATCTTTGTTCAAAAGTTTAAAATTTAAAAAAATGTATAGGAGTTAATCTCTCTCTCTTTCTCTCTCTCTCTCTCTCTCTCTCTCTCTCTCTCTCTCTCTCTCTCTCTATATATATATATATATATATATATATATATATATATATATATATATATATATGTATATATATATACTTTAACCTCAAAAGCAACTTTCTTTGGCTTATCAGTTTTATGCAGCTGAAAGACTTAACAATCCCCCAGAACACTTTTATTCATATGTGATTTTTCAATTGTTTAAAGTATAGAAAGAAATGTTTTTCTTGCTTGTCATTAGTTACTAATACTACAATCAAAGCAGTTTAAACAAAACAAAAAAACACCAATTACAAAAACTTTCAAACTAACTGAACTATTTATCAGCAAAATCATGTAATGTTTGAGCAATGCTGAACACAAAAATCATTTTTCAGAATACTGTTTCTTCTTGAGCTTGTTACACTGACATTACCAATAGTTAATGTTTTTGTTTAAGAATATTATCAGGTCCACATTGGCACAACTTAAACGAGCCCGTTTCTTGCTGACAAGATGTCCAGCCAGACTAAATACCCTCTCACTGGATACTGATGATGCCGGAATACTTAGGTACTTCCGAGCTAGTAAGCTAAGATGGGGGTAGAACTGGCAGTTTTGTTTCCACCACTGTAACATTGTGAGATTGGTATCATATGGAGCAGCAACTAGATATCTAGAAACCTCCTGGTGGATGACATCTGTTATTGGCTGTTGACTTTCACCAAGGCAAACAACATCTTGCAACCAATCATCCATGTCAACATTGACCTTTGCTTTCTTGTTTGGTGGACTAAGTGTAACCACAGTTTTAGTGTTGTCATCTCTGACATTTAGTAGTGATGGTGCAATTGGTAGAGGTGGCAATGAGTCTGAAGGTTGTTCATCACTAGTCCCTGGTTCCACTTGGACATTCACTTTAACATCAGCCATATCAAGAGCAACCTTTAAAAGCAGAGCATGTCCATCTGCTCGCTCACTGTCAGATAGAAACTCCAGATCCTTCATAGTATGATTCAATAAACAGCCCAACAGAGCTAGATCTTTGTCCTGTGTTCTATTGTCAAGTTCTTGTCTCATTACATCTTTAAGTTTAGCAATTGAAGGTAGATCATCAGCATTTGTTTCTATACATTTGGTAAGTTTAAGAAGTATTGGGATAACTTTATGAAAGGTTGGTGATTTGTCTCTGCAAACACTGTTTGTTGCATTCAGGAACGGTGAGAGAACTTAAACAAGTTTTTCAACCAATGCTTGTTCGTCAAATGTATAGACATAATTTTTCAATGTTGCGGCTGTTGACTTGCTTATGTTTGGGTCACTGATAACAGCCATAATAGCAGGTGTTTGCTCAAGCAGTCGTTCAAGCATGTCATGAGTGCTATTCCATCTAGTTGGAACATCCATCTTGAGCTTGTGTCCTCTAGCACCTATGTCAAGTAGTAACTGCTGCTTTCTCATTAACAAATCATTTATGCTCGTGCTTTGATGGAAAAAAGTCACCAGTTTGCGCCGCTTTGCAATGATTCGTAACAGTTCTGGTATAGCTAAAGCTTTTTTCACAATAAGGTTGAATCTGTGACCATAACAACCAAATCGAGTCCATTGAAGTAAATCAAAAGCCTTGATCTCATTGGCTGCATTATCAGTTACTCCAGTTGGTGTTGGAAGATTCCATCGCCTCTGAGTGGCCAACAGGCTTTCTTTTATATTTTCCCCAGTGTGACTGCCTTCAACTTTTCGTGTTTCTAAGACAACACTTTTCAATTCCCAATCTTTGGAAATAAAATGTGCAGTCACTGTACTATAACTTTCTGTATTTAATGAAGTCCATGCATCGTGAGTAACAGCTATATCAAGAACATCATGTAGTTCCTCTTTTACTTTTTTCTCAGCCTGGTCTTTCTTCACAGCTAGTTTGGAGGACACTAATTTACGACCTGGAATTTCATACCTGAAAATGTAAAGTTTGAAACATTTAGTCATGGTAGTCAAACAAGACATGTATTTGGAATATTTACTATGTCTAAATATAGTGAAAATAATGAATTTATTTAATGTTTATTTAGACAGGACAGCATTATATTTAATTAAATATTGCTTAATTTAGGTATGAAAATTCAAAATTCAACAGTGTTGACATCTAGAATCAAATGGATTCACACCTTTTTTTCTTTTCTCACTGTCAGTTTAAATAAATATTACTAATTTTTAATGTTATCATTTAAAACTTACCTTGGATTAAGAAGCATCACAAAGTTTCTAAAATATGTATGGTCAACAATGCTTAGCAGAAGAACTTTGCCAACAATAAGTTTCAAGAGTGAATCATCAATTTCGTTCTGCTTTGTAGCTGACATCCTCTCTGTTGGCTTCTTAAATTGTTCATCAATCTTAGTCTGTTTGGGTGGCTGGGGGGAAACATCAGCACCTCTTGCTGTCGCTGATCCCATTTCCTTATGGTCATGATCAAGATGAAAGGCCAAATTTGTAGTATTGCCTGGAATGTATTTGAAATAAATGTTTTTATATTGAGAAGAAAAAAGAGCAAACAACAAATTCTTTATGCACAAGTATCTTAAATGAATGGAATGAAATTATTTAAAGAAAATCAGGATTAAAATTAATATTAAATTTGTACATATATTTTAAAATTAATTTGCAACATTTTAAAAAGTTATTTTATGTTTTTAAATAGTCACATGTCTCAGGGAATATCTGTAACAAACCTCAGAGATCACTTTTCCGTCATTATCATATATGCCTAAATAGCAGGATAATCTTGTGATTATTTATGTATTTCAATCATAATCATGACATGGAGCTTTATTATGAAAAGAAATTTGAAGTATTTTAACAACAACACATGCTATATTAGAGGAAAGCACAAAGTACACAAATGATTTAATGAAAATAAAATTCTTGATTTAAAATATTTGATACTGGAATGCCATGAAACGTTTTTCCGTGTGCGTGCGTGCAACTCATTTATTTTATACGAGGTTGTTCTGTCTCCTAATAATTGCATTCATCGTTGACGACATTATTTGTTTCCAAATTATCCAAAAAAATCTAACTATGGTGTATGTTTATATATTTGGAAGTTATGAAGGGAATAAATAATTTAGCTTTACTGTTGTGGATCGGAAGGCTAATATCATGGTTCCACAGTCCTAAAATGTAAAGCGTATCCCATGATAATTTTGTTTTCGTGTAGCACCACAAAAAATTAGAATATTGTTCATTTTTTGCACTATGTATTGGAGAATGTGTTTGCCAAAAATAAATGTATCCCCGCAATGATTTCAATGAGAATAGCTGGACCTACCTTTGTTTGCATATTCCTTTCTGCAGAGTTTGCATATGACCTTCGTTGTATCTAAATTCTCCTTTGTCGGTGGACCCTCCTGTATTTTGTAAAATCCAAAATATGTCCATACACGAGAACGAGCTTTTCCTCCAGGATATGGATATATTATTTTGCGATCGTTTTCATCCATGGCACGTGTATGATATTTAGCGGGGTTTTAACATTTTGTTCGGAATCCTCGGTTTTCTTCCCAACAAACAAAGGGATTGAACTAGTCTGTGCCAGCGCTTCACAGTTGTCTCCCTTACCATGCAATCGATTATGGCGTTTCACAATCGATTGGCGAATTGGTTCACTCAACCAACTGATCATCGATTATAATCGATAATCGGAACAACACTAGATATGACTAAAAAATTGTTAAAGCTACGTTAAAAATCCTAATCAGACACATTAACTCATTCAGCCTCAGCACTGTTAATATTATCACTGCTGTCCTAATCAGACACATTAACTCATTCAGCCTCAGCACTGTTAATATTATCACTGCTGTCCTAATCAGACACATTAACTCATTCAGCCTCAGCACTGTTAATATTATCACTGCTGTCCTAATCAGACACATTAACTCATTCAGCCTCAGCACTGTTAATATTATCACTGCTGTCCTAATCAGACACATTAACTCATTCAGCCTCAGCACTGTTAATATTATCACTGCTGTCCTAATCAGACACATTAACTCATTCAGCCTCAGCACTGTTAATATTATCACTGCTGTCCTAATCAGACACATTAACTCATTCAGCCTCAGCACTGTTAATATTATCACTGCTGTCCTAATCAGACACATTAACTCATTCAGCCTCAGCACTGTTATTATTATCACTGCTGCTCTCCCCCATCAGCACTAAGCTGTGTCTATCTGCTTATAGTCTTACTCTTTACACAATTTTGTAAATATCATGAACATGCATTCACTCTTACCTTAATTTCTCTTTTTATATCCAATAAAAATCCCAAAACTTCTCACCATTTATTCCAAATGAATTTGTCTATACAGTGATGTATTTTCTGTTTTGTCCAAGTCGTTCACAACTTATTTATACACTATTTACAAAATTAACACAATCACTACAATCTGTTTGATAAAAAGAACTCTAATAACTATCAGCAACCTCTTCTTCTGATGATTCAGTCTCAGAAACCTCTATGTCTGAATCTAAATGTCAAAATATCCAACTGCTGAACATATCTTTGCTTTGCTTGCTCAATATTGTCTCGATCAAATCTGAGAAACTCCTCATTTTCACTCTCACTGTTATCAAAAGTCTTACGTCTGCCATCATTTACAATTTTTCATGAACAGAACATGTGTATTGAAACTGCCCTCCATCAGTAAACCTTGGTTTCTGAACAATTCAAATTTACACAAATGAAATTAAAATCATTTTTGATTGGTTAATATTAGTCTTGATTCTTGGAAGGAAAAAAACTGTTTGTAACCAATCAGAGATGTTGTATCTAACACATTCAAAACGATAAAAGACTGGATCGGCCATTGAATGCAGTCAACAAACTTCAACTACTGGTGTGATTGGCCACTGAATGCAGAAACCAGATCACACATACAGACGGGATCAGTGCTGAATGAGTTAAATCAAGATGCAAATTAAATATACAGCATATAATTGCCATCCCATATTTCTCATTAGAAGAAGTAACAAAATGGAGGAAATATGGCTGGATTGTTTCCATTTTCTACCACTCTAATGAATTTGATCTTCATCTTCGATTAGAGCTATTCAAACAATGTGTGCATGATGCAAGAAAAGACATTTGTTTGGGTACATGTTTTATAGATCTAACAATGAATACTGAGTCTTAGTAGTATTTTGCATGAACTAGTAAACAAAGTATGAGCATCATCTATTTTGTTTTTAATGGCAAAAACACCAAAATTAAAATTCTAACTTCCAATCAGTTTATCCAGGGTGATTATGAAATATTTGCACTGATTACTAACTGCTTAAAAAAACAAACGTGGTTATATTATATGTATTGTAATCAAGACTATATTTGATTTTGTTTCTAATGACAAGAAGACTTGCTAATTAAATTGCTACATACCTTGTGCTTTTCATAGCCCCACCAGTCTTAGGACACAATATACAGGTTGGTTTTATTCCCAGTGCACATATCCTACACAGCCAACTTCCCTCAGGGACCTTTTGAATTCCATAGCATGCCTGAAGTGAGTAAAAGTGAGGGAAAGAAAAAAAAATATCATATTTGTCCATAAGAGAAAGCATTACACTTTACCTCCCGCAGTTAAGCAGGTCAATTTGTTGATGAAATCTTTTAAGAATTCTGGCTGAACAAAGAGTTCTATGGCTGTAGTCTTTTTCACTTTGCCAGTTTCTAATCATAGGAAAGTTTCTGGATGATAAGGGTTTCAATGAGGGCATCACTGAATGGATTGCAATGAGGGCATCACTGAATGGATTGCAATGAGGGCATCACTGAATGGAGTCCAGGCCTGTCAACCCTGACCAGTCTGCCTCTGTAAGGCAGTTGATTTTTTTCTATAAGTCTGACCAGTTTTCCGTAAGGTGTAACGAAATATCATAAACTGCTATGGTAAAGCTGGAAAACATAATTAAAAGTTTCTTATACGGGATGTGCAGCGATGACAAACATTATGTTCAACTTAAAAGTTTGTAAAGTATGTGTAGTCTTTATATACCACTAGTACAGTTGCACAAATTATAGTTAAAAACCCTATTCAGCTCAATGGCTTGTTGCTGTCACTCAACATGATGTAATTCATGGAAATTCTTTTTCCATTTCATATGATTACGGCAATCATATTTCCTGCAACGAGTCATACTCAAATTGGCAATAAACATAACTTCCAGCTTTTGTTTTCCCTTTCGTCTTGAACATGCATCACTCTCTGTATGCAATTTTTACAAAATTTCTATGATCAATACTTTGATCATGCAGATGCTTTGCATGAACAAATAGGTGCAAATTAAAGCATCTGATGTGCTACTGTAAAGTCAGTCTGGTTTCCTGACCAATTTCACTACTTCTAATATAAAATCCAGATCCAAATCAAAGATAAATGAACAAACTTTCTGGATTTTTCTGGCAATCATCATTTCTTTGCAGTCCATATTGTAAGGGTAATTCTTGCAAGACTAACGGCAAAATCATAAGAGTTGGCAGGTCTAGGAGTCTCGTTTGCAACCAAAGCAACTAGAGCTATTTGCAATGGGTACATTACAATGGACACAGTTCACTACAACTAGAGCTACTATCAATGGGTATATTAAACTGACCCTGCTCATAACAATTACAGTTGGCCACTTCAGCTAGAGCTGTTAACAATTGACCATGCCCACTAGAACTAGAGCTATTAACAATGGATCACGTTCACTAAATTTATCTTTAACACATCAACACCAGGCACCATGTTATGCTGTAGAAACCAACCAAATCAAGAAAAAACATGGTTGTGTTAATAATGTTGTGTTAACTAGTGTTAATGATGCGTGTGGTATGGTGGAAATCCAAGTTGATTAGGTTATGGTCTCATCCATATTTCATTGCATGCCAAATCAAGTCAAATAAACCTTGAAAAGGCTGTGCTGTATAAATGAAAGCAAATAGGAAATCAATCAAGGGCCATAACCTTTTTATATAAATGCCCAGAAGACTTAAAATTAAACTCCTTTGATACCTCATCAATATAAGGATGCATACCAAATTCAATAAAACCAAACATACTTAATTTTCATGTAATTTTCTTTAAGTTTATATGAATATCCAAATGTTTTCCAAGATGTAGTTTTTTTTATATACAGAAATCAAACTATCTTCACATGTTACTGTTTCTCACTTGCAAACAAGATGGAAAAACCACATAACTACTTAGTGCACCATTACAGACGAGATGTTTTTTTTATTTGGTTGATGGGTATATTGTGTCACTCGATTCATACAATCATAACATTTTGTATTCCCTCATAAATGTGAGGTTATAGTGTAATTCACAATTCTTTTTAATTCTTGAGCTTTTCAGGGAAAAAAACGTCTTTTGAAAATTCAATGTTTTTCAAAGCAATCTCAAATTTAAAAATATTTCAATCATACAAACCATGCAATAAAGCAGATGGCTTGCAGAAACTATATTGCTGATGGGCAGGGGTACTTGATTCTTAAAGGGATCAACAGATTTAACTAAGCGAGGCCCTATCCATGTATTTTCCCTAACCTTAATCTGATATGCACAATTATGAACTCAACCTCTGCATCAAATTATAACCATGATGCCAGAAAAATGGCATATCTTGAAAAAAATTACACATACAATAACTGTTTAATATCCTAGATTTGAGGAACCAAGACAAACACCAAATAATGCATCTGTTTCTTGTAAAGTATTGAAAAGATCTGGTGATAAAAAGCACAAATACCAACAACAGTGACTGATAAACATGATTGTCCAAGAAACGGATTTAAGTGTATTAGGCAATCAAAATATGCTGACTGACAAAAAGATTGTTTGCAAATTTGCAACACTGAGATGTATTTGCTACTTACTAGAATACATTAACTATAGGACTATAAGCCTACTACCTCCCAATCGTGTCCTATTAAATTAAGTAAATTTATCATTTAATTTATAACAAAGGGCAATAACTCTAACCTATTATCTCCCCCTGCCATTGCTAAGCATTGCCAGTTTTAGACAGTCAACTATCAATGAGGATGATAGCATAGTAGAGTGGTTGGGAGGGTCTTCAAGTAATATAAGTATTCTCAGAAAAACATAATTGACTAAAACATGTCCTTTTTCTTTTACATACATTCCCTGTTCTCATTAACATTAGGAGAACAGGTAATTGGAAGAAGGGATGCAGAGTTTCTAGAAATACTTTGGGTATCCTTGAAAGAAAATATGGAATCCCTATGTGAATGATAACACATTCTCCTGCTTACAGCAACACAGCCTTCATGCAATCTGTGACCGCTCTATCAACATGATTTTTTAAGTTTTCTCACAGTCAAAATTAACTCGCAAAATCCAGGTTTAATTAGGACTAGTGGTCTTTTGAGCTGCAGCCTCTAAATCTCTGAGACAACAACAAAGTTAACTCTTCATGCCAGTCAACAGCTCTATGATGTTCTGGATAGAAGCATTGCATTCCAACATAAAGCTTGCAGAGATCACTATAATTTCATGCAGTAAATTTGATCGCTTGAGTTGTCAAAGTGCAATGAGTATATAACCTGCTAAAGTCATAAAAGCAGATTCACGGAGAGAAAAGGCTGTTCGTGGTCTTTAAATGGAGATGGTTCTGACTGACTGAAAAGTTTGTAACTGACTCAGAAGCAAAAAAAATTTTTTTTTTATTATGACAGCTTGAGCAAGGTCCTGTCTCAACCTTTTTGAGTTGACACGTTAGGTCCATGGACAGATTCCATTTTGGAAACAGGATAAGGGATCTTGGTCTATTCAAATTGAAATTGGCATGTATGTCAGATCATTATCACAGTGCCTGAATGTGTCCAATATCATGCAGCAGTTGCAAAACAACAGGTTAATGTGCACAAATCGGATGAAAAACAGATGGTGAATGAACCATTGTTTGAATATCCTGGCAAAGTCTGGACAGAACAGCAAATCTAACAGGAATGTGCCTAATTTTGCACAGTGATCTAAAGTTAGTAAGATCATCAAAAATACTGCCAAACCAGCAAATACTGCAATTTGGTGCCCCCGTTCAAAGGTAACTCACCAATACAGAGTTGTCAGACATAATCAGGATGCGTATTGATTTCTTAAACGGCACTCTTAAAACGAAACTGTTTTCACAATGGTCATATTGGAGAAGGGCTGTTGTTCATAAGTGTCTTCAAGCTCTCTTGGTCCTCATCTGCTTCTAATTTGGGATAAGCCATGCACTGTGGTAAGGATGACCAAATCTAAGTGTTGCTAAATGAACCATTGCCAATACTCTGTAGGTAGGCAGTAAAAAGAGGTAAAGCCAGCTTTGCCGAGTTAGTTTGTTGCACCTGGGAGAATGGCTGGTCCAGTTGTAGACAAAACCAAAATTGTTGGCTTCATTGTTGGTCAGCTAAATGGTCAGATCTACATCTATCATCCCCTTATTAGTCTGGGTTGGAATTGCCAGGCTAGCTGGATGGCCATTATGGCAAGACAATACCACAGGCTGGATCAGAAAAATACATGTGCCCAATTTTACAGGGCCAAAGGTCAAGCTTGGGTTTGCAGGAGCACTTACACCCACTGGGATGCCTAAATATTGGGTAACAATCCCCACTGGTATTCCAATTATCTATGGGAGTACAACATGGAAGGAGGTAAAATTTAGCCTGAACAATGGCCAGGTAGCTTGTTGGTTGTGCAGAAGCTGTAATGGTCAGCTTTGTTACTGGTTGTGCCCTAAGCATTGTTGCACGTATTTTCTGCGACCATCCTTCTCCAGATCTGCATGTGTAACAGCTAGTTTGGTTCGACAGCTAGATTACATACTGAGATCACGCACCCACACCCAGCCACACACAAAGCAATATGTTTGGCTAAATGGACCGGTGGATGGCTGGTACGATTCTGGATGCAGAGATGCAACTAATGAAAGATGGAAACAGAGGTCAAATTTGGCGTTAAAGGCTGTCATATCCAACTGTGATTGCAACATATCTGCATCTCTCCCAAATGTGCCAGCCACAGTGGTGGAAAGAGTTGTTCTGATTGGTACAAGGTGGAGTGGGTAGGCCCACCAAGTCTGAGAGAGCGACAAATTTCACAAAACATGTACCAAATAAACAAATATTGTATACCACCAGTTTATGAATCAATATTAATCCAAAATTTTGAATGGATGGATTGAATTTTACACTAAAAAAGGCTTGGATTTAACTGGAGGTTTATTCCAAACAATTTTATGTACGGAAGCAAAGCTTAAACCCGAGAACTCATAGCACTGTAATGTGAAGGTAATAGACATGAGTTAACTTTCCTTTGTCTAGATGATGCAGTCAAAAAAAAGAATAACTTTTGTCTTGTTGTCAGGCTGGATTTGAGAGATAGTCTTATAATAAGAGGACATGCACGAGACTAGACTTTTTTTTAGCTGCTAATTTATTTATGCAGACAATAGAAAACATATGCAAGTATCCATTATAATGAAAAAGAAATTTTTAAAAAAATGTTACTTACTTGGTGAACACAGATATCACAGCCATCACAGAAAACCATCTCATTGTTCTCTTCACTGTCAGGCTGGGGAAAAAAATATGGATAGATATGATTTTCCTGATTACTCCACAACAGGTTGTGATGGCCTTGATCTTAGTCGTGATGTGTAATCTTTAATAAAACTTATTGTGAAGAAATCACTATGACCCCCTCTCCTTATTACCCAAAATGCAAGTCTTAAAGTTTGATCAAGGAACTTACTTATGAACAAAAGTTTACCTGTGAGACCCATTTCACTTACTAGTCACTATGACATCAAACTTTTTATCCCAAAGTCAATGAATTTTTCCTCCACAAACTTAATGTAAGCCCTCCAGTAATTTTTGTCCAGGTACATGGTCCAATGATAATGTTTTCCCACCAAAACCATTTTTGTTTCAAATAAGTCCTTGACCACTGATCTTTTTGTCAACAGAAAAAATAATTTTCTTATCCAACATGTAAGTCGTCCACAAACTATGGTGAAGGTACATGTCTGAGGTTTGAAACTATTAAGCAAAGGTCATCATCTTTGATCCCCGTGTTGTTCCAATCTGATCCCCATATTAATAGGCTCCTACCTTCACCCATGTGCAAACCATTGTAAGTTTAGTCATGGTGTATGATGCAAAAGCCAATGGTATGGCACAGAAACAGTTCTTCTTTCAGTCACAATAAATGGACCCTAACTATTATCATTTTGACTGCAATCGATAAGCTTCTTCATTACTGCAAGTGTGAGCCATCCAAAAGATCTGCAAACTGCTGAGCGTAGAAAACTCCAGTTATTGTGTAGAAACCAAGTTTGTAACGGCAGTGTGCAGACTGCATTGTAACATGGTACATATGGCAGCAATATTAAATTTGTCATACATTATGCTACATTTTCTAAAAAAATAGTTCAAATCGAACGATATGACCAGAATTTTGATGTCAGTGACCTTTTCTTGGAGACAACAGTAAGATGAAACAACTGTAGATAGAATAAATGTAGTGATATCTATATATGGAAGCTTTATCTGAAATTTTAAACTTAAAATGCTGATCGAAACAGAAATTTTACACAAAAGCCATTATTGGTTTTAATGTTGATTGTAAACACATTCATATGAAGATCCAGGTATCAAGTTTTTAAGCAGGGGAAGAATAAAAAAAAAAAATCAGTTTTTAAGCAGCTATTGCAATGGTCAATTAAAGCTGTTGTTACCAAAATAAAGCATGTTAAGCCAGCTAAAACTGGTCTTTAAATGTAACCTAATTAGTCATTATAAGTGAATACAAACCGTGTTCTTGTTGATTAGTAATTGAAGGCTTCTAAAAGTTATGTGGCAGTCACAATGTTTTTAAAGTATTTTTGCATTTTTTCTCATAATTAATTTTTTTAATTTCTTATTTGGAAAGGCTAAAAGGGTTTCTGGTAATAAAGTTATCAACCATTTAAGTTTTGATCATTTTCAGAATTAGTTTAACCGTATGCCATATTAACCATGTTTCTATTTAAAGCTTGACAAAAAAATCTGACTTGTCAAATAATGAATTCAAGATTAAAGTAGTAGTCAAAAGTTCAGCTGAAACCCTGACTAGTTACTTACAGATCTGCACACTTCACAAACTACATCTTCATCATATTCTATTCCTAATCCCTCCTCCGTCTTTTTCTTCATCTCCATGGTCTCATGGCACTGAAATGTAGTCGAATTAAAATTTCAACACAGACATAAAAATAAAACCTATTATGCAGCAATCCAAGAAAATATGACATCCGGCAACTTTCCCAGAGAGATGATAACAAAGAGGAATTTGAGAGATCTGATGCCAGACTTGACTACTTCAAAAAAGTTAAACCCTAAAATCTCTTTCAAAGGCCATCCATAAAATTTGAAAGACATACTTTCAACATTGCCACTTCTTCACTCATTATAGCGGACTGTCACACAAGGATAACAATTATCCTTATTATTATTACCACATAAGGAGAATTAAAAAACCCAGCCTTCCCCCCTTCTGGTTTGAAAACCAAGTGTATGTTATACACACCAAATTAGTTGTACATACACACATCTGTTATGTGTGTGTGTGTGTGTGTGTGTGTGTGAGAGAGAGAGAGAGAGAGAGAGAGAGAGAGAGAGAGAGAGAGAGAGAGAAGAGAGAGATATATACTATTTCCACTTCGCATGTTAATCTCGAATCATGGACTGAGCACTCTTCCATCCACCCATACCGAAGGTTGTACAATAGATAGATCATCAAATTTAGTATACGAGAGAATATGTCATGATTGATGAGCCTGAAGAGCTTAAAAATAATTAAGGTAATAATGAATTATCAAAGCATAACCATTCCTAAGCGTGGCGATTGATAAAAATAGTAATTACATCATTTTCGAAGGTCTCAATCAATCTCTCCATTGTCCATTCATGAATCAGGACCTCCCCTGAAAGTACCAAAGAATGAAATGGATGAAACAAATGTATTAACTTCAAAACTTTTACAATGTCAAATATTTTTTTCTCTCACCTACATTTAGACAGAAATACACATCTAATTTCATTGGATTACCTGATGCCAATTTTGTATAGTTATACAAGAAGGTGCAAATATACCCTTTTCTTCCTACAACCCTAACCCTTCCCATGATGGTGAGGTGTCATATATAGTGAAACAAAAAGGGCACAACTCATCTGAAGATATACAATGACTGGTCATCATGCACATCTTATAAACATCACAATACTGAGAAGAACTTTATTATTGTGGATATCTAATTCTGTGGCTTGGCTAAAAGTAATGTAGTGAATTTGTTATAAAAAAAAAAACAACAAACATATTCAGCAATGATGCACAGGTCTCTATCGAGATAATACCAACATTCAAATCCAAGAATTTTCTAGCAGTCAGTAATTACTTTAATTGTTTATTCCTTCATAATACCTAGGGTATATGGGGAGATATTATTCAGTAGTAATGCTGACATCCTTAAATTTCTGCTCACAGTAATATGAAGTATAATAAATGTTAAATGTAAATTGTGACAAAAACTACGCCATAAAATATAAAGACTGATGTTGCACATTTGAATCTGTCGAGGCAGAGAATTCAGTCATTTACCCATTTCCTCCCTCTCTTCATTGACTTTCTGCAGCCAGCAAACATCCAGGTCATCCAGATCATAGCGCACCACTTGTTCTGCAAGCTGCTGCATCCCTGTCAACTCATGAATACCCTGCTTGTATGTCTCATCCCTTGCATCGTGTAAATACTTCTTGGGTCTGTATGTTAGTGAAATTTCAATATTAAAATAAGAGAAAGATAAATAAAATACTACCACTGCTTTTATTATCACTTCTACTTATCTATTCAACTAACACATGTACATGCCCTATTACATACAAAAACCTCTTTTGATCCAAGTCCAGAAGAAAAAAAATATTCCGTGCACATGCTTCATGGGAGGAAAGAGACTTCTATAACCAAGACATGGGAAGGAAGTTGCTACAACCTCCCAACACGTATGACAGGAAGGAAACTAGAATCTGTTTAGCTATGCCTCTTTCACGAGAAGTGGTTGCAATAACATGCTTAACCTTTAAAGCGCTGCATTGTTTTGCAGTAAAAGGTCCATCAGTGCTGAATTGTTTCAGAGGAGAAAAGAAGAAAACTAAACAATCTTTAAATTGCATGTATTTCATTAAATATACACTATTGATAGACAAACCCTATATAAAAAATGATGGTATGTGTCTATACTTTAAGATTAGCATCAAGACACATGTGTAGGTTTAACATATTTGCAGGTACAGGTGTAAATACAGGTAAAATGACAAGTTACAATTGTATTTCATCAGTATTTTTGTTTGTCTTTGATTGAAAAGTTCAAATACATCTAAGAAATGTTATATTCTTTAGTAGTCCAACCATGCACATGTTATGTCTGTCACAATGTAATATATAAATTGTGAAAATATCAGGTAAAGGCAGGGTGACAGTTTTGCAAAAATCCACTCCATGAATGTCAGAGGTATGTTTAAACCCTCCAGTCAGCTATTAATGTTCATGAAAAACTATCACCTGTTATTTATTATATCATCAAACTGAGGTCCATATCTGGTGATTAAACCTCAGCAACGGCTTTATTTTTGTTAAATTATTTGGTCTGATTTTGTGTGAAGAGTCACCTTAATTGTTCTCATTGTCTGACAGGTGTAAATTGCTTGGAATAGCTTGAAATCTATCCCATACTTATTTTTTTTGCTGAAGTATGTGGTTGATATCACATCATCAATAGCCCATTAGGAATCGAGAACAGACATATGTACCAAACCCATTGTTTTAATCGATGCGAAAACGTTTTAGATGCTCAAATAAGACAGGCCGCCATTTCTTCATGCGACTTTTTCGTTCAAGTCTGCCCCATGAACTCTCTGATCTGCATTACGATTTGTTTGATCTACTATCAGATGCAATAACTCGTCATCTAAGAAAAAGTCTTCAATAGTCCGTAGGTTCATTTTTCACCATCTCGACATTTAATTTTGAATTACCAGTGAATGGGGGTTGACAGGCGCGCCATCTTTTCACGTCAAGCGAGCATGTACATCCGACTCCAGTTCCACGTAAATTACTGGCTCAAAAGCATTCATGTGTATTTCCATCAATACCTCGTTTGCTCCAATAATGTCATTTTTCTCAAATTATTCAAAATCACTATTAGCATCACTATCAGAAGCGAATATTTGTTGCAAGAAATCACCGTCGTATTCAGCGTTGGCCATTTTAGCTTTGGAAAAGTACCATGTGTTTAGAAGCGAGCATTTGTAAAATTACATCGTTATTAATATATAAAGTACTGCAGAATGCTTGTTCCGGGCCTTCTTAAACCAATCAAATATAATTTTACAGGCATTTATGGCAAGATGAAGTTATAGAATGCGATCAGTGTTGCTCACCTCGAGCGCGACTAAAGTCGCGACACGCACTTTAAAGGTTAACCATGCCTAAAGAGGTAAGGGGTTTCTCTAACCTGCTTAACCATGCTATAAGAGGTAAGGGGTTTCTCTAACCTGCTTAACCATGCTTTAAGAGGTAAGCGGTTTCTCTAACCTGCTTAACCATGCTTTAAGAGGTAAGCGGTTTCCCTAACCTGCTTAACCATGCTTTAAGAGGTAAGTGGTTTCTCTAACCTGCTTAACCATGCTTTAAGAGGTAAGGGGTTTCTCTAACCTGCTTAACCATGCTTTAAGAGGTAAGCAGTTTCTCTAACCTGCTTAACCATGCTTTAAGAGGTAAGTGGTTTCTCTAACCTGCTTAACCATGCTTTAAGAGGTAAGCGGTTTCTCTAACCAGCTTCACCATGCTTTAAGAGGTAAGGGGTTTCTCTAACCTGCTTAACCATGCTTTAAGAGGTAAGTGGTTTCTCTAACCTGCCCAGACACATATCATGGGTGAAATGAAGTTGCTATAACCAGCCCCATGGAAGGAAAGGGAAGTGGTTGCTATAAACTGCCTAGAAATGCTTCATGGGTGGGAAATGGTTGGAGTTACCTGCCTTGACATTATTCTTTGGAGGGGTGTGCTACAACCTGCATAGACATTCCTTGTGAGAGTAAAGTGGCTGCTAGTACCTGCCTAAACATGCATTTTGGGTGGGAATCAGCTGCAAGAACCTGCCCAGACATGCCTTAGGTCAGGGAAGTGACCTAGATACAACTCAATGTAATGTGGAAGGAATGTTACTGCTACAAACTGCCTAGACATACCTCAAGGTTAAGCTTGAATTCATTTGGTATCTTATGAAAAGTAGTATATACAAAGAGTAGGCCTCAAAGAAAAACTAGTCAATAAGCGTGCTTGGAAAACAAATAATGTTATAATGCCCATATTTACATAAGGATATTTGAAGATTTATCTTCCATGGATAACATAACTGGTTGAAAATATGAAATAGTCGCTATTAATATTAAATATCATAAATTATGATTCCACTTGGGACTTTTTCAACTGTAAAAGCATATCAATGAATAGTTTTTCTTTACTATATAACATCAAATACACAACTGAATTACCCATTTGGCTCCATTCTGGCAAAAGATGGAGAAAGAAGAATAAAAAAAAAAAAAAAAAGAAAGAAAATCTGTTTCAAAAGACAAAAGGGTTTAACTCACATTTTGAAATCCCCTGGGAGTGAATATTTATCAATCACTGGCCTGGTAAAAATAAATGGAGGCAACATTAATATACAAAAAAATAAATAAAAAAAGAAACCTAAAAATAACATGTGTCACACAACAAAAATGTAATAAAAAAAATCTTTAGGCAACACAGGACATTAATACAAAGAACTGATAAAAAATATCCAAACTGTATTTAACAAATGCGTCTCAATAGGACTGATAAAATATCCAAACTGTATTTAACAAATGCGTCTCAATAGGACTGATAAAATATCCAAACTGTATTTAACAAATGCGTCTCAATAGGACTGATAAAATATCCAAACTGTATTTAACAAATGCCTCTCAAATAGGACTGATAAAATATCCAAACTGTATTTAACAAATGCGTCTCAATAGGACTGATAAAATATCCAAACTGTATTTAACAAATGCCTCTCAATAGGACTGATGTTCTGCTGCCTGAAAAGAACTTGTAGGAATTCATATATGTACATTCCTTCTCTCCTTTAATCTCTTATAATTGCTGAGAACTGGATCATCTTTGATATTTTTGGTCAACTCCAACATACTAATTTTGGTTTAAAAAAAAAAAATTTGACCATATTCACAAAGGCTGTACAAATACTTTGTCATGTGTATGACCTTGAACCTGGTGCCATTTAGCTTGGCTTTGATAATGTCAACACTTGGGTGCTAACTTTGATTTATTTTCAATTTTTTTAAACAAAATTTGTTGAACTGGCATAATTCAAGGTATTCTTTAAACTAATTTTAATAAAAATCCATTCATACTTGCATTTGTTGTCATGTTCACAAGCCATGGCAGATCCAAACAAAGTCAAGATTACTGACTCTTAAAATCAATTTCATGTTTCATTGCAATTTCATATTGAAAAAAAAAGCCAGTATCCTTCACCTTTGACCTCAAAATAGTATGCTTCTTCTTTACTTTACTTTAAGCAATCGATAATGCTTGGTCTAAGTCACTGACGTAGAACTTATATTAATGTATAGAATCCTTTTTTCTTCTTTCAAAGTTAATCAGGCCTTTAACATACCAAACCAAAATCGATAAGCATTTCTTACACATGTGGGTTCCACAGTTTCGTTCAGGTCTGTCATATAGAACTACTGTTACTAAAGTGAAAACTATTTTTCCTTTCAGTTATAGTGACACTGAGCTTTAAGCTCTGTGTCACGAATATCAATAAAACCTTCTCAATACCAAATGTGCTTTCCACAATATTTGGTTCAGGTCATCATCTGTGAAGAATTAAGTCAGAAACCACTTTTTATCCCAAGTCAAACTGACCATCACTTTTAAACTCCTGACTATAAATCTGATAGGCTTTTCCAGACCCGAAATGTAAGCTATCCACACAGTTTAGAAAATGTATATCCTGTATAACTGAAGTTATCATGGGACAAGACAAAATAATCGACAGATGCATTGAAGCACAGCATAATATGCTTCACAATGTGTGACATAAAAGCTTGAAAGGCCTTCATGCCAGGGTGCTGTATGCTGAGTTTGGTTGACACTCGTTAAGTGGATTTTGAGAAGAAGTTGAAATGACAACTGCCAATGGATCCATGACAGGTGACTCATAGCAGACTAAAGTTCCTACCATATGTACACTTGGTCTTACAGTGGGATGAGCTAAAACATTGGAGATTTCAGTTGGAAATCTGATCAAGTTTTTCAATTATTACAGCTGTACTTTATTTTATTGTATTGGCACTAAAATTATGCACATCATTTATGTCACAGAACTGTATTAAACTTTGCTTGCACCTTACAAATAAAACTGAGATTCTGTAGGATCTCTCAAATCTAAAACCTAACTAAAAAAATACTGTATAATATTGCTCAAATTTATACCTCATTTCTACAAGAAGTATCCCCTCCTTATTTACTGGGACCTGAACTCCCCTTTCCCAATCTTGACGCCACTGGTCAGCTATAAGTATATAGTCTTCTTCATTCAGCTGTTCTGAATCTGCCATCTTCATAGCACTGATGAGGTCTTTGCGGAAAAGCTGAAATTATTTGGAAAACATCAAATGTAATTAAAGGCTGCAAATTACACAAGCAACCAACTTACCACATGAAAATGAAAAAAATTCATACATTAGATTTCCATATTAACTGCAATGTTTCTGGGACATTTGCCAGAGGTTTAGTCAGTTGAAATATTCAACCCACTGCCTATCATTCTGCCCCAATGTGCAAAAAAAAAAAAAAAGAAGTAAAGTTGACTTCACTTCTCAGAGTCAAAGTATTCACTCCTGCACTTCTTGGCCACTGACTATTTTTATATTGAGTGCAATATCAACAGTCTTTACTCTGCTCAAACGCATTTTATCTGTTCAAACAGTCTGAACATAGTAATTTTTTTTTTACTTAAAAAGAACAACAAACAGTTGTGACATTTAACTAATTATTCAATCTGCAATGTTTCAATGTGAATTGGGCTAAAAATTCAAATGAAGTGGGTAAAAACCATGCTTTATTGTTGTTGTTTTAGGGTTTAACGCCATTTTTCAGCACACAATAGGCTATACATGGCGGCCAGTATTATTAGTGGAGAAAAAAACCCGGGAAGAACTACCGACCCACAAGAAGCTACTGGCAAGCTTTTTCACATTAACTACATTACATTAGCCGAATAAAAATTTAATTTTTAAAAAAATGGACACATGGGGATTAAAAAACTTCACAGTGCATCTGCAAGATATATATAACTGCCATTCTAGGCTGCATTAACATCTCCTTTCATTTAAAATAAGCGACGGTGACCTAAATTCCCAATGTATCGCCTTAGTTTTGAACAATGTTACAAGATATTTCTCCTCTGGCCAATTCAGCATCATGTACTTCCCATGTGTCAAATGCTCAATTCTGACTTACACATCCATACTAAGAAAGATCAGAAGAGCACATATTTTCCTGTCATGGATGACAAAAAATAATTTAAAGCTAAATTCCAAAGCTCAAAATGAATTAGGGAAATTGTATGTAGAGTTTCTATAAAAGTTAACTGCATCCAGACTGACTGTAATTGTCACTGCATTATTCTGCAAATATGATGACTATTTCCAAAATAGCCTCCTGTTCTTCCTCATCCTCCACTCTACCAATGCCTTGTTAAAGTTGAAGTCTCTCAGAGGAGGTTCTTCATTTGAAATCATGAGTCTGTTGAGAATCCTTTCTTCTGGACAGCTTCTTGCAGTTTTAGTTCGATTTCGATTTTGATTAATGAATCTTCTCTCTCAGTCAGCGGTTTGGTATGGCATAACAATGGCCACTGAAGCTAATTGAAAAAGATTTGGAAATGCATCTGCATAATGTTGATGTACAGATTTATTATTTTTTTTTTAAGTACAGGTCTTAAAATGTGCCTTTAAAGGTTTCCTTGAGGTATGGAATATTGTTTTTTTAAGCATGAGAGGTACACAAATTTAATTTGTGAGCCATAAATGAATGCTGATCAAGTGAGGGCTTTTCTCCTTGAACCGTGTTGCTACACTTTTGTGACCTGTCATCACTGATGCCCCGTTACTGCCCAAACCATCAACTTTTTCAAGAGAAATATCTGTCTTTTCCAAGAACTGGACAACTTTGAAAACAACTTCAACAGTGTGACACATTACCAAGAAAATGAGTTGTAGAAACAAACATGGTTGGTTCAATGATTCTGGCATAAATGACCAGCTTCTTGGTATTTGAAATGTCTGTACTCTCATCTATTAAGAAGGTAATGAATGGACTAGATCGTACTTTCTGCATTAACTCTGATTCTATCACTGTTGCAAATTCAATCCTGGAAAAAAAATAAAGCTTGATGATAAATCATAGTATAAAAGGATTTTATTATCATTATTAATATTATTTTATTCAAGTATTTGGGAAATGTAAAACAAATATTTAAAAAAAAGAAAAAGTAAAATGACTAAAATCCGATGCAATTTGTGGAAGAAACTTAACCTAAGACCTAGTAGTGTCCAAGGATGTTGCCTTGTGATTTGTTTTAATACATCCCATCAAGGCATTAAATATGGCACTACAGTCTCTCTGTCTCTGTCTCTCTCTTTGTTAATTAAACTTATTTAATTATAGTAATGAAGAAGTGACAAATGCCTGCCTGTTTATGATTTTAAAAACAAAAATGTTGGTATTAGATACATCATTAATGGGTCCTTATATATGCAGTTGTGATATAAGCAGATCAGGGTCAATGTCATTGGCTGCAATGACCATCAGAGCAAATAATAATAACTTATTTACTAAAGCATTATATAAGTTTCAAGCATTGTGATTTGTTTGACTATTGTACATTATCATGATGCTGACAGCAACTCCTTACATGCTCAGGAAATAATTCAAACAACAGCGACTGTATCATTTTAGACACAAAAACTTGTTACAGTGATAATGAAATATGACCCATCTAGACAGGAAAGAATTTCATGACAATAGAAATAGGTACCAACAATCCAGATTGATTAAAAAAGAAAAATGTTATCCACCAATAAACATTGACAGGAAGTTATGACAATGAGCTACATAATGCAATTTCATTGGCCAATCATGATGTTTGGTGCTTGTTTTCAGTGACACAGGGATTCCTCAAGATATGCACTGATTGGAACCTAAATGTTTTGGTTGCTTGTTATTATACAACATATATTTCCATCAAATTTCAACAGACAAAATGCAAATAAAAGAAAAGAACTTACCTGAAATTCCAATACTGATGCCCTTGATGAACAGGTTGACTCCTACTCTCATGCTGCTAACACCAACACCGAGAAAGGCAACAAAATCCAACAGTGAACAATACTTTAGAGAAGCAATATTCTTCTTTGCCAAGTAATAGGCAACTGACATGGCAAGAATAACTGATTCATTTTTCTTGCTGATAGCTGCCATGCATGTCGTTTAAAAATTTTCACTTAGTTTCAAAGCCTGTTTGTGAGCTGGTAATTCAACTGTTTGTCAAGGGTTGATATCTTGAAATTAGCATTTCCAAGTGTAAAATAATTCTTTATGCCAGTTCTTACACACCATCTGCAAAGTATCTCATTTTTTCATTCATTACCAGCCACAGTTGATTTTTCTTTTCCTAGTCTGAATTGAAAGAGTACTTTTTCTCCTTGGTGCTAGATGGACCCTTAGTTTCAACGCCACAATCTTTAAGCACATCACTAGCTTTGTCAAGTTCATTGCATTCGCCTCTGGAACTTGTTCACCGTCATTGTGCCTATTGACAGAAACTTCTGCATCGTGTTATTAGAAGTGTTACTGTTAAAATAATGAAAAGGTGTCTGACTTTTAACTGACTCTTCCATTTAATTCTTTCTGCCAAGCCAGCCTATGTATCAAACATGCTCTTCTGACCATTCTTATTTACCAATCAGAATTGAGTACATGATACACAGAAATACTTAGGTATTTACAAGTACAAAATAATTGGCGCAAGTGACAACTGTGCACAATTCTTTTTTGGGCATGATTTTGCACACATAGAATTAAACAAATTGTTGAATTGAATTCTTTATGAATGCATGCATCAAATTGGTGCTCTTTTCCATGCAGTAATAAATGTCATGAAAGATCAATTCTACAGTAAACTTCTTGCAAGCACATCCACAAGCTAAGTGGAGTCAATGACAAATACAACCACTTGCATACAACTCTGGCTGCCTTTGCAACATAAATCCACAGGCACCACTCTTCATTCCTATCACATCACTGGCATCGTCTGTAGTGAATGCAATGAAATTTCTCCATGAGATGCCTTTTTCCTCAAATTTGTCGTCAATCAGTATTGCAATGTTTTCCCCTGTTCCCTTTTCTGTGCACTCCATGTAGAAGTTTTGTTCTTGTATTTCCAATTTCACTATAGCAAAAAACAAGTGGATATAACTTGTCTCCCCTGTCATTGCTATCATTCTGGGCACTTCCAATGTTACACAATGGGTAATTTACAAAACATTTTTCAGTAAATGAAACACATTATTCCCGAGTTTTTTGATGAAACAATTGATTCCAGCAGATCAAAATCATAATGCAGGAGTGCGGTTGAATTCAGAGAGTCTCCCACAAATAACAGGAGGGTTGGCATGTCTGACTCAAGCTTATGTTTATATCTGATGCATTGCAATATTAATAAATTGCCTCTTGATGGTATGGTATATGACAATATTAATCAATTGCCTCTCTGTAAAGGTATGGTACATGGCAGTATTACTCAATTGTTTCTTTGTGATGGTATAATGCATGTCATTCTTGGGTGTATCAAGTTCTGAACTTCTGAAAGGCTTTGTTTCTGCAAAAATTTGACCACTAGGATTCCACTCTGGTTAGGTATGGTGCTAGTCCAATGGTAGAATCTGAATCTGCACCATTCAGTTGTGAGAGAACTAAACTCTACATTGCTGGTATGTAATTTGTTTTGTAAAACACAGGAACTAATGCAAGTTCCTTTAAGTCAGCCTTAGTCAATCATTTTGCTCCAGCATGCAGTGAAAAAGATAAAATTACATGAAAGCCAATTTTATAACACACTGAAGGAACCAAAATGCAGCATTATGAATGTAGCTAGTGACCAAGACTTGTTCAGAAAAAATTTGATGATCTGGCTGAATCTGAACAATTCTTTCCAAAGGGATCAAGTACAATCAATTCAAAAATGGCATCGAATAGTGATGGGAATCAGTCAGAAATTCATAATCGATAATAGGTTCCCCTTAACCAACTGATCATCGATTATAATCGGTCACCAAGAGAAAATTAATTTTTTTGTTAGTTATATCTTTGATCAAAGTTCAATATGTTTATAAATGTATAGGAATAATCTCTTTTAATGACATGTATTCTTTAACTTGACAATAATATTACATTGTTTGTTACTTTTGTTCTACAACTTTGTTAAATGAACGCAACTTTTTATGGCTGATCAGTCATATGTAACTGAAATACTGCTACAATCCCCTGAAATTCTTTCATTCATATGTAATGTGTCTATAATTTAAAGTATAGAAGGACATGATTTTCTTGTTTGTCATTGTTTATAAATACTACAAAAGATGTTGCAATTTAACTGAAACAAATCAAAATGTGTTTAAATTTATTAACTCAACAATTTAACAACTTGACCATGTAATAATAACTATATATTCCCAATTATGAATCATAAGTTGTTTTATTTGTAGTTATGAAGGGAATAATAAATTTCAGGTCAACTTTAGTGGCTGGGAGTTTTACTAACCTTTGTGCTTTGCATACACATAAAGTAGTCTCCCTTTGCACACAATCAATTACGTCGTTTCACAATCGATTATCTTATTGATTTGCTCAACCAACTGATGATCGATTATAATCGATAATTGGAACAACATTAGCATCGAACATCTTGAACTTGAGCTGACAGCATAATTAATATTGATCGAATACATCCTCATACAACAGGAACTGAACTTGCACGCTGAAAATCTTAAGTACAAATTTCGCTACAAAATACTCAAATAAGAGTTTGTCAGAGGTTCAGATGTCTCCGATCCCAAGGTTGCTTAACCATTTCTAAAAATTCATAAAAAGGAAAGAAATTTTAAAAAATTGGCATGTTTGCATTTAGTTCCTTTTCATTCTTCTATTGTCATGTATTAGACTGTCTCATAAAACATAACAGCATGAGAAAATACTGTAAATAAGCAAAATCAAATATCCTCTAATTATTACCTCAGCAGGTTTATTGTGAGTGCTGTGGGAGGAGAGAGGAGTTTTCTTGCTTGTGGAAGGAGCTGGAAGTAGAATAAAATACTCCTGTTATTGTACTCGCTAATGTATACCTAATTGCAAATAGCTAAGACAAAAAGTTACATAATATGTAGACACCATATTTACAGTATGTATTCAGACACCATAATTTAAAAAAAATTAAATGTATTAAAAATTTGTGGACATAGCTTGACTATAATTTATGTGTCTTGGAGACTGGCCTTTACGTGATTTTGGCAAGGGACAGTTCCTCCACAAACTAGGCAGCGCCTCCTCAATTATTGCATAATGCATAATAAAGTAACCCATCAAAATTATTACAAGTACTATTAGGTTTCAAAATGATGGCTATTGTTGGATATATAAACTTAAATGACTTATAATGGTGGTAGGTATCCTGTTCATACTTCATTAAATACTTTTTCCATGGGTAGTTGGTTATGTGCCATAGTGAATAATTACTTTGTTTCCTTCATTAAATACTTTTTCCATGGGTAGTTGGTTATGTGCCATAGTGAATAATTACTTATCAGTTTCCTTCATTATATACTTTTCCCATGGGTGGTTAGTTTTGTGCCATTGTGAATAATTAATTATCAGTTTCATCATTTTACTAGCCTCATTCAAAAATATGACTGGTCATCACTGTAGACATTATTATACAGGAAACCACTTCAAGCAAATGTGACATTTATGGCTTTACAAGTAGTATTTCTACTATGTAGACTACAGACATATACTTACCAATCATTTGCCATTCTCATCCATGACAAGACAACAAAAAATACTTTCAAACAATCTATTTGGCCATTATACAGTGCCATTATGCAGCAACCATGGCAAATGTCTTGTTGACGAGGATTAGAGTACATTTCCATATGCTAGACTGGTACATAATTTCCACATATCAAGCCATATGCTAGACTGGTACATAATTTCCACATATCAGGCCATATGCTAGACTGGTACATAATTTCCACATATCAGGCCATATGCTAGACTGGTACATAATTTCCACATATCAGGCCATATGATAGACTGGTACATAATTTCCACATATCAGGCCATATGCCACATACCTTATTTTACCTTATTTGTACATTTATACTGTTTATAACGCTATGGTCACTAGAAGAGTAGCAAGATTCTGCTTTTTTGGGTAATGATTTTTTTAATTAAAAAAAAAAAACGTTTCCCATTACCCTCATTTGTGCTTCAGAGACCCCCAGATTTTTAAATTGACCCCCCAGTTTTGATTTTTGACTCTCAGTCTTGCATCCCTAGGGGATACACTAAAACATAAAACAGAATATCACCCAAGAATAGTATTTGATGCCACTGTTTTAAACATTATTTTGACAACAAGCAGTTGTACAACTTCAAAAAATATAGTAAACTTAACTCATGAACACTGCCAGTCAAGTCCAGTGCTAAAATTTTATTTGCTCAGGTCCTCAAAAATGTGCTTAAGGATGAAAAATGTAAGCTGCTGTTAGTAGAATCTTTTCTTATTTTACTTATGATCCATGCCACACATATTGTATTCTGTGCTGAATCAGTGAAAAATAGCACATTGTAAGTAGAGCTGTCAATATTTTAGAACATTTATACTGGATATCCATAGATCTTATTACTCGGTTATCCGGCATCACAATCAAAGGGAAATTGTATTAAATGTTTACAAACTTAAATTGCTTTGTTGTCGGTGGATGTTGGCACAATCAGCAAGCAAAAGTGTATTTTTCAGTTGTCGAATGGCTAAGTCAGGAAGTATTTTACAAGTTAGATCTGTCTGAATGGGTGACTTATTGACAGTGAGTCAGAATTGAATTTTGGAAAACAAACTAAGCCCAACTGGATCAATCAATCAATAGATTGATAGGAAGACAGAAAATCAATAAAAAAATATAAATTATAATTGAGAGGAATAAATTGACAACTACAATTTGTTCTAATTAAATCCACTAAAATCCACAATACCGGATTTTAAATCCATTTATATTATAAATCAAAGGTTACATAACAGTATAAAAATAGTTCAGAATGATCCAATTCACAACATCCTATAAAGGTCACACAAAGTTCAAGAATTCATCCTACTTGTCAGATAAAGTTCTCAAATCATCCATCATCAAGTAAGCTGTCACTGTCTTGTCATCGTAAATATCACCCGACTCCCTTTCATTACCCTCACAATCATATGAAGAGACTATGCCTGGCCTCATTAGTTAACACTCCGTCAAATGTTCGTAAATATCAAATAACCAACCTCTGCTACTTGCCACCATGCAAAGTATCACTCACGGCTCAAGGAAAGAGTTGTAAACTGGGAAACAAGGTATGAAGCTAAGGTCAAACATTCAACTGGCAGACGTATAACTCTACTTGGCAATGAACTAATGTATTTTCTGGCCTATAAGCCGATTCAGAGTGCAAGTCAAATTCACCAATTTTGTAAATTTTCCATCCTTCATCCATATATGTCAATACGGAGTATAAGACTTGGCCAGGTCAATATCATGGCTTCATATTTTACACTAGTAATGGTATCATTGTATGATATTCCATATTACCGGCAATCGTGAAATTGCATTAACACTGTTCACTAAAGAATCAAGCTGCCCTTCCATACCCTGTAAAACCTTAAGACCCCCCCCCCCCCAAAAAAGGACATGGTACGTGTACCACTGAACCTGCACCGCAACTATATTGTATAAATCCATTACATGTCACCACCAAGAATAAAAGTCCGGGGAGATAACTTCACTAAGAATCACCTTTACTATCTTCATCTTTTCCATAATCTTCCTCATCATCACTGTATTTCCTTCTCTTGGATCTCCTCTCCTCTGGTTCTGCAAAACAAATAAGTCGGATTAGAAAATAAGACGATCAGGATGCCACAAGTTTAGTATGGTATGATGTTTTAAGGTGTATTAAAACATGCAGGACACTTAATGCTGAGTCTGTTGGAGGTAAAGTGTCCCCCTCCCTCCAAGACAACCCCCCCCCCCCCACAAATACATGTGTACTAAACATGGACACAATATGTGAAATTATTTGAGTTGTACAAAGTTTGGAAACAGGCAGTACCTTCCTGACCCAAAATTAAAAAACTCAGGGGTATTGTTGATATTTGTAGGGTCAGAACAGGACAGTATCAATTCATACATGCTAACCTAAATGCTTTTCGCATAATAATTATGCTTTTACCCCCACCTAATTATATTTTTCGTGAAACTGCATACAAATTATGGGTTTTTGCTACATTAAAATAATTTTAAAAAAAAAAATAAAAACTGCTTTTATCATTTTATTATTATCTCTTTAATTCCACTCATATACATTTGAGAATATTCTTAAAAAAGGGACTGGGTAAGAGTATATTATTAATTTGCTAATAATATCAACTTGATATGACTTATTTTGAAGAAAACAAACTAGTTCTTTTTTTAAAAAAAACACCTTTGCCTAACAGATTCATTGTATTCATCATGTAGTTTGTTAGTGAACCAGTCTTTGTTTTTAAAGAAAAGGGTGCCAGAGGTTAAGTGAAATGCTTTACAGTGACTTTTTGTTTATATGATGAAAATGTTTGAGCAGATGGACCGTTTCAAACTTCTCAACATGTCAGATCAGAAATTTTTATACAAATAAACACAACTTAAAAAACTTTAAAAGAAGAATACTCAATATAATACATCACTTACTGAATTCAAGTTCATGACCATTCAGCAAAAGTTACATTTGTAGACTAATTGAAGTGGTTACTGAATATAAATAATATTTCAGTATATTTTGTGTTTTGTAATCGTTTTAATCCATACGGATTTTGCCCTTTTGTGACCAGAATATTGACCAGCTGCAGCATTAGGTTAGTCAAAAATTGTATTTCATATGTGCTGTAGTTTTGGCATGTAATATATAGATTACACCTTTTACACCCAAATTACACTATCTTGTCACGTATAATAGCAATATATAGATTACACCTTTTACACCCAAATTACACTTTCTTGTCACTTATAATAACAATGGGGGAGGGTGGCAGTTTGGAATGTATCATTTCATGCAGTCATCTTTGTAAGTTATTCAGATATTATATTGATCTTCCATATAAAAAAAACTGATTTTTTTTTTAAACGGGTGTGTGTGTGTGTGGTTTCTCCCCATACAAGGTCTTGATGGACACTGCCCCTGATCCGGGGGTATATGTGGCTTATGGCCCTTGAATAAAAAAAAAAAAAAAAAATAGGCATTTGATGCACATAAAAAAAAAAACTGCTTCTGGTGCAACTTATGATAATAAATAAAATAATCATTTGAAAAATGAATAAAGTTACCAAAAATGTTCAACTTCAATAATTTCAAAATATTTATTGTCACATTAACCCCTGGAGGTTTTTGCTGTTTTCGCATGAAATGCAAGTAGGAAACACATTTTGAGGACTATTTTTGAATACATCCTAATACATTGATTTCCATGCAATATTCTATTAGACAAATCACTAGTTGTGCTAAAGAAAATGTTTTTCATTGGTTAGTTTGCTGGCGCATGAGCAGAAGGTGAAAATTCAGACCTTTTTTTTGTTGCTTAACTCATTTGGCCCAGATAATGCCTTTGCGCATAATCCAGTTTCTGCATTCAACGGCTGTTACTGCCTTTACATGAAGTTTCTTAACTGCATTCAATGGCAGGTACCGCTGCTCTGCGGTCCGAATGTGTGGTCGAGAGAAAGTCTCTGATTGGTTACAAATGGGGCTTTTCCAAGAATCAGACCCACTTGTAACTAATCAGAAATGAATTTACTTTCATTTGGGCAAACTTTAAATGTTCAGAAACCAAGGATTACTACTTGAGAGTCGTTTCAATCTGTCCTTGAAAAATCCTACAATGATGGCGGAAGCACAAGTGATTTTTTATGGCAGTGAGGGTGAAAATGAGGAGTTTCTCGGGTTTGATCTTGAAAATATTGAGCAAGTTGAGGAAATATATGTTCGACAGTTGGATCATTTGCGAGATTTCGAATGGGACATTGAAGATTCTTGAGATTGAATCATCAGAAGAAGAGGATGCTGATAGCGAAAATGAAAGAGTTTCTGCCGATCTAGCTGATTGGAGCGATCGTCTTCTGCCTGTCCATATCCAAATCAATAATTTTAGTGGACGAATCTTGGACCTACAACAAACATTAACAAACTGACAAGGAAAAAAGAGAAATATAGTTTTTTTTCTCACTTATTATTATTTCTGGAGAAACTGCACACAGAAATCGCAAATGAAACCAATCCATATTCCCAAAAATGCATATCATATGAATGGTATCGCCGAACAAAACGTGGTATCCAACCGGCAAAATGTGTTTATTGAACAAAGTTCTATCTGAACCAAAAACTGGATGTGAACATTGCCAAGTAAATGTATGTACAAATTGTTTCAAACCATATCACATATTAAATTTTCCTGGTTTATTTTAGTAGAATTAAGTGCTGATGATGTGATATTCCTAACAATGTTGCACATAATTCTGTAAAAAGTGTATAAATAAATTGTTAAAGACTTGGACAAATAGAAGAAAAAAAATACATCACTGTGTAGGCAAATTCATTTGGATTAATTAGTGAAAATGTCATGGATTAATATTGGATACAAGAAGAGAAATTAAAGTATGAAGGCATGTGCATGACTTTTACAAAATTTTCCAAACAGGTAAAATACTCTGGGTCACAAGCAGCTAGACACAGCTTAGTGTGGCTAGGGCACAGTAGCAGTGTTACTGACAAATTTGTTGGGGCTGAATGAGTTAACGGACCCATTATTTTTGTATGGAGAAGACTCTTTATTCAAAATGTCCACCTTATCCTACTTTTTGCACAGGTTTACCTGTCTGTGTGCACTTCAGACCAATCTGCCGTAGATCTGAGGACAAAGTCTAAAATCTGGACACACATTCGGATTCTGACCATGGGTGAATTTTGGGTTAAGAAAAAAAAAAAAACAGGTCACACTGTATTTTGTAGTGCAACTAAAATGTCCAGATTATTTGCTGTAGTGCTACATCTGTCCACCTTTCTTTAATACCACCCACTTTAGTGTATCATGCATGACCTTGACGCTACAGACCTTGAAAGTAGGCTACTACCTCGTACCCATAAAATCGTCGCTAGCGGTTACGTGCCAGTCATGACCATACTCGCACTACTGGTAATGTCTCATAGTGCTTGTCACGACTTAAAGTCGTTTTCTAAGTAAACAACAATGTATGCATCCTATTACTAGCAATAACTGCTTGTAAAACTATATTTGATTTTATAACAGCCCGGAACAAGAATTCTGTTGTACTTTACTATGCATTTTGCGATAAGTTTTACAAACACTATGCTTTTGAGCACATGGAACCTGGAAAAAATTAAAATGGCTGATGTTGAATACGAGTATGATTTCTTGCCACAAATACTTGTCGCTGATAGTGATGATGATAATGATTTTGAAGAATTTGAGGACGATGAAATTATTGGCTAAGTTTTGATGGAAATTTTGAGCCAGGAATTGACAAAGAACTGGAGTTTGATGTACATGCTCGATTGACGTGAAAAGATGGAAAGCCTGTCAACCCCCCATTCACTGGTAATTCAAAAATTAAATGTAGAGATGGTGAATAATAAACCTATGGACAAATTGTTATGCAGATCAAATAGTTCATGGGGCAGACTTGAAGGACAACGCATGAAGAAATGGCAGCCTGTCACACCTGAGCATCTAAATACATTAGCATTCTCCATGTATGACAATAAATATAAATTATTACTTCTGACAGAACATTTGTACATCCATTGATATTTTATCAGATAATAATCATTATTAGGGAGATTGAAATTGGGAGATTGAAAATTTTGCTTTCTTGTTACGTCCTTGGCCTTGGAGGGAGGGGTCAGCAAGAAACACTAAGGGATCTCTGTATACCGCTATTGCAATATCCACACTTCCGAAGCTTTTTTTAAAGACAAATTTCCATGTTGTTTCCAGAGTTTTTCCAAGAAGAAAGTAATTTTTTTCAATGTTCACTTATGATCATTAACAAATGAAATTGTAGAACAATTTAGCTTATCAAAGATGCATTTATTAAATTAAAAGATGTTTCCATTTTAAAACTCTCCCAAAATATCAAAGTCCAAAAAGATAATCTTGCACTAAACCACAAAATCATGAAACAAGTTGGACTACTTTATACTGTTATAAATTGGCAGGTAAAATCATTTCAATTTACTGAATACAAATGCAAACTTTACTTTGCTGACCTGCATTATGCTGGTTGTAGTGGTTATTACTAAGAAACATTCAAGATTATTTTTTTTCCTACAACACATCCAAACAAACATTCAAATGTCTGACCCAAACTGGCCCAAGTGACAGATGAATGCATGTAAGTAACTACTTTTGTCCCAATAACAGTTAATCTCTACATACCCGGGCTATCCTCCCTGCTGGTTACCCTCTTGTTCTTGTTGGGAGACATTGCCTTTTCCTAGACTAGCAAATCCAAGGCTAGGTCCTCTATGGTATCTACAAAAAGAAAACAGCTGAATTTTTCAATAAACAAAAGATTAATTGATTGAAACAATTGTAAATGCACAATATAGGCTTTTTATTTTGTCAGAACCTTTGTACTTTTAACAGATTTTTCTATAAACCTACATATACATTCCGACTGTAGTGTAAAAGATCTGTCCCCCAAGCAACAGGTCAAGGGGAATATAACGTATTACATATAAAAGCAATTTTACGCAAATATATAATAAAATAGACATGACGTAAGTGTATAAGATTTGAAAACTTTTTAAATTGTGAAAACATTTTAAAAAATGAAATGACAAAAAACTCACATATTTAGTGTCTTTCAAACTTTGTCTCAATGAACTGAGCATATAGCATCAATGATATAAACTATATCTTTGAAGTCATCTGCAATCCAAAAACAATCCATAATCATCACCATGTATTGCAAAGTCCTATTCAAAGCTAATTATTCTATAGCTGCTGGCCTTAGATTCTATAAAAGCAACAGCCTGAGATTACATGTCTAAGAGGAACATTGACCATTTAAATTAGATATTCGACAAAACTACAATAAAAAATTTGGGAAAGAGCCAGAAGAAAATGAAAAGCTACATTGAGCCTGTATGTATACTTAATTCCTCCTGAAATGTGTAGTTTAACCTAACCGTCATAATGAATCTGAGACAAGTTCTCAAACTGAAGCAAAAAAATGTTTTCTTCGAAAAATATGTCATATAGAGCTGCTACAGTTCTATCCGTTTATATCGACATTGCTTATATCGATAGGCTGCCTATGTCGACAAAAAAATGAAAAGTCCCAGTCCAGCTGTGAAAGTTTCGTTTTTAACTTTATTTACATTTACGATGGCTACCAACAGCAGTGTAAAACGCAAATTAAATTTACAGTCTCTGGAAAATAAATATCTGGCTGTTAAGGAAGTTGAGGGTTGAACATCTCGCAAAGAGGTCACTGAAATTTTTTTGCTTAACAAAAATACCCTATCAGGAAGGGTGAAAGCTGCAGAGTCTACAATGAAAGAGTACATTGAAAATAACTACACTTCCCAAAAAAAGAAACAACAGACTGCTACATTTGAAGATGTGGAGGAAGCATCAAAATGGTTCAATGAAGCAATTGCGGGAAAAAACTTAAGTGTGGAGAACTTTGATGCAACAAGTGGTTGGTTCAGTAGCTTTAATGATCATCATAATATCGGATACAAAAGTATTTATGGAGAATACATGTACTGTTGACAGTGTTTCATTTCCCTGTGAAGCCCCATCCCCTTGGTAGCCTCAATAAGATGGGAACGGACTGACCAAAATCTAGGCCAATTTAAGCACATATACATGAAGCATGTAAACAACTATCCAACCATGTGCTAATAGTGACATTGAATATTGTAGTGTTTTTCGTATCAGGATGTGATGAATGCAATATTTTATTGTGGATTTTATTACACAATGGTAACCAGAATGTAATTTGTCAATATAAAAGTGTATTTCACACTGATTCTGTCTTCACATACACAAAAGTTCCATTGTTTTCTCAAAGTGTAAATGCTACTCACTGATGAAGGGTCATCCTTTGCTGACGAATTTTAATTTTTTTTTTTTTTTTTCAGCCCTCCCCCCATCCAAACACTTATCTTGACAATATTTCCTCGGGCCCAAGGATGTCGACATAAATGGGTAGGACTGTATAAGCAGAAAAAAAAATGAAAGAACATTTACACCGACACTAAAGAACACGCTCAAAAAGCTGTGCGCATGCTGCCTCAATGATTGGGATCGGTATATTCCTGCCATGCTTTTCGCATACCGGGAAGTACCACAAGCGAGTTTAGGGTTCTCTCCTTTTGAACTCTTGTACGGGAGGACCGTATGTGACCCAATCGACGTACTAAGATAGCTGTGGACGGACGATCACGCTGTAGAGGAGGTACGCACTACCTGCCAGTACATCGCGGACTTGCGCAACAAACTAGAGGAAGTTTGTTCCCTCGCACAGGAGAACCTCAAGTGAGTGAAGGCATGTCAGGCGAAGAATTACAACAAGCACGTAAAACCACGCCAGTATGAAGTAGGGGACAAGGTGTTGTTGCTGTTGCCCCATGCAAAACGACAAGTCGTAAGTGAGGAGATCGAGCAGATGATTGCTCTGGGAGTAATAGAACCCGCCGACTCTCCGTACAACTCTCCTGTAGTCCTATTGCAGAAGGACGGCACCCATCGGTTTTGTGTCGACTACCGGAAGCTGAATCAGGTGATAGAATTTCAAGTCGAAATGCTACCTGACTCGGAACATATTTTCGCTTCTGTCTCAAAAGCGAAATATTTCTCCAAGCTGGATTTGTCCAAGAGCTATTGGCAAATTCCGGTAAGGAAGGAGGACAGGGCAAAGCTTGCTTTTGCTACTCCTGACGGGACCTACCAATGGTTGGTTATGCCGTTCGGGGTACAAAATGCGCCCAGCGTCTTTACTAGGATGATGCAGAAGTTGTTGGAGCCCTTACGCAATAGGAGTGTCTACAACTTCATGGATGACCTCTTGTTGGCCACAGAGATGTGGAGTGAACACCTCACTCTATTAGCTGGAGCGGCTATGTCTGACAGGATTGACAACTCGTAGTTCCAAATGCCACTTTGGGTTCTGGACATTGGATTATTTAGGACATACCCTAAGCCAAGGCACACTGTCCCCAGATAAGTCAAAGGTGGAGCAGCTGAGAAACGCAGCACGGCTCACCACAAAAAGTGAGGTTAGGTCATTCCTGGGATTGGCCGGGTATTACCGGAGGTATGTGGCCAATTTCAGCACAATTGCGTTGTCTGACCTAACCAAGAAACGGGCCCTAGGTAGAGTTATTTGGACAGATGCGTGTGACCATGCCTTGCAAACGCTGAAGAATAGACTTACATCCGAAGCAGTCTGCCTACCGGATCTGGCAAAAGACTTCGTTCTTTGCACCGACGCACGTGACACTGGACTGGGAGCAGTACTACTGCAGGAATACGATGGGACACTTTTTCCTGTCGCGTACGGCAGTCGGAAGTTGTCTGCTGCCGAGAAGAACTACTCTGTATCGGAGAGGGAATGCATAGGAATCGTGTTCGGAATATCACGGTTCGAGCTGTGCTTGTAAGGGTGGAAGTTCATATTGGAGACCGACCACCAACCACTCGCCTATCTCGCGCAGGTGAAATTATCGAATGGACGATTGATGTGATGGTCGCTGTTCTTACAGCAGTACCAAATGCATATCAGATACGTGAAAGGTACAGAAAACGTATATATATTCATGCTCTTTATTCGTGTAGTGTCACGATGATTTTGTTTTTACTCATGTAGTAATGCCTTTGCATTTGGAGTAATTTTGCGGGAGTAAAATCCAGATTTTATTCTCAAGCTTGTGTGTGTGTGTGACGTTTTGCCTGACCCAAAATAATATTGAAACATGTATAATCAAAGTAATTCGGACAAGCCACTGTTTAATGTTAAACATGACCGCAGGCTAGCACTATCCCTTACTCAAGTTTGCCGTGGCTAGGGTGGGAAAGCCCGACCAAGGCCGCCAGAAGCGCAATTATCACCTTGGTGTGGAAGCACTTGCGCAGATCAAATAAGTTGCCCAATGGAGTGGACGTGCCTTATATTCTTGTTCCGCAGAATGACAGCCAGGTTGAATTGGTCACTTAGTCGATTGGACAGGGCCACAGCGCTACCCAATCAGAATCAAGATAGGGATGGGACCCTAATTTGTCTAAGTATGATATCCTTAGACCTGCCAGCAAGATTTCGCTATAGTTTGTTAGAAAGATTGCCAGAAGATAGCAACTCCAATCAGCCATGCGTTATTGGCGGAGAAAAATCTTAGGACAAGGATTCTAAGTGCAGCTTCTAAAGGAAGCTTTGAGGGTCAGACCAGTAAAATTGGCATTCTCTGAGAAATTTGCATGTATTAACCCGACAGCTCATGATCCTGTGATCCCCATATTAAAACAAGATATTGCAGCAACTGTAAGAATAAGAAATTAAAAAATGACAGATGGAAATCAAATAGAACTGACTGCACTAAATACTAAATGTTTCTTGTGATGCTAAAATATGTACAAAAAATTTGTAACTATTCATTTCAATTGACTGTAAAATTGGTTTCAACTCTGGTACACATATTATTCATATTTGATCATTTCTAGCACTGTTAAAGGATGTAAATTTTTGTATTGTTGATTGCAGCTGACTTTGCATTTCCATGGGCAAAGCTGCATCATGTTCATGGCAGTAAATATCTGCAAACAAAAGTTACAACCTACATTATAACCCTTTGTTATTTACATCTGAATGACTATAAAACCAGTAACAAGAAACACCGAAATACACTGAAAAACCAAAATACACATGTATTTACACACAATTCATGTAATGACAACACTCTGCTTACTTGATTTGACAGACCTGATAATCACAGTAATACATTCAGAGTGAATGCGAAAAGTAGCAAAGTATCAAAACATGTTTGTTCAGTGCAGTCAATTAGAACATTAAGCGACTTGAAACAATAAGAATTAAGCTGACGTACACCATCTGTTATGGAATGACCAATCCTTATCATACCACCTGTTCCGGAACGATCAATCAGTCTAGTAGTGTACAACCAACTTACTCGTGCTTTAACTAGGAAAAAGTAAATAATTCGTATCAAAATCATTTTATTTTGCTTTATATTATTATTCAAACAAAAAGCAAATAATAATTTGCGTGGAAACCAATAAATAGAGAGAACATGGAAATAAATGTGTATTTCGTTTTTTTCAGTGTATTTTTGTGTTACTAATAACCCCTGTATATCAAAATAAAAAATAAAAAAAAAATTATTTTCAGCATTAAGTTTCCAGATTAGTAAATACCGAAAGACTGTAGTTTGTAATTTTGTGTAAAACAATAAAAATTAAAATATTATTGGACTATCTATGGCAAAGGAAACAGTAGTTTGAACATGGTCATATAATCGCACTAAAGTTTGATTTCAGTTGAATTCTTTTCTGGATCATGTTTGGGTTACCATCCTTGAAATCATGCTAAAATGATGGACACATGACAAGTGTTCATCCTTTATTGCAAGGTATGATTTGTAGATATATTTGAATGACTGCTTAAAAAAAAAAAAACATTATTAAATATTTTATATTATAACCCTAACCTTGGAGACAATGCTGCCATCCAAGCCATATATATATATATATATATATATATATATATATATATATATATATATATATATATATATATATATACATACATATATATTATTAATAATATATAGTTTTTTGTGTTGTCCCTCTCCTGATATTCTTTCATACTACAGTGAAATAAATTTCATGAAATTGTATGTATGATAGCAATATTTGTTTCAAAGTGCTTTAATTCTTTCACATTTTCACAGATGATTTAACTTTCAATTACTCTGACCAGTAAGGATGAAAATGAAAACAACTGTGTACTGTCACTGGAATGTTTCCCTAACTGTGCCCCAGAACGTAAAGCCCGCCTCATTCAAAACATCAAACGTCATTCAAAGCGATCTACACAACACTGAACAACACTGTATCTTTGGAAAATTGTCAAAGTTATTTTTAAATATAAAAAAAGATCTGGCTACTTCAAGATTAAATTAGGACAACAGATCGATTCTAAAAGGTGATTCAATTGCCAAGGCTGACCAGTCAATATATACACAGACGAACCTCAAGTGACCACATGATACAACCGTGACCATTATGGGATAACTCTTGATCGACTGTTGTAAACAAAACCCTTGCTATAGGACAAGGCATATGAATACAAATACAAAAAATATGTTTTAGATCACAATATAAAGCGCACTATCTGAATTTATGAATAATTTATACTGAAGAAAATATTGATCAACGGTTCAGTAATTTCTATAGAAACCCTGCGATCTGCCATGACATCCCCCACTCTACATATTTGTTCTAGTTGCAACTTTCAGATATGTAACTGATTAACATCCTTTATATGTTATTTAAAAATAAAAATACTTATCTATGCATCCAACTTTCTTACTTACCATATAAATCATAATAAGCTGAGTAAATTTCAATTTTTTCCAATGTCCCAGATTGGCGCCAGAGATCAGTAATGGCGAATTTTACACGAAGTAGGTCAAACGAGAGTATTCGAGAGCTGATTTTTGAACTGGTTCCCAAACTGTTATAATATTTTATCTCGTTTTGATTTCATAAACATTTGTTAACCAAGCGACGTAGACAGACTGCTACACATATGTTATTAAAGTATAAAGATATAGGGAACTAAGTCAAACATGTACAGAGTTATTTTATAACGCCGACACATGCTTTTGAGTTTCGTTTTTGACCTTTTGATACATTGTCCCATCTACATGAATTCTGAATAATGAATAATTTGGTATTTTATGAGTTATCTCTCTTTAAATGCAAAAGTGCGCGACTGAAATTTATTGTTTGTTTAAATATGATTTATCCAATCCTGAGCTTCAGTCAGAAGCACTTGATAATAGAGGAAATGAATAATAGCACCCACCCCCAACGTTTCGCACGAGTGGTCGTTCCTGATATCGATCGATAAAAATCAAAACATTCTTTTGCATACATGAGCCCAGCAACGTGGAATGAATTGCCCATTGAAATTAGACACAAAGAGACAGTGATGCCTTTCAAGAGTGCTCTTAAAACACACCTTCTTCCACTGCAAGAACAAACTTATAAACCTAAATATGTCCTACCTTAAATATTTTCAGCATTTATTTGTTTTCCAATTTCGTGGTGTTTTTGTTGTTGTTGTTGTTGTTGTTGTTAAAGCTTTGTATTCGTATCATTATATATGCTGTAAAGCGCTTAGAGCTTCAAAAGATTAGTTACTATACAAAGTATTCATTATTATTATTATTATTATTATTATTATTATTATTACTGCTTAGTGAATGTTAGTCTGGTTAGCGGAGTTCAACGGAGGTAGCATACTAAGTAGGGAACCAGACTAGGTGAATGTTCTTTATAGAGAAGGTAAGTCTTTTGATTTTACTCCAAATCCTTGCCATGACACGAACGAAACAAACTGCCCGAGAATCCACATGATTGAAGGTGGTTCCGTAGAAATCGTGATTCATGACAACTGGCCAGAACAGAATAGAGAACTATAAATTAGTAAATGTTGGCTTGAATTCGCTTGCGAATATTTAGGAGGGGGGGGGGGGTATGCACACAGGGGCTCGTATCGTTGCTTACAATCGACCGGTCCTACATATACTATATAATAACTACAAGGGAGGACACTTCTCTCCTTTCTCGCACGACCCATTTAAGAATAAACGCTGTCATTTCAAGCCACATTTCGCCTAGAGTAATACATTGGGTACCGATATTTAGCTCAGACATTTGACTATGTATCCCTGTCAGCAGTTTGACTAAATATCATACCTTTAAGGAATGCCAAATCATTTTCCCACGGTACCGCTTGACACGTACCTGATCGCGCCCGCTTAATATTCAAGAACAACGCGCTGACTGGAATACTGCACTCTCATTGGCCAACCGAAAATTACGCATGTTGGCTTAGAGTTTTAATCGTAATTTTTTGATTGGCTGAAATACATTGACATATGGCGGGTGTTTTCACTTGGATCGAAGTGTTGCTGATGCTGGCACGTGTTTGCATGATGGAGGATATCGTACACGCCGCAATGTCAGGTCACAATATCATGATATTAGGGCAGGCTAGTATGGTAAAAGCTTCCTAGTTAAGAATTTAAGCAAAAGACTGAAAGAAATAGGGAAAACAGTTTACTTAACAGCCAGTACAGGTATAGCTGCTTCTCAGTTGCACTGAATGACAATACACAAGTTTTCGGGCATTCAGGACGGTCGTTTCCCCGATGATATTTTGATAGATAAGAATAAAAATAATGATGATATGATAGATATTAAAAGAAGGATTATGAATGTTGACACTCTTTTTATCGATGAAATTTCCATGCTATCTCTGAAATTATTTCTGCAAATAGAGAAGGTGCTCAGAACAGTAAAGGAAAGCAATTTCCCATTTGGTGGCATTCAGATCATTGTTTCTGGTGATTTCTTTCAACTGAAGCCTGTGCCAAATGATGTGTACCATGACAGATTAGAAATCTTTATCAGTTATGAGAAGATTCACAGCCTGATTCCACATCATTATGTTTTGTCAGAAGTACATAGATGAACAGAAGGTAATTTTAACATTGTATTTTAATAACAGACCTCGTGTGATAAAAGAGGAAAAGATAAAGCAAAATTTAAAAAATCTTCCTTCTCTTTGAATTTTTTTTTCCTGTTCTGTTTATCATTTTCACCAATATTTGGATGTATATGTGTAAAAACTTCAACACACACACACACACACATATACTAAGTTCTCAGTAATACATGTAGTCCTGAAATTCCTAAATTTGTAACATTTTGCATCAATGAATAGCAATGATCACTCAGTTTTTATTTGAGATACCATCCATAGGAATGATATTATCAGTTTATCACCAGTGACAATATCATTTTTCTTTGAACTCGTTGTTAACAATAAACTATTACAAAAATTATATACACACTCCTGTTTAAGAATACTTGAAATAGACAACATATGTTTCAATCAGTAATTTCATCTTCATTTCATACCATATTTTTACTTTCTCTGATTTTCACACCTGTAATTCAGTGTCTTACACTATGTTATCCACAACAACTTGGACTCAGTTCAAAGGAGTACATGTGTGTGAGTGTGAGAGAGACAGAGAGATGGGATGGATGCAAAGTAATATATATGCATAAACATTCACACATATTATGATTTATGTATAGTTGGTTACAGATATGATCAAAATGGGTTAGTACAGATTTGCATAAGAGGTATTATATATAATGCTTATTATGCAAACCTCATTATAACAATGAAATCCACATCATATAACCATTTATAGAATTAATCGCCATTTAGAGACAAATAAAATCATGCAGATGACTTGTCCACATAGGTCAGTGTCTGTACGCAAGGGTCATATCCCTTTTGTCAGAACTTATAAACTATTGAGATTCACACTGTTACCATATATAAAATGACTGATCATTGAGAAAAAAATGTATGCATGTGAATGAAATTGACTTAAGGGGTACATTCTCAGAATGAAACATCAGGAACAAAACATTGACTTTATTTTATGCTGCAGTCACAAATTTTATCAGTACAGAAGAGTACAGAAATTATGTAACGCAGCTTTTTGTGTGCACAGATCTCAAACCGAGCCATTATATAGATGCATTTGGGATATTAATGAAGCTGAGAGCAAAACTTGTGGCTGATATCTCTGACCCATTAAAAGCAAACGCAATAGAACTGTCTTTGAAGATACAAGCAGTGGAAGAGCAAAATTGAGATATATAGCCGGTTGGTGTGTTGCAACACTTAGACACAGAAAAAGAAGTGCTGTAAGAAAAAACTTGTACAGCAATAATTCCAGGGATTATGTGAACAAACTGTATTACCAAGCAATAATGTTAGATACACTCATCCAATATGAAAGTGACCTAATGGAAACATCAGAAGATAAGGTTTCCATGACTGAGATACAGAGATGCAAAATGTAAGGAGTGGTCTGTGCTGTGTATGTGATAAAGCCTTTCATTTCTTCCAAGAGTTAGACAAGGTCATCAGAAAACTTGAAACTGTGGAAAATGTAAATTTATATGGCAAAAGCTTTTATGACTTTGTAACATCAAGGGTTCTTCTAAATGAGACACTGAACCAACAGTGGTCACAGATCTTTAACACTGAAGATGATGAATATTTCTCTCTACATGTTCAGAAGTTAAAAGAGGAGGTAGTGAGTAAGTATTTGTTAATGTCATCTGCAGTTTAGACGAGAATTCAAGCTAAAAGTTAAGGCTAGGAAAGAAGAAGCACATAGGAAGCAAATTCAAATGAGAAGAGACAGTAAAGTAAAATCTTCTTCCGAAGCACAAGTAAGCTCTAGTTCTAAGCAAAGTCAGTTGAGGAAAGACAGATCAGATTATTCTTCCACCTCTGTAAAGCAAGGAAGCCTGAATAAATTAGTAAAAAGAAAAGCAGTAAAGAAAAAGACAGGAAAGGGAAACGATCAAAGACAACTAAGTGGCCATGTGGAAGATGTTAGGAGGACTGTGTAGTTGATAGTGTTTGTTGTGACATATGTGATACATGGCATCATTATGAGTGCATTGGTTTGCTCGGAGATGAACATGAACTTCAGGAGGAGGAATGGCTATGTCCAGACTATAGATTTTCAGGTAACATCATAAAGGAATAATATCGGCAATGTCATTTTTTATTAGTTCAAGTACTACCAGTAAGTGCATTAGAATTTTCATTTTTTTCTCATAATTGCAAATCCCTGTGCTTCCCAGCTATGTCAATGGGAGCAACTTCATGCTATGGAAATATGTGTCTACAGTGTTTGGATCAGTGTTATATTTATGACCTACATGCATTCAGTATATTATAATATGGAGTTAGTTAAAACTTGCAACATGCAAAATTTGTGTATACATTATTTATACATTTATCCTAAATTCCATTATAAAGGTAATATCATGGCTCTCAATTATGATACATACAAATTTGAAGATTCTGAAAAACAGTGTCTTATCCACTTTTCTCCACATAAGAGATAATATAAAATTCTAAAACTTGTATTTCTGATGAACATCAATCATATTCCATAATGTCATGTCATTATATTAAGCAGTGTTAAAGGAGATTCTGTACATTTATTAATATAATTATGGATTGATAGAATGGTACATAGGCTGTGACAGTATCCCCTGTGTAATCTTTTTTAAAAAATACTATAATAAAATATTCTCATCAAAATAGAGATTGAGATGTGATCCAAGACCCTGATGAAATGACTCAATGACAACTAAACTTTGGTAATCTAGTGTACTAAAGGAATACTTTATAAAGATATTATGCTTAAAATCTTAAAGTTTAAAAATGCAGTTAGTTGGATAGCACTTCTAACACTGCCCCAATATAGCTGGAATACCTATAGGAAATGTGAAATTTCTCAAACAGATTAACCACCCTTCATTTGGTACCAAATAATTACAACCTTAGAAATCTGTAAAATACATGTTGTAAATATAGTTATTTAATACTATACTGAAGCCCCACACTGAAGTATGTGTTTCAGCATTTATGGATATTTTTGTTGCATTCTGCAAACAAATGCAGAAAAGATTCACATAATTTATATTAGAAATGATTATGACTAAATTGAAAATATAAGAGGAAAGGAAGGGTATTCTTGAGATGAATTGTCATATACAATGATACATGTAACAATGCATACTTTAAATCTTAAATCTGAAATGGTGCTTTATGCAAGCTGCAGAGATTTTTCAGAAACGGAGAGGATCTCTTTTATTTACATTTTCTATTATTGACACATAGTAATGACAACAATCATATAATCATATACCATTTTCAGGAGTATATATATTTGCAAACAGTTGTGATCTTTATTGTTTAATAAATTTAAAACAAAAGATGGTCTTCACATTTTGATAATTTTTACCATGAAACAATGTGTGATTCCGTCATATTTTATTCTTATTTCGTCTGCTTCTTTTGGACAATCGAGCAATTTAAATTTCCCGGACTAACTTATAAATAGACGCGTACGTAATTTTCGGTTGGCCAATGAGAGTGCAGTATTCCATTCAGCGCGTTGTTCTTGAATATTAAGCGGGCGCGATCAGGTACGTGTCGAGCGGTACCGTGGGAAAATGATTTGGCATTCCTTAAAGGTATGATATTTAGTCAAACTGCTGACAGGGATACATAGTCAAATGTCTGAGCTAAATATCTATACCCAATTTATTACTCTAGGCGAAATGTGGCTTGAAATAACAGCGTTTATTCTTAAATGGGTCGTGCGAGAAAGGAGAGAAGTGTCCTCCCTTGTAGTTATTATATAGTATATGTAGGACCGGTCGATTGTAAGCAACGATACGAGCCCCTGTGGGTATGCACGTATATTGCACGCGCGCTGGTGGCTGATAAGCCCAATACCTGACAGGTACGTCCATCCACAGAGGCTGCAAGGGAATGTCTGGGTTAAGGTGGGTGCTGCAGATGGTTCCCTGTTTTTCTTCGCCTTCGTTTTTCTTTCAAGCTGGCCCCTCTATTTTGTTCAAAAGTGGCAGTGGCCCGTTGAACTGTACTTCACCAGCTTTCACAGTCAGAAGCTTGTGATGCCTATTGGCGGATATCGTTGCCATACGTGGTGAGGGTCTTTTTCAAGGAGTCTTTATATCTCTTTCGAGATGTCCCTCCATTATGGTGACCAATGGACAGCTCACCATATAGTCCGATCTTTGGCAGACGATGATCCTCCATCCTAAACATCTGCCATGCCCAGCGTAGCTGTGTCTTCATATGCATTGCCTTAACGCTGGTGATTCTTGCTTGTGTGAGGACTTCGGTGTTGGTGACGAAGTCACTTCAGTGGATGTTGATGATGGTACGGAGGCAGCGCTGATGGAAGCGTTCTAGGAGGCGAAGGTGGCATCTGTAGGTGGCCCAAGATACAGCACCAAAGGATGGTGGTCAGTACGACAGCTCTGTATTCGCTGATCTTTGTATTTCTTTTGAGACTGGCGTTGTACCATACTCGTTTACAGAGTCTGCAGAAGGCGCTGTTTGCCTTGACCAATCTGTTGTCTATTTCTTTATCGATCCTGGCATCAGAGGATATCACACAGCCCAGGTAGGTGAACTGGTGGACTACATTCAGCTCTGTCTGGTCAATGAAGATGCTTGCTGGCCGGTACTTTTCCTTGGGTGAATTCTTGATTCGTGACAACTTGAAAGAATAGACATGAAATAGAACTATACATTATAAAATACTGAAAACTTAAAACTATCACTGAACAAAAAGGTACTCCATACTTCACGAGCTGCACTAACCCTACATGGAAGACCTCAAACGGTGATATTTATATTTGTGGGTGTCAAAGTCGTGTATCGGCGCTGTGTAGCGTGTTTTTATGTCAATTAACGTTGTAACGTCAAATTTTCAGGAATATTTCAAACAACTGGCAACTAAATAACGCCGCTTTTCTACAAAGTAAAGTCATAATGTTTTAGTCAGGCTTTACTTACATTGATGTCTTTAATCTAATAAATTCAAATTCTCACAAAAGAAATAGGACATGTTTTCAAGTTTCGTTGGCCTACATTTCAGTGGGCTGGAAAGCGATAACAACGGGTGCAGATTTTTCCATACATTAAACTAATACATGTTATATAGTCTTTTAAGTTTTGGTTCTAAAACAACATTTAGTAGATAAAAGGTTTTGGTGGGGACTGTGTTAAAAATAAAACTGAGGTTCTTTTCTGTAAAGTCTTTAAAATATTCAGCAAGATTTATAAAACTGGGAGACATATAGAGTACATATATATGTTTAAACTGGGGAACATATCGAATGCATATATGTTTGAACTGGGGAACATATAGAATACATATATCTTTCAACTGGGGAACATATAGAGTGCATATGTATTTAAACTGGGGAACATATAAAGTGCATATGTGTTTAAACTGGTGAACATTTAGAGGTAATTTATGTTTAAACTGGGGAACATATAGAATACATAGGTGTTTAAACTCAAATTTAGGTTATAAAACCTTAACTGTAATCAACCGCTCCGGTGGTCTAGTGGTTAGAGCGTCCGCCCCGGAAGCGGGAGGTCGTCGGTTCGATCCCCGGCCGAGTCATACCAAAGACTTACAAAAATGGTACTAACAGCTGCCTCGCTTGACGCTCAGCATTAAGAGGTTAGTGTTAGGACTGGTCGGCCTGGTGTCAGGATAATGTGACTGGGTGAGACATCATGCTACATGTCTGCGGCGTGATGTCTCAGTGCTAGACATCACTATAAACTGCCTCAATGCAGACATCGTAGCGATATGACTGAAAAATTGTTAAAGCTACGTTAAAAATCCTAATCAAACAAACAAACAAACAAACTTAACTGTAATCCGATACAATACCATTTGAATTATTCCATTTTGCTGAATAGTTATCATCAAGTAACTTTTGCATGTGGTGACGCCTTAGAGTTCTTAATTTACAGTGCATGTTAGTTATGTTTAACCCGCCATTTTTAAACGATTACAACAGACGACTCCAGCAAGGGACTCGAAATGTCGAGTTCCACATGATGGTAAATATATTTCTGTTCATGAGAGTAATATGATGTTTTGACCAAGCTATTACAGTTGCAATATACCACATTCTATAATAGGAGATATGGTGAACGATATTCAGTTTCGAAACACTGGATAATTTTATGCTTTTATACAGGTACAAGGTTTTTTGGAGGTGTACCAAATTTGTTGCCAAAGATCATCATGTGTTAAACTGTAACCAAAACGAAAACCAACTATTTTGTTTTGTGCAAATTCAGGATAGGTCAAAAGGGTGATCACTACGACTTTGCCATTTCCCTAAACATCCCATTTGATTTACTGAAATTAACTATAGCTCTTGTGTTTTATGGATTTGTTTCTGCCTTTCAGTGATATTTTTCAATGGATGTGTCGGCACAACAAAAACCCATACAATCATCCGTATACAGGGAGAATTTAAATGTCTCCGTTGTACCTGGTGCATATACTCCGATGTTTTCATTATCAGAACTGATTTTGACAGCAAAAGTTTCATAAATTAACACATAAAGAAGGGGAGAAAGACTTCAACCTTGTATAACGACCTGTATAATAGAAAAATAATTTCGAAATATGGTTGTTTAGAATGACGGAGCAGGTTGTGGTTGTTGTTTTTTTAGGGTTTAAAGCCATTGTTATTTAATTTATTTTTTGGCGGCTAGTGTTAATGGTGGAGGAAGAAACCAGGAAAACCATGGAAAGAACCACCGACTAATGAAAAGCTACTGGCAAGCTTTCTGACATACCCACATTGGTCGAACCAGCGACTAGAACCCACGCAGACCAAGGTGAGATTGCAGTGATCCGTAACGTCGAGCGCTTTAGACCACTCAGCCACTCTAGGCCGGACGGAGGAGATAATATCAGTGTAAAATATAGAAATCCATTTAACAAAATTAAAGTGAAATCCAAAGGATTCTTAAGTTTTCATCATGAAGCAATAGTTTACCCTGCCAATGTGGTCGATGTAAATAGATGCACACTGTAGTTGTTTATGTTCTATATAATGACAGATATTTTGAATTAGATGACCGTTGTCAAATATAGAATGACCTTTGATCCCACAGGTTTAATCTATATAAATAATTGATGACCTTTACCTACTGAGGCTATTAATGATAATTTTTGAAAGGATTTTATTGTCCTGTTAAGTATTAAAATAGGTCTGCAATTGTTTATATTTGCAGGGTCTTTACAAAGATGAGTGATATAAGACAGTTTTTGAGAATCAGGTATTAAATAATATATTATAAAGCTTGGTAAGTATCTCACCGAAGATACAAAAAAATGTGACATACAATTATACCGACAGTCCATTAATAAATAGTTCCATACCTGTGCTACATATGGGAAGGAGTGCAGACTATGACCGGGGGCCATGAGTGGCCGAGTGGTCTAAAGCGCTCTCCGTTACGGATCACTGCCATCTCGCCTCTGCATGGGTTCGAGTCCAAGTTTCGGCTAATGTAGTTATGTGTGAAATCTTGACAGTAGCTTCTCGTGGGTCGGTGGTTCTTTCCGAGGGTTTCCTTATGTTACTCCTCCACCAATCATACTGGCCGCCATGTATAGCCTATCTTTTGCTGAAAAATGGCGTTAAACCCATAACAAAACACAAATAAGACAAAGCAGATTATGACCAAATTACGGTTGATGATCTGAAGAGAGAGAGAGAGAGAGAGAGAGAGAGAGAGAGAGAGAGAGAGAGAGAGACAAAGAATCGAAGCGGAGTATAGGAGGGCCGAATAGCTGAATGAACATTCAGGGCTCACAATAAAAAAAATCAGAGGATAGACGTACCGTCCAGATATCAATGCCGATTGTTTAACGACAGGGACGAAAACATCGATACATTTTTAACTCAGTTTGAAAAGTTAGCTTTAATCCATCATATACCCAAAGAACAGTGGGTCATTAATATCTGCATGTTTGCACTGAGCTGCCAGGGATGTTCACCATAATATGGCACCCACTAGAGTAGATGACTTCGACGCTCTCAAGAAAGCACTGTTAAGGCATTACGAGTTGTGGCTGAGAGTTTTCGCAAGCATTTCAGAGAGTCATCTAAGTGAAAAACGGAGACGCGCAATTTCATACTCACGTAAGCGTACTTTTCAATAAATGGATTTAAACGACAGGCTCCGCGCTCACTTATGAAGGCAGAGATTTCAAAAGAACAGGTCCTCAGTACGTATCGGAAAGACCTGATCGTATTTTTAGCGGAGCGTGATTTCGCGACTTTATAAGATATCAGTGTGATGGCTGAGTAGTGTGAGAGTGCACACTATCGTCCAGTCACCTGGGATGGCAGTGATCAACCCAGCGTCACTGACGTTTAGATGGATTAACGATATGGCACCCTATAGACGGAGTGGTCAAAATGGTGAAAAGATTGGGGCTGATAATCTCAGCCGTGATCAGTTTCGTGGCCCAGGAATGACCCAATGGGTAGATAATGGTACCCCTGGTAAGAAATCTGAAGTGTGTATGTTATGGCTCCAACAAACCTGGTCATATTCTCAAATACTGCAGGATATATCGCCCCACGATAAATGTAGTGACATCAAGCACAGGTAGAAACTGACAACCAATAGAATGGTCGAATACAGCAACATTTACGGTAAATTGACAGAAGGCTGCTATGCTGTATGACACCGGCTGTAGTTGTCCAGCCTTGGTGGAAAGCAAATTTGTCAAATCTGCTAATTAAGCAAGTTAGATAGTGGAAGTCCAATTTCTTAATAGGACTAAAGATTCTCTCACAGTTGTCTACATCAACATGTGACAGGACGAATTCAATCAATATGCTCATCGGGGTTGTCGTGCAACTATGAACCACCCCTTTGATTGATGAACCTTTCTCGGGATGGAAAGGGGAGCGGGGCGATGGATCTGTCAGGTCCGATGAAGCCTGTGTCAGAAAGTGGTAATCGTTATGTTTTAACGATGGTTGGTTACGCTACCCGATACACGGAGGCCGTTGCGTTTGAAAAACATTGAATCAGTTTCGGTGGCTGAGGCTTTGTTAGGAGTTTGGTCCAGAATTAGTGTTCCTGAAGAGATACTAAATGAACATGGGAGGAAGTTTTTTCCCAGGTGATGAAAGAAGTGAACCTATTACATTTTTGTATTAGGCATCTGACTACTACCCCGTTATCACCCACAGTGGAATGGTCTAGTAGAGCATTTCAATGGAACTTTGAAACAAGCTCAAAATAAGTTGGATCGACCCAAGGACTCGGACCGGTACCTTCCCGCGATACTTTTCGCGTACCGCGAAGTACCCTAAGCTAGTCTAGGAGTTTCACCTTTCTAACTAGTTTATGTTAGGACAGTGATAGGACACATGGCTGTATTGAAACAGTTATGAACGGATGAAAAGACATCTGAGGAACTACAAACGACGTATCCGTATGTTGTTGATCTACATAACAAGCTGAAGGAAGTTTGCAGCTTGGTCCGGATGAATTTCCGTGACTCACAGAGACGTCAAGACAAGTACCATGACAAGAGGGCGAATGAACGAAAGTTTAAAGTGGGTGATAAGATGTTGTTGTTGTTGCCATTGTAGCATAACAAACTTCAAGTGTCCTGGACGCGTCCCGTTCGTTATAACGGGAAAGAAAGTGGAAAGACCTACGCAATCAAGGTAGGGGATAACGAGAAGTTGCATCACATTAACCTTCCTCAACGCTGTCGTGAAAGTGAGACACCCACTGAGTTCATGGATGCTACAGTTGTGACTGAAGCACCCGGCGACAACGGAGGAGTGGCTGAAGTACGTCCTAGTTATCCTTTGACAAGGAGTGACACTTAAGTCGTTGTTGTCTTTAGCGTAACGTTAATGTCAGCACAGCGTGAAGAGGTGGAAGGGATACTCCAAAACTACTCAAGTGTCTTGACAGAGAGATCAGGTATGACGGACTTGAAGGAGTTCAGTTTTATATTGCTGGATTAAACGCCTGTTAACCTGAAACCAATCCAGTGCCTCATGCGATTTGAGAAACTATGCAGCGAAATTAGAACTATGCTTGATTTATGGGTCACTGAACCACCCAAAATGGCATATAGTTACCGGTTGTTTCGGTTAAGAAGAAATATGGTGATCACCGATTTTGTGTTGACTATCGGAAATTAAATAGAATCACAGAATTTCATGTCTAAATGTTACTGGATCTTGCGTCCATTTTTGCCAAAGTAACCAACGCCAGATATGTGTCTAAAATAGACTTGTCAAAGGGATATTGGCAAATTCCAGTTCGTAGTGAAGACCGTATAAAACTTGCCTTTGCAACACCAGATGAGGCGTACCAATGGGTAGTCATGCCTTTCGGGGACAAGAATGCACCCAGCATTTTCACCCGAATTATGAGGAAACTGCTAGAACCATTTAAAAGGATCAGAGTTTCAAATTTGAATAGCGGAGAACTCGCCCCATGGAGAACTCACCCCATGGAGAACTCACCCTGGGAGAACTCGCCCTGGGAGAACTCATCCCAGGTGTCAGGAGAAGTCGCCCCATAGTGGTCGGAGAAGTCGTCCCAAGGATAATATATAATAATTCTAAGATTTCGCCACATGGTTATCAAGGTTTTATTTATTGTTGTTTTTCTTCAATTTGGTAACTTATTAAATCTATAAAATTTGCAATTTTTTTCTCAACTTTTCCATTCGATCAACTCCGCTTCTGTACTTAACGAAAAATAAGTGTTATCTGTCCCTTTCGCTCTGCTCTTCGAATCATTAGATGCGTTTTATTTCGAAAACTAAGAGAGGATGTAAGCACAATGGAATGTCTGCAGTTTTAGATATAAAATGGTTCCAACATAATAATCTAAGTCATCCTGAGATGACGTTATGACATTTACTTTTATAACCCCAAATCGACTGAATTGGCGCTGACCGTCAATAAGCTAAAGTGTTTTGTTATTATCTCTCTAACTGAACAATTTAATCTGATTTTTCATTGAGATTTGCTAACCCTTAACAAATGATACTTGAACTCAATAATAAAAAAAATGTATTGATGCCTATTCAAGAAAAGCGGTCGCTATCGAGTTAATCATCATGGCTAATGCGCAGAATTCGGACGGTTTCTGAAAGATCAGTCGTATTTCTTCTTTTTTTGTCAGTGTTCGTAATTTTGTTATTTCTCAATAATAACAAATTATTTCAAGTTAAAAGAGAAGTTTAAAAATATTTCACTGCTAAATTACCGATGTAAAATAAATAAGATTACGTTATTTATTAATATATAATAACACCATGATCACGCGTGCTAGACCCAAATTCACTAATGAGGCACAAATTAATGTCGCTGACACGTTAACTCATTATATACGTTTCTTTCCTTAATGCATACATTTTTGCTATATCAATATACGTCTATCATTCCAAAAAGGTCATGATACATAGGTAACACTTTTTATGCAGGTTTTTTTGTTGTTGTTGTAAAACAAGGGGTTTTGTCGGTATAAAAGGCTCTCAGAATTGACTTGTACATCTTAATATAAAAATCCAACCAAATAAATGGTTATTGTTGACGCATACCATTTTTTAAAGTGCCACATGTTTCAACTTGTGATGTTCATTGGTTATAAAATATCGGCATGAAAGACAATTCGCTTAGGTAAATATTAGATGAAAACTGCGGATCTCTATAATTATATATATGAAAGCGATGATTATTCATAGTAGTTTCTCTTATATTTGCACATCGAGAGCACCAGCGTATGTTACATTTAGATGACGAAAATGTTCTTTTTTCTTTATCTTTTTTGTCTGTTTAGTACTAATAAAAAAAATCTTGCAAATTCTTGGGTATTCTTTAAGCGATAATTGATTTATTTTTGTAAAATGTTTTTACGCTGGTAAATTGATAAATTTATTTGATAAATTTTGGAGACTAAAATTTATTAATTATACGACGTAGATTAGATAATGACGGATTCGATTGTATTGTGAAAGGAATTACATCTCTCTATTGTACATAGCGCTTTGTTTAAAGGCCAGTGTTGAGTAATAGTATGGGCTTTGTTCAGTGAAGAATCAATTATATGTGTAGGATAATTTATGTTTTGTAAATATGTTTGGAATTTATTCAACTAATTTTGTAATTGACAATCATCTGAAATAATACGTCGGTATCTTTTCGACTGGCTATGAGGTATGCCGTGTTTCCATGACATGGAATGACATGAAGATATTCCACATATTAGTGGATATCAGTTTCCTTGATATGAACATTTGCAGAGATAGTGTTATTAATATTGTATATCAAATTTACATCTGAAAATGAAACATGCGTACTAGAGGCAGTATGAGTAAATTTAATTGTCGAGTGAAAATGATTTAGGCGATCAATAAAATTTTAGTTCTTCGGTTGACTGCTTTCAGATATAAATATGTCAACGAAAAATCTTAACCAAAGAGATGGATTAAACTTTTCGTTTTGAAGAAAGTCCTTTTCATATTTACCCATAAAAGGAAAGCGTATGAAGGAGCCATATTAAATCACATTGCCGTACCCATAATGTATATGTATTTCGTATTATTAAATTGAAAATAATTATTCTCCAAGATAAGTTTTAATATCATACAAATATCTTCACAGATAGTGGGCTATTGTTAGGATTGTAATCAAGAAAATTTGCACACTATTCAATATCAACTGCATGCGGAAAGTTGGTATATAGTGATGTTACATCTAATAATACCAGGATTGAAATTAACAGATAGCTGTTGAATAGACTTCAACTTTTTAATGAAAGTTGTTGTATCTTTAGTATATGATTTCATTATGAGTTTTGGGTAATATGTAGAATTGATGTGTGTTAAGAGGGAAAGTATCAAATTCCTCATATACGGAATTATTTGTTTTAGCCATCTTATTAATGCATGCTGAAATTTTTTATTTAATTTCTATTGACGGATCTTCGCCAATATGTTTGTAATAGTTTTCATCATTTAAAGGACGTTCAGCTTATTAAAAATAATCTTCTTGATTCATAATAATAACAGAGTTTCCCTAATCATCCTTTTTAATCACTATTGTTACGGCTATTGGATTTATTTATTTTTTAATTGTTAAACCCAAATTTATTATTTAGGATTTAATATTCATTAATTGGGAAATTGTTCTAAAAAGTTCAGCTTAATCACTTTCTGTAAATAGGCTGACTTAGATTGTAAACAAGTTTTGACCTTGGCTTACAGTGGTCTAGTTCCTGACCTTGCTTTGAACATTGTAAACAGGTCTTCAATTTCATTGGTTAATTTTAGGGACAACATTCTATTTTTAGTTCTTAGGGGTAAGAAAAATCTAGAGTATGTTATTTTTAGTAAGGTAGTCTCTTTCTGTGACCTTCCATGACCTTCTATCAATTTCTAGAAAAGAGCAAGATCACTTGTTTACTTCAGAAAAACAATATATATAGCTGTATTTTAGAAGCTGACAGTAGTAGAAGTATTGGGCTGTAAGTTATTGGTTGTGTATTTATGTTTGAGTGTTAATATTATTCTGGACTTGTGTGAATTCGTTGGAAAAGAAGAATTTTTCTATTTATCTGGAAAAGGACATATGTTTCATAATTTCATCTGGATGATTTAAAAACAAGAACTGTACCACGTGACATTGTCAGCCATTTTGGATTACCTCGTCAAGATTCGAACCTGGAACTATTAGAACATTTATTTATCAGGACTTGTAATTCCATTAGTGGATTATTTTGTAAATTCTATATTTGTTGGATTTGATTCTCTAAAACCGTAAGTTTAATTATTTTATGAAAATAATTGTACTTAATAAAATCATTGTTAAAGTTTTACAAGCTTGTTAGTTTTCACTCTTTCTGTGTTGCTGCTTATTCGAGCCTAAGCACGTAACATAGAATTGGTGGCTATCGTCTCGGGATTGAGATTGAGATTGAGATTGAAATAAATTGGAATTTAAATTTGAATTTCCCCTAGTTTTTGAAAAAATTTAAATCTTTAGTGAGACTAGCACGCTTGTATCAAAATGACATCTAAGGTAGAGATATTTCTTTCTAATCCTACCCAGGAGCAATTAGATCTTTTCAAAAAAGACGAGTTGGTTCAACTTGCCAGAAAATACGATCTTTCTGAAGTGAAGGCTTCTTTAACGAAACAAGATATCAAAAAGATTTTGGTCCAGTATTTGGTAGAACAGGATGTTTTTGAACAAAGTGCTTTGATTCCAGTCAGTAAGTCTACACCAGACTCTGACATTAGACTGAAGGAATTAGAATTAAAATTCAAGATGGAATTAGAGTTGAAAAAGCTAGAATTTCAGGAAAGGGAGAGAGAAAAGCAATTACAATCTGAAAAAGAGGAGAGAGAGAGACAAGAGAGGGATAAAGAAAGACAATTACAATCTGAATTAGAGTTTAAGAAGCTGGAATTTCATGAAAGAGAGAAAGAAAGACAATTACAATTTGAAAAAGAGGAGAGAGAGAGACAGGAAAGGTTACAAAAAAAAAACAAATTGAACGAGAGAGAGAGAAGGAAGAAAGGGAATATCAGTGTAAAATGAAAGAATTAGAGCTGGCAAGTGAGAATCACCGTCATACTTCAAATCAGAATTTTGATTTAGCAAGGAATATTAGATTAGTGCCCCCTTTTAAAGAAAAAGAAGTAGACAAATATTTTATTCTTTTTGAAAAAGTTGCAGAAAATTTAAAGTGGCCAAGAGAGAATTGGACTCAGTTACTACAATGTGTACTTACTGGTAAGGCTAGTGAGATTTACACTTCACTGTCTGTTCAGCAAAGTGGTGATTATGACGTAGTTAAAGAATGCATTTTAAGAGGTTATGAGTTAGTTCCTGAAGCTTATAGGCAAAAATTTAGAAATTACAGAAAAGAAGCTGGACAAACTCATGTCGAATTTGCTAGACAAAAAGAGCAGTTGTTTGATAGATGGTGTTTAGCCAAGAAAGTCAAGCAAGATTATCAAAATCTCAAGCAAATTATATTAATTGAAGAGTTCAAAAACTGTGTCCATAATGATGTTAAAACTTATCTTGAGGAGCATCAGATTGAAACCTTGGAAAATGCTGCTCGAGCTGCTGACGAATATTCTTTGACACATAAAGTTCCTTTTGTTAACAAGACTTCTACTCAACAATTTAATGGCAGAAAAGAATTTCCGCCTAATTCAAGCCCTTCTAAAACTCAAACTAACACAACTTTCAAAAATCAGACTTCAGAGAAGTTTGATTCTAGATCCTTGTCTCTTCCGACGTGTAACTTTTGCAAGAAAAAAGGACACGTTATTTCTGATTGCTACAAATTGAAAAATAGGCAACAGAATCAAGATAGACCAGTTCCAAATGCTCTTATTTACAAGAGGTCAAGGTCACAGTCATGTATTGAAAGCAATACATTTGTTGGGTCTAATAAAGCCCAGTCTGATTGTGATATGGAGAATTATGAACCATTCATATCGAAGGGTTCTGTATCACTCTTGGGTGATTCGGCCAATCCCACCCCTATTAAAATTTTAAGGGACACAGGAGCCTCTCAGAGTCTTTTATTATCAGGTACTTTGCCTTTATCTGAGAAGTCTTCTTCTAATGAAAGTGTTCTTATTCAGGGGTTGGAGTGCTGCTTTGTTAATGTTCCTCTCCATTGTGTAAATTTGTCATCAGACTTAGTGTCAGGACCTGTGACAATCGGAACAGTCTCGGTTTTACCTGTTGAGGGAATAGATTTATTGCTAGGCAACGACTTAGCTGGAGACAAGGTTGTGGTTAATCCACTTGTAACTGACAAGCCTAATTTGGATCAGAAAGTTGATCCAATTGAAAAAGAAATCCCTGATATATTTCAAGCTTGTACAGTTACTAGAGCTATGGTAAAGAAAGCTCTTGAGAATGAAGTTGAAAAGGGCAGTATTCCCTTCGTTGACAAATGCATGGGTCAGGTTTATGTTATTGAGGGCAGCATTCCCTTACCTGATACCTGCGTGGGTCAGGCTTGTGTTGAAAAAGCCAGTATTCCTTTAACTGACGCTTGTAAAGGTCAGGGTTTCAATGAGGTCACATTTACTTCTTGTTTAGATCAATCAGAAAGTATTGATCATAGTGATCCTCTTTTGACAACTCATTCTCTTTATTCTAATCAGGGTGGTGATTTTGAGAGTGATGTTACAGGAGGCAGCATTCCTTCAACTGGCACTTGTATAGGTCAGGTTTTTGATGAGATCACGTTTACTCTTGGTTTAGATCAATCAGAAGGTATTGATCATAGTGATCATCTTTTAATAACTCATTCTCTTAATCAGGGTGATAAACGACAGTCACTTGTCGTTGAACAGGAAAAAGATCCTGAGATCTCCTGTTTGTTTCAAAGGGTCATAAATGAGACTGAAGCCACTGAAGTTCCTGTCTGTTATTTCATTAAAAATGGAATTCTTATGAGAAAATGGAGACCTTCTGAGGTACCTGTTGGTGATAAATGGTCAGTGAACTATCAAATAGTAGTTCCAAAACCTTACAGACAAGAAATACTTAATCTGGCCCATGAAACTCCTTTGGCTGGTCATTTAGGCAGGGTTCGTACGGTCTTTGAAGGTCTTTGAAAGTTTGGGAAAAATGAGGTAGCGTTTTCAAGGCCTTGAAAGTTTGGGAAAATCGAGCATATTACCCTGAGGTCTTTGAAAGTCTTTGAAAATTGAAATAAACCCCCCAAAAAATAATTTCTTTCCAGAATCACAAATAAAATTATCCGAGGTTGTTAGATTCAGATGTAATCTAGTTATCCTGGTTTCTTTCTTTTTATGACCCGTTCAGTTTATTGCCGCCGCAATAACAAAAGAGGCTTTGTTTTGTTTGGCCATCCAAAGTATGCCGCGGCGGCGACTTCAATCACACATGCACTCTTCATCAAAGCAATACGGTGCCGCTACACACTTCATCAAAGGAAGTCACCAATAAAATTGCCCAAGGTCGTTAGCTTCGGATGCAGCTGGTTTTCCTGGCTTCTTTCGTTTGACGAATAGTTCAATTTGACTGGACGAGTCCATCAGTTTTAGCCAATCAAAATGTTAATTACACTAATTCTACGTAGAAAGTTCGCGAAAGTTACACGCTCGAGAATTCAAAATTTCTTCATTCGATTTACATCTTCTGCAAGTTCAGTGTTTAAAAATGCCAGGTCTTTGCTCTTTCAACGATATCTGGCTTGAACAAGAGAAGTACAAGGAATGGCTGCAAAAGGATAAGTTATGCAAACGAAAGGCGTTTTGTACATTGTGTAAAAAGACGATCAACTTGGCTTCAATGGGAGAAGGAGCCCTTACAAGTCATGCCAAAGGTAAGTTGCAAATTAGTAACTACATGTTCATTTGGTGGAACAAAGATGCAGAAGTATAAGCAATTGGTATTTTTGGGAAAATAATGGTAATTCATTACTCGTCGGGTATAAAATAAGATCGTTTAGTTTGATGATTTGGTAGATATAGCAAAAGAGGGCCTGTTTAAATGTACTTCTACCGTCGGTTTATTTAACACATTTGAGGAAAAAATTCATTTTCGAAAATTTTGTTCTACATAACAATATTACTTGATTTAATACAGAAACATGCATTGTACTAAATTAAATTCACGGAAAAACAGTTTCAAAGTGCGCATGCGTACACTATATTAGAGTTAAACAAGAGTTATTGTTCTTGAAATGTTTATCACAAAAAATGGGGGAAAACCCGCCTAACCTAATTTTAAAGTCAGAGAATTAGGTGCCACACATCACAGCCTTTTTTAATAAAAAAAAACAATATTTTATTTCACTTTTTCAGAAGCCATTTTTAAATGGTAATTTGTGTCTAAATAGCTTTTCTTACTAGTATGTAAAACCGAATTAAAAATTACTTTCATGCATCATGAAGTTGTATGTTTTCATTTAGATTCATTAAAATTCTTGCAGTGATAATTACTTTTGTTTCGTTTCTAGGATGTAAGCACCAACAAAATACAATATCTGCAAAACAAGTCGCACCAGTAAGTGCATACTTTTCACAGCCAGCAGCAGATGGTGTGACAAGTACAAAGCAGCCTACCAAAGCAGCTCTAGCAACTTCTACTTTAAAGACTAGTTTAAAGACTTTTTGCACTAAATCTGAAGTACTACGGGCTGAAGTTCTTTGGACAATGAAATGTATTTACAGCCACTACAGCATGCACTCATGCATGGGCATCAACACTATTTTCAAAGCAATGTTTCCTGACAGTAAGATTGCTGAACAGTTTTCATGCAGTGAACGCAAGACAGCTTATCTTGGTGTGTTTGGATTAGCACCTTTTTTTGCTGATCAGTTGTTGATGAAAGTGAGAGAGGCCAACGTGTATGTCCTTCTGTTTGATGAGACTCTGAACAAAGATATGCAGGAGATACAAATGGACTTGCATGTACGGATATGGGACTGCAATAAAATCAGCACATATTATCTCACTTCTGAATTTCTTGGTCATGCTCGTGCTGAAGATCTGGTGGACAAGTTTGAGCCCATTGTGTCTGACATAGGATATTAGGATCTTCTACAGCTGTCGATGGATGGACCAGCAGTTAACTGGAAATTGTATGACTTGTTGCAGTCTCATATTTCACATTCAACACCCTTGAAAATGTTAGAAGTTGGTAGCTGTGGACTTCATGTTATGCATAATGCATTTCGCAGTGGCTGTGCAGCAGTACCATGGGATTTGGAAACTCTTCTGAGCAGTGTGTACCACCTATACCATGATTCACCAGCAAGTGGAAGAACTTAAAGCCAAAAAGCTGCGTCTTGAAGCTGACATTGCCAGCCTACATGCTTCCTCTGTACAGAAAGCAGAAGAGGCAGAGTTAAAAGGACTCATTGTGCTTGTCACAGAGTCAAATGCTCTTAGGAGAAGAGCAGAGGAAAAGATAACAGTGGTGGCATCTCTTTCCAAAATGATTGAAGAGAAAAAAAAGCAAATAAAATAATGCATTTAAAGCAGTGCTGATGTCTTTAAGAGAACAATTTATGTTGTATTAAATCTGACACATATGTTACTTATTTCTGGAGAACAAAAACAATGAATGTTAACCTATCTTCTCGATCATTATAATGCAATTTTAGGAAATTAATTATAGTTTGACTTTAATCAGTAAACAATATTGTGGTATTTGGCATTCGTTGTTTTCTCATATGACCTGTATACACAATGTTAGCAAAAATAGGTCTTGGAAATCTCTGTTTGTGGTCTTTGAAAGTTTGGGAAAAGTCTTTGAATTTATCATTCATGTTTGAGTACAAACCCTGTTAGGGATTAATAAAATGTATCACAAGATTTTGAATCACTTCTATTGGCCAGAAATCAAAAGTGATGTTGTCAAATACTGTAAATCTTGTCATACTTGTCAAATGGTAGGAAAACCCAATCAGAAGATACGTAAGGCTCATCTGCAACCTATTCCTACGTTTGATGAAACATTCAGTGGAATTATGGTAGATTGTGTGGGACCTTATCTAAGACCAAGTCAAGTAATCAATTAAAGTTAAAAATGAAGCTAAGGTTTGATAGAACTGAAAGGGAGAGAACTTTTGAGTATGATAATGGAGTTGTGTTACTCTTATTCATTCTTCTTACTTTACTTCAAATTAGATATTATGGCCCGTACAAAGTTAGGAAGAAAATGAATTAGTTAAATTATAGTATTAGTGCTCCTGGGATCTAAATTAATTATAGGAGTACCAGTATATTGAAAGAGATTGCCATGTTAAATATGTAATTAATTTAGTTGTACCAGTCCCTCTTAGCGAAGGAATATCATCAGGATTCGACTGATATTGGAGCTACGAATTTTTAGAATTCAAAAATTATAAAAAATCTAGACCAGAAACTTTCACAGTTGCAAGTGCAAGAAAGAAATGAATTAAAAGTTATTATTATATGAGCATTTATGTCCAGATATTCCTACCAGGACAAACAAAATTTTCATGACGTTGAAATTGAAAATTCCAAACAGCATCTATGCTGGACGAGTCCACTCAAACAGGAATATTTGAAAAAGGAAATTCAATATTTGCTGTAGAATGATTTTATCAAGCCCAGTAAAAGTGATTGGAGTTCACTATGCATATTTGTTCCTAAACCAGATAAAACTCTCCGTATGTGCATTGATTATAGGAAGGTGAACAGAGTGATAAAAACAGATTCATTCCCATTAACAAGAAGTGACTATTCTATTGATAAAATTGGGAATGCCAAGTACGTCACCAAATTCTGACCTTCTGAAAGGATTTTGGCGGATTCCACTACGGAAAGAGCAAAGGAAAACTCAACATTGCGACTCCAAAAGGACTCTATCAATATAAAGAAAGTCCATTTCAACGTCTCACAAAAATGATTATCTCTGGTCTAGAGATTTGTGACGTCATCATCTACAACGACACCTGGAGAGAACATCTATCAACAATTAGAAAATTCTTTGACAGACTCACTAATACGTGTCTGACTGTTAATTTATTTAACAGTGAGTTCTGCCTTGCTAGAGTGTTGTTTTTTTTTAGGACATTTAGTGGGACATGGACAAGTTAAAAGGTTGAGGCTATTTCTTGATAAAATAATTGTAAACACTCTTTCCCGTGTATAATTCATTATATTGTGTAATTTTTAATTTCAGATGTAAATTGGTTTGTGATAAAAAGAAAGTTTTATCATATAAACCTTTCATTTTATTTTATGGGGGAAGGTGTTACGGCTATTGGATTTATTTATTTTTTAATTGTTAAACCCAAATTTATTATTTAGGATTTAATATTCATTAATTGGGAAATTGTTCTAGAAAGTAGCTTAATCACTTTCTGTAAATAGGCTGACTTAGATTGTAAACAAGTTTTGACCTTGGCTTACAGTGGTCTAGTTCCTGACCTTGCTTTGAACATTGTAAACAGGTCTTCAATTTCATTGGTTAATTTTAGGGACAACATTCTATTTTTAGTTCTTAGGGGTAAGAAAAATCTAGAGTATGTTATTTTTAGTAAGGTAGTCTCTTTCTGTGACCTTCCATGACCTTCTATCAATTTCTAGAAAAGAGCATGATCACTTGTTTACTTCAGAAAAACAATATATATAGCTGTGTTTTAGAAGCTGACAGTAGTAGAAGTATTGGGCTGTAAGTTATTGGTTGTGTATTTGTGTTTGAGTGTTAATATTATTCTGGACTTGTGTGAATTCGTTGGAAAAGAAGAATTATTCTATTTATCTGGAAAAGGACATATGTTTCATAATTTCATCTGGATGATTTAAAAACAAGAACTGTACCACGTGACATTGTCAGCCATTTTGGATTACCTCGTCAAGATTCGAACCTGGAACTATTAGAACATTTTTTTATCAGGACTTGTAATTCCATTAGTGGATTATTTTGTAAATTCTATATTTGTTGGATTTGATTCTCTAAAACCGTAAGTTTAATTATTTTATGAAAATAATTGTACTTAATAAAATCATTGTTAAAGTTTTACAAGCTTGTTAGTTTTCACTCTTTGTGTTGCTGCTTATTCGAGCCTAAGCACGTAACACTATACTGTCATCGTTCATTAGATTATATACAGACTGAATTTCGTCTTAAAAATATTACTATGATATTGCTGTTTATGAATACGAGTTAATATCTCTTTTGTGATCGCGTATAAATAGAAATCTAAAAATGAATCACGTAAAAGACGTTTTAATTCTGCTATTAAAAGGTTGTCTAGCTTTTGGGGCGACTTCTCCAGAAGAAGTGGGGCGACTTCTCCAGATACGTTGGGGTGAGTTCTCCCAGGGCGAGTTCTCTGCATACCTTCAAATTTCATGGACGATTTGTTATTGATGTCACCTACTTGGGAGAACACATAGTCTTACTGAGAAAAGTTCTGGAACGACTTAGACAGACAGGTCTCAACGCCAGACTAAATATCACATAGGATTTCGGAGACTAACTTATCTAGGACACGTACTCAGGGTAGACACATTACCCCCAGACAGTGCTAAAGTCGACCAACTTCGGAACGCCGCACGTCTAGCTACTAAGACAGAAGTGCGATCTTTTTTTAGGTTTTATTGTATCGTAAGTGTGTTGCAAATTTCAGTGCTATTGCTAGTCCGTTGACTGACTTGACAAGGAAGATGGCACCGACAAAGGTTATTTGGACAGATGCTTGTGAACGAACATTTCAGACGTTTAAGGATAGGTTGACGTCAGACGCCATTGTGAGAATACCGGACAATGACAAAAGACTTTGTATTATGTACCGACGCTTCTGACAGGGTTCTTGGTGCAGTTTTACTGCAGGAACATAATGGAAACTTATTTTCAATTGCTTATGGTAGCAGAAAGTTGTTGTCAGCAGAGCGTAATTATGTTATCGAAAGAGAATGCCTATTGATTATCTTTGGGATCTCTAAATTTCAGCGTTCTTAATATGGAAACTGATCGCCAGCCACTTGCTTATTTTGGCCCAAGCTAAATTGACAAATGGTCGTTTAATGAGATGGTCATTACGTCTTCAGCAGTATCAGGTTCGATAGCGTTACATTAAGCAAAGTACCAATGTAGGAGCAGAATGTCTGAGTAGATTGATTGATTGTGAAGTGACGGGGTCACTCTTTAGAGGACGCAGGTCCATAATTAAAGGTATCAAGTATGTCATCGGTGATAAATTCCCTTAAACCCAAAACAAAGTCGAATATATGTGATCAAAGAAAAATATAATCTAAATTTTTATGTTTACACTAATGCACATTAAATTGTTAAATCCATTTGGACCATGTATTATATTATATTATATTATATTATATTATATTATATTATATTATATTATATTATATTATATATATATATATATATATATATATATATATATATATATATGGGATGATGGGTTGGCTGAAGGTGGCGGGTTTGAACTCCGGCCTGAGTCATACCAAAGACTTATAAAAATGGTACTAACAGATATATGTAGTTTTGGCCTTTGTTTTAATTGGTTAAATCAAAACTTTCAGTGTCCTTTACACCACTTTATTAAAAGACGTTTGAGAGAAGTTTTTAGTAAACAGAACGAGTTACATACCCATATCACTGTCTTAACGTTACTGTGTGGAAATGAACACAAGGAGATCATAACTGATGAAAACAGCAACAAAGCCTAGTTCAGTTTTTTTTTTTAAATTTAAATAATGAATTGTGATTGTACACGATATGAGCACATTCGTAACGGAAGCCTACAATACAAACACCGCTGGTGTGTTCTACTACTGTGTGCATAGTTATAGTCTAGTCGGTGTGTACAAGCTTTATCTATTGAAGCTCGAATGTCACATCTGAAACATTGCCTGTTATCTGCATTCGATTTGAATAATCATGTACAAAGTCCAGGGCAGTCTCTTTTACTGATGACATCTGAATACAGCAAACTCCCCAGACAAGTTCTCTTTTTGTCAGTCGTTAAATCGTCAAGTGTTTCGCCATATTTCAGTTAAAAATGAGCTACACACCAAGGCCAACAGTATTCGTAACTAGGGGCATACCGCTCCGAGCGGCCGACCTACTGAGGGAGCATGTTGAACTTCGGGTATGGAGTCAAGAGAGGGATATGACGCCAGACGAAATACGCCAAGCTGTACCGGGTATCCATGGTCTGCTGGTACATCCTCCAACCAGGGTGGACAAGGCAGTACTGGATGCTGCAGGTTATATACGTTTGTACTAATACGTGTGTGTGTGTGTGTGTGTGTGTGTGTGTGTGTGTGTGTGACTTACGCCTTAGCACAGACGTAAAATTCTGTTTATGCATAGATGAAACGAGAGTGGATTTTTAAAAATATAACTTGCTTGGTTTTGACTGGAATCAACAGGAGTATAAATATGCATCGTACTCAGTACTATGTTCAAGGAATGGAAAGTTGAATTTCAAAAAACAAAAAGTAAATACTGAATTATAAACTATTTTGGCCATGGTCAGGTGTTAGGATTGAGATTTTTGTTTAATGGTCAGGTGTTAGGGTTGAGAGTTTTGTTTAATGGTCAGGTGTTAGGGTTGAGATTTTTGTTTAATGGTCAGGTGTTAGGGTTGAGATTTTTGTTTAATGGTCAGGTGTTAGGGTTGAGATTTTTGTTTAATGGTCAGGTGTTAGGGTTGAGATTTTTGTTTAATGGTCAGGTGTTAGGGTTGAGATTTTTGTTTAATGGTGAGGTGTTAGGGTTGAGATTTTTGTTTAATGGTCAGTTGTTAGGGTAGAGATTTTTGTTTAATGGTCAGGTGTTAGAGTTGAGATTTTTGTTTAATGGTCAGTTGTTAGGGTTGAGATTTTTGTTTAATGGTCATCTGTTAGGGTTGAGATTTTTGTTTAATGGTCAGTTGTTAGGGTTGAGATTTTTGTTTAATGGTCAGGTGTTAGGGTTGAGATTTTTGTTTAATGGTCAGTTGTTAGGGTTGAGATTTTATTTTAATGGTCAGGTGTTAGGGTTGAGATTTTTGTTTAATGGTCAGGTGTTAGGGTTGAGATTTTTGTTTAATGGTCAGTTGTTAGGGTTGAGATTTTTGTTTAATGGTCAGTTGTTAGGGTTGAGATTTTTGTTTAATGGTCAGGTGTTAGGGTTGAGATTTTTGTTTAATGGTCAGTTGTTAGGGTTGAGATTTTTGTTTAATGGTCAGTTGTTAGGGTTGAGATTTTTGTTTAATGGTCATCTGTTAGGGTTGAGATTTTTGTTTAATGGTCAGTTGTTAGGGTTGAGATTTTTGTTTAATGGTCAGGTGTTAGGGTTGAGATTTTTGTTTAATGGTCAGTTGTTAGGGTTGAGATTTTATTTTAATGCTCATGTGTTAGGGTTGAGATTTTTGTTTAATGGTCAGGTGTTAGGGTTGAGATTTTTGTTTAATGGTCAGGTGTTAGGGTAGAGATTTTTGTTTAATGGTCAGGTGTTAGGGTTGAGATTTTTGTTTAATGGTCAGGTGTTAGGGTTGAGATTTTTGTTTAATGGTCAGTTGTTAGGGTTGAGATTTTTGTTTAATGGTCAGGTGTTAGGGTTGAGATTTTTGTTTAATGGTCAGGTGTTAGGGTTGAGATTTTTGTTTAATGGTCAGTTGTTAGGGTTGAGATTTTTGTTTAATGGTCAGGTGTTAGGGTTGAGATTTTTGTTTAATGGTCAGTTGTTACGGTTGAGATTTTTGTTTAATGGTCAGGTGTTAGGGTTGAGATTTTTGTTTAATGGTCAGTTGTTAGGGTTGAGATTTTTGTTTAATGGTCACGTGTTAGGGTTGAGATTTTTGTTTAATGGTCACGTGTTAGTGCTGAGATTTTTGTTTAATGGGTTGAGGGAGATACCCAGGAAAATCTTAATTTTCTGTATCTGTTGACGTTATTACTGTCTTATTAGGCCCACAGTTGAAGGTTGTCGGCACAATGTCGGTTGGGTTGGATCATATAGATCTCAGTGAGTGTGCTTCGCGGAAAATAGCAGTTGGATACACGCCAGATGTTTTGACGGACGCAGCAGCAGAGCTGACTGTGGCGCTGACACTAAGTACTTGCAGACGATTTAAAGAAGGCAAGTTTTTTAGAGTACTACAAATGCGTTTTTTTAATCATGGAAGATTTTTAAATAAATACTAAACCGTTTCCAAAACTTGCAGACAATGCAACTGTAAACTAATACCGGTATTTTGTGTGCAAAGCATTTTCTTCCAGTATTCTGTAAGAGATGCGGTAGTTTGTCAATTTTTTTAATGAAATGTGTCTCAAAATATCTCTCAAAACCACCCTCCCCTAAAAAGTCACAAAACAAAACAAACTCACAATGAATCATTTGTGAGCACATATTTAACAAAACAGTGAATAAAATACTCATTTTAACGAAATCTAAAACACACGATCCACTAGTTAACTAAAATATTGATTCTTTTGGACAGGCTCTCGGAGAGGATTATATTTCTCAACGTGTGTTTAGTCTTTGTAAAATTGTTACTGTCACGTGCCTTTTACAGAATTATTACTAATCACGGAGAAGGACGGACAATTAAGGTAAATAGCTCACACCCCCCCCCCCCCTTTCAAGAGAGACAAGCCGACGGTTTGGGTATATTAAATATAAAAATAATAAGGTAATAATTTAAAAAACTAAATCTCGGTATTAAGCAATTACAGGACGATTTTTCAATGGAATTGCTTCCAGTCGATACAAAACATTTCCAGGTTGCCATTTATTTCATCATGCGAAATTAAAGTTGAGAGTGTTTCCTTCCCGTGTCCCTATGCTACTCATCTCTAACTTCCGCTTTTACTCCTTGTCGGTACTTCTGACACCATTATTTCTGTTCACCCGACCCTCCTTGTCGGTATTTCAGGTACCCTTGTTTCCGTTCTCCCGTCATCCATGTCGGTACTTCCGGTACTCTTTTTCCGTCTCCCGGCCCAACACTTTCGCGCAACTGCTTAATTCCACATGCTCTCCTCGTTTTCATCTCTCTAATCTTCGGGTGGCGTCCTATACCACCCGGAAAGCTTTGTGTGGATCAGAAGGGACGGGCAAGTTTGCCTCCTTTTTCAACAGAATGTGACCGACAAACTCTCACATCCCTTTCATCCGCATATTGGCAATGAAATCATTAGGTCAACTCACACACTCGCATCAAACTATTCAATACACGATTTTCTTTCTATAAAAAGTATATAACCACACCAATAACATCACGACTTCTGACACATACACACATATTCATAATTCTATATATAGTAAACTATCAGCATCAACATTATTCCTACGCATTTCCTACCTTACAAAGTATAAGACATACAAATATTAAAATGCCTAATTATCCGTGTACAAGGCCAACAATACTTAACTCTGCTTAATTCACAAGATATACTCAAATACAAACAAGTACAAGTTCTCACACTATTCATTATTAAATTCAGTTTTGCACCATGATGCAACATCGTATCAGATCACGCCTTCCACTTCGATTTTGTCATAACAGTTACGTACATTAATCTTGCATATTACTAATTTGCTATACGCTACATTACGACATGTTGATAATTCAGCTATATATAGAAGATTAAAGTTCTACAAAATTAAATGCACTTAATGGATAAATAGTTAAGAGAGTGAGATTCGGGTGAAAGTTTGTTCCGCAGAAGTCTTTGTTCTACATCTCGTCCGAAATTCCTAGAGTTACTCAGAACGCAGTCTAGGGTCCCTAAATTGCCTATGATCGGCTCTCGCCAATATCCAGACATGCACTGATCCGTTCACAATGACTGGAACAGAATAATGTCTTGCTGCATGAGAAACCCGCCATAAAATTTGACTATCTTAGTTCTGATTGGATACCGGAGGTCTCTTTGAAAACTGTCTGGGGTAGTATCACTGATACTAAGCCGACCGGTGACATCACTGCAAAACAAACATAATTTCTCACCACCCTGGCAAGGTTCTTCAATGGAAGTAACCATGCATTTGACCGTAACGCAGTGACTAATTCATAGACAGGTAGTTTATTTGTTTCAGAATCGGTCTACAGTCGTAAAATTATATAACATGAATTTACATTACCCTAAGCATTTTGAATTTACGAATTCTATCAGAAGACAGGTACAACATGAGGCTTGAATTATTAGCAAAGTTTCTCACACAACGTGACAGTTACTGTTTTGCGCATGGAGTGTTTTACGAAAACTAAAAATAGAAAATAAAATTAAAAAAGGAAATATGGTTATGCTATGAATTTGAAGTTTTCGTTTGAAAATTGAGACAGAGCGAGTTGGACACCATGTAATGTGACTTGTATTTCCTGAGTAATTTTAATCTTTCTGGACGGATTAGTAAATATTGGCTAACATTTTTTAATAAGTTTTCTGTTGTCCGTCTCTGATAGGGCTAGAACTTTTCATTTCAACTAGTTTGCATTATTTCCGGTTGATGCTCATTTTCTAGTCACAATTTTCGAACTAGATGTTTACGGGCACTTGTTCGTTCGTTACATGCCTGGAGAGGTTAATGTCATTATAGACCGACCTTTTAATTGGCGGGCGATGGGGAAGATGGAATTTTTGGGTCTAAAATTTCCGACCTCATACGGCTTGAAAATTTGCTTTTTCTTTGACTTTTGGAAAGAAATTGAACTTACACTATGTATTATATTAACTGAAAAATATATTGAGATAATAAAAAGAGAAAGAACATCCAGGTCGCAAAGAAAATTCCTATAACTCCCTCCCCCGTCTCGCCTCCGGCCACCACAGCCACCATTTCTGACTCCCGCAACGGAAAATGATATTGTTTATAGATAGTAAGTGACGTTACGGGGCCCAGTAACGCTTGTGTTTATTAGCTACACCGCACTAAGTGAATTTAGATGTTAAGTGCACGGAAAAGAGCTTAATTTACGTTCATGGCCTTAACGTTTACTACCTGAAGATGGTTAAGACAGTATTTTCTCTTGATAAAGTATATTGTATATAAAATTATACATTTTATCCCATATTACCGTTACTTTTCGATATATTTACATACGTCCAACAATACCCATGAAAGTTATGACCGTTCGCAACAACTAGTATATTTAAATTGTTACTTTTTATGTCCGAAAGCACAAATAGAGTATACTAATTTCACGTTTGGATTTTTTGCGAAAATAATTTGACAAATATGCATATATTTGTTGATGTTTGGATTTTTATTTTTATTCACAACCTATCCAAACAGTTTAATGCGATTGTTTTCAAGAGCACAAAAAACAAGATATACGTATATTGTCAGAATCCCATTTTTATACTTATCATACTTATCATAATCATAAAAGTGTTTTTATTTTGTATTTTTATATAATGTAGGAAGGAATGACTTTAATATGTCAATACATTTTATTAAAAAGAAAAGGCATTAAACGTTTGGACGTCATTTATCGTGGTGTTTTGATTGTTTGTCTTCAAAAGTACTAGTTGCAGATGTTCTTTTCAGGTGATCTATCATACGGGTCAACTTATTTTCCAAATTTTGTAGCGGAATATATTATACCAGAGAAATAGCTGGTATCGGATTGTTTGTTATCAATGTTAGTCCAGCACCATACCTGTATTATGTGTATGTTCAGCTCCATTTTAATGGGGTAAGGGCAGAATGAAGGGCAGGGTACCATATTAAGAGACAGCTGAACCCCGTAAATATCTGATCATATTTTTCATCAGAATTACACAGAATTGTTACTTTTATTGTATTTGCTATTTTTCACGAACAAACTTTAGTTTTTGCAGAATTGAGTTGTTTTTTTCAATAATAATAATATTCCCTATTTAATATTTTAACTGACAGTGCTGATCAAATACGTCTCCAGTCGTGATTAGAAAGATTTCACAATGCCATATATATTCGTTTAGATGACATTATCCTCGTCCTATTATTATTTATGTAAATCAGTATCACCATGTTAATGTACATTTACTTTCCTGTAGCGTTTGATGCTGTTGTGAATGGCGGATGGGGAACCTGGGACAACGCCCAATACTTATGTGGGAAGGAAGTGAAAAACTCTGTCATCGGTATAATAGGAATGGGGAGAATAGGGTTCGCAACGGCTCAGAGGCTCAAGGCATTCAAACCCTCCAGGATTCTCTATTCCGGAAAAGATCAGAAAGAGTACGCAAAAGAATTGGGTGCAGAATATGTGACCTTCGAAGACCTACTTAGGGAATCCGACTTTGTGATTGTTTGCCTTTCGGTAAATCCAGGGAACGTTGGCCTGTTTAATGCAGAAACTTTCAAGAAGATGAAGAAATCGGCTATTTTTATTAATACTTCTCGAGGTGTGGTAGTGAATCAGAACGATCTGTACGAGGCTCTAAAGCTAGGTCAGATCTATGCGGCAGGGTTGGATGTAACGACGCCAGAACCTTTACCTCAAGACAACCCGTTATTGACGTTACCAAACGTTATCATAACGCCACATATCGGATCCGCTACCGAAAGGGCTAGAAGTGCAATGGCTGAACTTACGGTTAAAAATATTCTTGCTGGTCTTAAGGGCGAACCTTTGCTTTCACCGGTCCACGTATAACTTGTCTGAATAAATAATATCGATGGTAATCAATGTGATTATATCACAATTACTCTTATATGTATGTATATATGTATGTATGTATGTATGTATGTATGTATGTATGTATGTATGTATGTATGTATGTATGTATGTATGTATGTATGTGTGTGTGTGTGTGTGTGTGTGTGTGTGTGTGTGTGTGTAATACGTATGCTGTCCCATTAATAAACCACGAGATTTATAAATTTTTCATTATGAGGAAACGATGCTTGCCAAATTTCGTTGTAATAAAAAAAAATGTTATAGAACAAGTTGCATATCAATTACATATACTGCATTTTCAAAGCAGTTAATATTCTCTATTCCGTAAATGGTCCGGAAGAGTACGCAAAAGAATTATCGATGCAGAATAATGTGCATTGACAAAATCAATGAACTCTTCACAGTGTGGCTCCTACAAAATATAGTTCCTTAACCTTATTCGGCTAATCACATTCTTCTTTGCAAATTTACAAATTCTTTTCTTTTTTTTTTTTATAAAAAAACACCTATTTTGTATTCATACTGATTAAATAAATATAAAACACACAAAAGATTTAAGTATGAAATACGTTTTAATTAAAGAAAGTAGATTATTATAAAACAGGGTTAGGGCTTGAACAGTTAACACAAATCCTTTCATTTACCAGTGAGTGGGAAATATAAACTAAGCGAAATGACAAGGGATATATCAAACATCTAAATGTATTTGCTGGTAATGTAAGTTATTCTTATGATTTAACTAGCTAGTCATTATTATGATGTAATTAGGAATGCGACAGGCCAAGCAACAGTTTCTATGTTCTCCATTTCTTACTTTCCCATTTCCGGAAATTTTACTCAGACATCATTGCACGATCAGTGGATCGGTGGTTCTTTCTGGGGTTTTCCGGGTTCTTCCTCCACCATTAATACTGGCAGCCGTGTATAGCATATATTGTGCTGAAAATTGGCGTTAAGCCATATAACAACAACAACCAACACGGTTGTTGTTATAGGATTTAATGCCATTGTCAATTCATATAATGATCAGATGATACTGCCCCCTCCCAGCAGTTTGACAAGGGTGGATTTACGATGTTCCTTTGATCCGAAAACAGAGTACCATCAGTTACCTGTGATCGTATGCATAGCTGCCAACCCCCGAGTGCAAAAATACTGATTATTTGTGACAAAAATACTTATTTTCAGGACCAAATACTGATTTTTAAATTTCAATACATATGTATATATTTACAACATATACAACCATCAGTAAAGTTGGACAGTGCCTTACACAATTAATTAATGTCAAAGATGCACATTTGTACCTTCTGGAGTTGCGCGTGTTCCATATGGGTGCTCATTCAAAAGGTGCAAGGGTGCAACACACTCAACACAAGCTATTTATAGGAGCCCTTTCCATGCCTTATTTTTTTTTAAATCATTGATTCCAATGTACCAATTTTCATTTATTATCTCAATTCTGTAATTTTCTTATTGAAATGTTTTCGTTCACGCATAAGAATTATCTTTTGCGATTTTAATGTCTGAAAAACTTGTGCAAAATAAATCGTCAACAACATTAGCAACTGAAAAAGGAAGGTTTATTTCTAAAAGAAATTTAAAAATCAAATTTCGATCAATGTACATTAAGGTTCTCTCTCATTTATATAAGTCGTAAGTTCAGGCTGAGTTGTGTGTGATGAAGTAGGATGCTGATATTTATTAGCTTTTTAGTGCTCTTGTATTTCATGGGCGCCTCCGTACCCAATAGCGAAATCACGTTACACAATTACAAAACGTCAGTTTTTCTCCTTTACTATATCGTTTCACAAATCTATACAAGACGGCACAAATATCCTTCCAGTCGTATCCTATTTCTTCTGGAGAAAATTCTGAATATTCTGCCATCGAATTTATCATGATTAGAAGCTGAATATTACGATGACTAGATTCAGCAATAGCGGTAACTATTGCGAAATCCAATATGGCGGTTAACGACAGGCTTGGTAGCCTCGATTTCGAATGAACCAATCGTATTGTAGAACTGTATTTGTATATACATGTGATATATTCTGTCAAAATAGAACCGAGAGAGCGTTCTAAACTGGCAATTCCAAAGAAATTTTATTATTATTTTTTAAAATAAAAAACGTATTTTTTGCGAAAAAAACGTACACCCGTATTCAGGTCCAAAATACGGAACAAATACGGAAAAAACAGGACAGTTGGCAGCTATGCATATGTATTATGTAACTGGCTTGCCCAAAGTACGGCCAGTTACGAATTTTATGGTCATGTCAATTGAATAGCGGACAACTCGCCCCATGGAGAACTCGCCCTGGGAGAACTCGCCCCATGGAGAACTCGCCCTGGGAGAACTCATCCCAGGTGTCAGGAGAAGTCGCCCCATAGTGGTTGGAGAACTGGCCCCACTTTGCCTGGAGAAGTCGCCCCAAGGATAATATATAATAATTCTGAGATTTCGCCACATGTTTGTCAAGGCTTTATTTATTGTTGTTTTTTTTTCAACTTAGTAACTTATTAAATCTATAAAATTTGCAATTTTTTAACTTAAGCTACCTAAGTCATCATGAGATGACGTTATGACATTGACTTTTATAACCCGAAATCGACTGAATTGGCGCTGACCGTCAATAAGCCAAAGTGTTATGTTATTATTTCTCTAAGTGAACAATTTAATCTGATTTTTCATTGAGATTTGCTAACTATTAACAAATGATAATTAAACTAAATTTTAAAAAAAAACAACAAACCATTATTGATGCCTATGCGGTCGCTATCGCAATAATCATCATTACTAATGCGCAGAAATCGGGCGGTTTCTGAAAGATCAGTTGTACTACATCATTTAGTTTATTTCTTCTTTGTCAGTGTTTGTAATTTTATTATTTCTCAATAATAACACACTATTTCAATTTAAAAGAGAACTTTAAAAACTAATTCGCTACTAAATTACGATTGTAAAATAAACAAGATTACATTATTTATTAATATATAATAACACAATGATCACGCGTACTAGACCAAAATTTATTAATGAGGCACAAATCAATGTCGTCGACTCGTTAACTCATTATATACGTTTCTTTCCTTAATGCATACATTTTTGCTGAATCAAACAATATACGTCTATCATTCCAAAAAGGTACTGATACATAGGTAACCCTTTTTATGCACAGCGGTGGTTTTTTGTGTGTGTGGAAAACAAAGGGTTTTGTGAGTACAAAAGGCGCTGAAAATTAACTTGTACGTTTATTATAAATAATACAACCAAATAAATGGTTATTGTTGATGCATATAATTTTTTTAATATGGATAACTTACGTTACTTTGTCCTAATAATAGGAAATCAAAATGATAGGATTGAATAAACCCATCTGAAATATAATCATGTTTCATATGTCTGAAAATTAAATCTTGATAAATCTGTCAAGTAATATTTCGACTAATTTTAGCATAAATAATGCTTAATAATATGCATGTTACCGATTCATACGTGACAAAGATATACCACACTACGGAACACTTGATGATAGCCGGCCAAGTTAGCATGACAAAAGGTGTCATGCGGCCATATTTCATTTCTCACTATAAAAGAAAAACATCAAGTACAACGAGGACAAGCCACTAAAGTTATATTATATTCTTTGTACTAAACACCACATATACGTAAGGGGGATTTAAATTAAAAAATTTGAATGACACGTTTTTATTGGACATTGAATCAGTGATTCATATAACATTCTTACCATTACGTTTGCATGACAAACAATAAAATATAATTAGTATACAGGTGCAGCATATAATCTGGCACATTTAGTAAGCAATGCATTATCACTTAGTTCATCGTTTTGGAACATATCCCACAAATGAAAGATTCTTCCTTGTTTTTCTTTAGTTTTTTGGGTCTGTCTTCTTTTTAGCTTCCCTTCCGAAACCATCTTCAGTTGACTAAGAAGAGCGTTTGCCTCCTTGTATAGAAGAGTCACTACCAGATACAGTGACAGCTTCGATTTCATTGCACGGCGATTTAAGCGGTTATGCCAACCTTCAACGTCGTTGTTAGTTCTAATTGCCCTCTGGAATACTGACCATGTTGCTGGAAGCCATGCTGGATTTGTTATCCATGTGTTTTCAACATACTCCATCAGTTGTAATAACTGTTCAGTAATGGCCTTTTCCTTCATTTTGTAAAATGTATGGTTGATCAGTTCTTCAGGAAGAAATGGCAAGGCTAAGACTTTTCGAATGAATTTATATACTCCATCTTTCATGTTGTAGTCAGACTGAAATATTGCAAGGAAATATATATAAAATGTGTGTGTGTGTGTTTGAAAGAAACGGAGAACTTATTTTATTATATGAAAAATGAGGATCTCTATAATTTCATATATGGAAGCGATGATTATTCAATGTAGTGTCTCTTATATTTGCACATCGAGTGCACCGGTGTATGTTACATTTAGATGACGAAAATGTTCTTTTTTCTTTTTCTTTTCTGTCTGTTTAGTACTAATAAAAAAAATCTTGCAAATTCTTTCAGCGATAATTGATTTATTTTTGTAAAGTGTTTTTACGCTGGTAAATTGATAAATTTATTTGATAAATTTAGGAGACTAAAAGTTATTAATTATACGACGTAGATTAGATAATGAAGGATTCGATTGTATTATGAAAGGAATTTCATCTCTCTCTCTCTCTATTGTACATAGTGCTTTGTTTAAAGCCAAATGTTGAGTAATATTACGGGCTTTGTTCAGCGCAGAATCAATTATATGTGTCATATAATTTCTGTTTTGTAAATGTTTGGAATTTATTCAACGAATTTTGTAATGGACAATCATCTGAAATAATACGTTGGTTTATTTTCGACTGGCTATGCGGTATACCGTTTTTACATGACATGGGATGACATGAAGAATATTCTACATATTGGTGGATTTTAATTTCCTTGGTATGAATATTTGCAGAGATAGTGTTATCAATATTTTATATCACATTTACATCTGAAAATGAAACATGCGTACTAGATGCAGTATAAGTAAAATTTATTGTCGGGTAAAATTGATTTAGGCGATCAACTAAATATTACATTTCTGCTGTTGACTGCTTCCAGATATAAATATGTCATCGAAAAATCTGAACCAAAAAGATGAATTAAACTTTTCGTTTTGAAGAAAGTCCTTTTCAAATTTACCCATGAAAGGAAAGTGTATGAAGGAGCCATATTAATACACATTACCGTACCCATTATGTATATGTATTTCGTATTATTACATTGAAAATAATTATTTTCCAACATAAGTTTTAATATTATAAAAATATCTTCACAAGATAGTGGGCTATTATTAGGATTGTAATCAAGAAAATTTTTGAACACGCTTCAATACCAACTGCATGCGGAAATTTGGTATATAGTGATGTTACATCTAATAATACCAGGATTGAAATCCTATCTGTGGAATAGACTCCAACTTTTTAATGAAAGTTGTTGTATCATTATGAGTTTTGGGAAACATCTAGAATTGAAGTGTACGCATGTTAAGAGAGAAAGTATCAAATTCCTCATATACGGAATTATTTATTTTACCATCTCATTAATGCATGTTGATTTTTTAAAATTTAATTTCCATTGACGGATCTTCGACAATATGTTTGTAGTAGTTTACATCATTTAATTGACGTTCAACTTTTTGAAAATAATCTTGTTGATTCATAATAATATTAGTGTTTGACTAATCATCATTTGTAATCACTATACTGTCGTCAGTCATTACAAGTTACGATAAATCATCGAAGTGTCTATTCCCAAACATAGCACATAACAAGCACTTCAATATCAACACTATACTGTCGTCATTCATCATATTATATACAAACTGAATTTCGTCTTAGAAATATTACTATAATATTGTTTTTTTGTGATCGAGTTTAAATAAAAATCTAAATATGAATCACGTAAAAGATGTTTTAATTCTGCTATTAAAAGGTTATCTGGGATATGGGGCGACTTCTCCATACGAAGTGGGGCGACTTCTCCAACCACTCTGGGGCGACTTCTCCTGATACGCTGGGGCGAGTTCTCCCAGGGCGAGTTCTCCATGGGGCGAGTTCTCCCAGGGCGAGTTCTCCATGGGGCGAGTTCTCCGCATACCATGTCAATTAACTGGCTTGACACCTTTGTTCGCCGAAATAACCTTCATACATATTGACGGCTAAATTATTAGCTTCAGGGTCGAACATATACACAGGGTCGAACATATACATGTTGAATTCTGATTAATCCTTACAACGTGACATTGTGCTCTCTCTCTCTCTCTCTCTCTCTCTCTCTCTCTCTCTCTCTCTCTCTCTCTCTCTCTCTCTCTCTCTCTCTCATGACCGTATGTTTCACATTTCGATGAACAATAGACGACAGAAACCACTTGATGGAAAGTCTATTTTCGTAAATGCCTCCAGTGATTTACCGTTATTTCTGTGATCAGAGCGATGATGATATAATGATTCTACTACTTGGAGGTTTAAATGACATATCAAAACGTTTAGAACTTGAAATATGGATAAATGTGATCAGGCTTGCTTTCTACCAAATATTTCATTAAGAGAAAGGATAATATATAGTCGATTCAATCTAGAACTCACACAGAATATAAGGACATTGTACTGGATTGCAAAGCAATAAGGGAACTAACTATACATCAATCTAGTTTAGTAATGGTATTAATTTATTTATTCGTTTGCTATTGGAAATAATTCGGTGGACTTCATAAGTAACGAATCCACTATTTTTATGATTCTATATATTTCATTGCATTTCTATACTTTGTCTTAAAATCTTCAGAAAATGGAGGAATAAAAGAATATCAATCAATATCAGTCTCTCTCTCTCTCTCTCTCTCTCTCTCTCTCTCTCTCTCTCTCTCTCTCTCTATATATATATATATATATATATATATATATATATATATATATATATATGGATGATTCAACCCTACGCACTTTTTTTTATTATGAGTCTGACACGCAAATCACGGAACCACCGCTGATCGATATGAAAAAAAGAAGAAAACGTAATTTTGTATATATGTTGTGGTAAATATTTAGAAAATACGATTTTTTGATTTTCGCCTTTTGTTCAGCATTTGCACAGATTCGTATATGGGATGGCAATACGAGTCAGACACCATATCATGACTAGTTCAGTTCTTTCATTATTAAAGCAACATATATCTAAGGTTTCTTGACCCATATCTACTCACCTGTAACATGTCATTTTCCATTAGGTAAACCGATTACTTGGTGAAACAGCGACCTTGAGCGACGTTGAGGCAAGTGCTTTACACTTCGATATGGACGATACACGCCCTTTTGTTTATGCTACCCGTAGCATACCGCCCGGTGGTCGGGGTGCAGATATGTTAAAGGAATCGTGCAATTTCCATGTATGGGGAGGTAACAGTTTTATGCCAAGAGACGAGATGCTAGAGGCGGTGAGGGGAGCGGAAGGTCTATTGGTATTCCCGCATGACCGAGTAGATCGGGAATTACTGGACGCAGCAGGTAACACAAACATATCATCGTAATTGCGTGCTCACATCTCGCTTAGTACTTTCTATAAGATACGAGTTTTATGGAAGCAAGAAACGATATATTTCAAAGAATGGCAAATGATATGTACAGTGATGCACATACGAAATCGGAGATTCGTTACCGTTTTTAAGCACTACTGCATACATTTTCAAATGTTTACTTCGCTTTCCTTGATGAAATTAAGTTTGTGTTAAATCCTAGAAGGCTAAATATTGCGTTTCAAAACGGCCAAACTTCGATGTACATATGACCTACCTCGTTTAAAAAGTAAACTCGTGGACGCATAATAAGGTCACCCGAAAAAATAAAAATGGAATTTGAGACGAAAATCGGTTAAGCACATTCATTTGTGATAATCAAAGATAAAGAATTTTTCATTGAGATTTTCATTGAGATGAAATTCTTTTAATGGATAGGTATTTCTCCTTTAAGAATGGCAGTTTTGGAGCAATGGATAAAACGTGTATTTTTTTTTTTTTTTTTGTCTCATGGGATTGCGGGGGTCATCTCAATGAGTTACCGTTTAAAAGTGTAAACAGGTCACAACTCTTAGCTACTTTTTTAGAGTGAAGTTAAACTTACTGCGGGTAATGAAGCAAGCTTTAAAAGAATCAAGTATGGCATATTAGGCAAACATTGTAATAAAGGTAAAACATAAAATAATCGTAATTTTCTGAGTTCAGAATTTTTTCCTTAAACTAAGCGTCTACACATTTAATTTTCAGAAGAGGAAGGCGTTTGGAATATTTTACTCCCAAAATGAAAATTTTCATGCCATCAAATACATGTAGCTTGAATACATTCTAGCTCGTATTACAATCATTACATAACTGAAAAGAATTAAACAGCCCGCGGTAAAGCCAAAACACACAAAAAAATGAAATACGTGTATATGTATAATGCACTAGGCTCATTCATGTACAAATTTCGAGAGCTAAGAAAATGATTTTATTTTAAACTAGGGGAGGGGTGCTATCGTTGGTAACGCAAACAGTTTATATATATATATATATATATATATATATATATATATATATATATATATATATATATATATATATATATATATATATATATATATATATATGCCAAATTGAAAAAATTATGTCCTTACAAAAAATTCCATTATGTGAAAAGAAATATTTGGAAGTAGAAACTTTAGCAGTTTCTAGTTGTTCAACATATGTATAAGTTACTAATGGGAAAAAAAAATTGAAAAACCCGTGTAAAGTGTATGTCACTTCTTAAGTTCATGCAGGACAGTTGATAAAGGAATAAAGTATGATACTATACATGTAAAGTCTCACTTTCTGTGAAGCTACAGTAATTTGGAACACTCCGGATATTCTTTGCCTATATCACAAAGTTGTGAATGTTGCGAATGTTTTGGTTTGTTTGATTAGGATTTTTAACGTAGCTTCCGCGGCGAACGCTCTAACCACTAGGCCACCGGAGCGGTTGCGAATGTTTTGGAACAAAACGGGTAATTAATTTCAGAAAGAAAGTTTATGCCACGCAACATATCTGCACACTCTTCCCTTCTGTGCATTATGTAATGCATACTGCTATTTCTGCATGCACAGAAGATTCATGAAATTTATATACAAAGGTTGCTAAGATGCATAGCCCCCAAACTGTCACATTAGTGACACATGGGTTGATGGTAAAAACATGTATAATGAACATCACCCAGGTCCACAGTTTTAATATTGAAGATGGCCCCAAAATAGTGACAGTTACTCAAGGCATAAAGTCAGAGTATCACAGAGCACAGTATAGGCCCATCTCATGCCATTTTTCTACACACCTACCTGCTGCATGATACAGTTTCAAGGTAGATAAATATAGCTGGTTAAAGGTGATGGCTAACCCTTCGGTAATTAAATGCATTGAACTGCTATTATACTTCCATTTAAATTCTTGCTGTTGAAAATGAATCGATTCGATGAAACCATTGATAAACCACTGATATGACCCAAAATACGAAATGAGACCGACCGGGCAAAATTAACGGATTGTAAAAAAACAGACTTAAAGATACTGAAATGATGTCATAAGGATGGAACAAAATATGGAATATAAACGGTTCGATTGGCCAGTGAGTAAATAACGATTTATGTCTTTAATGATTTAAAAACGAAAATGGTAAAAAAATTGGACTGCAAGATCAACATAAGGACTACAATTAACTGCAGTGAATTCATTTTAAGACAGAAAAATAATTAAACAATTTGTATTCAACAACAAAAGCATACGTTCCTTGAAATTTAAAACAAATAAAGTGTTCATTTTTAGGATAAAAAATTGCATGTCTAAGACAAAAATGTTATTGTACATGAGAAAGTTTCTCAGACCTTAAACAATTCTCTAACAGTTAAAAAGGGAATCAAAATATAACAGCCAGGCATCAGTTTTTATTCTCCATATAAAATTATATTGTAAATTGAGTGTAAATTCTTACATAAAAAAAATCAGTGGCTCCGAGTCGCCGAGTGGTCTAAAGCTCACTCCGTTTCTGCCATCTCACCTCTGCGTGGGTTCGAGTCTCGGATTCGGCCAATCCAATGTGGGTATGTGAGAAAGCTTGCCAGTAGCTTCTCGTGGATCGGTGGTTCTTTCCGGGGGTTTTCCGGGTTCTTCCTGCACCATTAATACTGGCAGCCATGTATAGCCTATCGTGTGCTGAAAAATGGCGTTAAACCCTACAACAACAACAACATAAAAAATCAGATGGTAAATTGAGTGTAAATTCTTCCATATAAAATCATATGGGAAATCAAGTGTAAATTCTTCCGTATATATTCATATAAAAGAATAAAGTGTAAACCAGGCATTGTGTGTGTGAGCATTATAAGAAAAATACACATACCAATGACTAGAATGTAGGCATGAAGCGTTGGTCCCTAAGTATGATGAGCATATGTTATGTTAACAAACCTGAGTAATTCTGAAACTTGTCAGGCATAATTCTTTCACTCTGTTTAAATAAATGGATGAGCAATGGGATGTTGTGGTTATGCCACTGCTTCATGATGCTGACAAAACCTGGTAAAATATGAAGAAAAAACAAAATGCAAAGTGAAAGAGCAAGATATATTCATTAAATGATCAATGCCATTGGAGTGACTATAATCTTGTCATATAATCAAATTTATCTTTCAAACTGTCGGAGTCCATGAAAATCACTCTTCAGAAGTGTGTGTGTGTGTGTGTGTGTGTGTGTGTGATTTGTAACGTAGCTGAAAACATTTTTCAGTCATATCGCTACGATGTCTGTAGTGTGGCAGTTTATAGTGAGCCTCACAGGCACTTGATTCTGGGTAAATTCATGTATACACTCACCATAAATTGGTGAGTGTATACATGAATTTACCCAAAATCAAGTGTCTGTGGTGAGCCTAGAACTGAGGCATCATACTCGTCATGTAGCACGATGTCCCACCCAGTCACATTATCCTGACACCAGACCGACCAGTCCTAACATTAACTTCAATAAGAGTGAAGGAAAAAAATTGCACCATGCAGTATAACCTTACATGGCACTGAAACTTAAATATTTAGTGACAAATAGTCAAAGTACTAGCTTTTATACATGCATCTAAGAATAAAATATACAAATCAACACAAACCAAAGTCTCGTAAAGTTAACTAATCATCAACACATATATCCAAACAGAGACAATGATACCAAAGAAAGAATTCACCAAAATACGAAGCTTGCATAGAACGTGTTGCCATGCAAACTATTATTTGAAACCTTAAAACATTCCTGCAAAAGTCTGAAAATCTTGTGCTGTTCTTTATTGCAAGTTTGCTGTGAAAGGTTTACCTTAATTAGGTTGGGGTGGGGTGCTCCCGATATTATTTAAATTAATACAGAAGACCCACCCTTGCTCGTTTTTGTCCGAAATTGAAGTAGTGATAGAGAGATGCAAAGCTCTGAGCCCAATGTCTGCCTCCGTTCTTCCTTTTTCTTTTGTCTCCCAGAGACTCGGGCCAACTGCACTGGGGTAATTCCCTCTGGTCCCTAAAAAGCTTCCTGTATTTACACAGATAAGACATTACTGTTTTTTTTTTTTGGGGGGGGGGTGATGCATTAGTTTCTATCGAAATACACATTGTCTCTGTTAAGTGTACACTGTACACACACACACACACACACACACACACACACACACACACACAATTTTACTATACAGAAGAATATCATATAATCAGACGCATTTCTGTACCTTGCACTTCTACAAAGTGTACACATTTATGCACATATCCATGCGCTGATAAATCCCTATTAATTAATGTTGCACACTGCAACCATTGTACAAAGTTTATAATTCAGTTCAACATTTGCAAATGTATATAAAATGAATAAATATACGAGGTTACTATGAATTAACCCAATAGCGAATCACAATATTAATTCTTTACATAAACATCGCTCATATATCAAAATATGCATTTATATCAAGCACTACGAATGAATCCCCTTACAAATGGTAATTCTACGTACTACGGTATACATATTGTAATAATTCAAGTACACTTACTTTGCAGTAATATATAATATTACAGCAATCGAGCAAATAGTCACTGACCTATACTGAAGCTCCTTGTAATTCCCAGAATATACAAGTTTCCCTCCAATTTCGAATGAGGTCGTATTAGCTTTTCTTCCCTTAATTAACGCAACATGGTTTTTTTTAGCGACTAAAGTCATTTAATTCTCAAGACAATATATTTAAACTTGCGATTCTATAGTTGGTCACGCCTTGCTCAATTCCAAGTGGATGTTGATTTATATAATGATCAGACACTGTCCCCTCCCAACAGCAGTCTGTCAAGGGTATATTTACGACCCCCCATCACTTGATGTTCTTTTTATCCGAACAAAGAATTCAACCATTTACAAATTTTATGGCCCTGTCAATTAACCTTCATACACATTGACGGTTAAATTATTAGCCTCAGGGTCTAACATATACATGTTGAAATCTGATTAATCCTTACAACGGGACACTTGCATAGTCATACATATTGTTATGGATAAGCTTTTGCAACAATAGTCAAGTTCAAAACAAGCTTCAGGTGGGTTGACCACATTCTTTCATCACACGATAGGGTAAATCTGGTTGAAAAAAAACCCTCAGAAAACACAGACAGGAACTTTTGACACCCCCCCCCCCCCAAAAAAAAGGTTAAAACCAGAAGCTCATATCCATGTAAAGGGTCACACATTTACTTCCAGAACATTGTATATTTGTAAACACGATTAGGCATTGAACTCAAATTGATGTAACATCTGCTTCGTAATTGTTTTAAAACATGAAAAAAGTCAGATATACACAATAATCAGGCAAAACAGTAGTCAAGTAGGTCAGAACTCAACCCTCAATCATAGACAAAAAAGGTCAAGCATACAATACAAATTAAATATACACTACAATATTTTAAACTTCACAGCCTTTGAAAATAGTTTTAAACCCACGTTAAGAGAAAGTTAAAATTACATAAATAACCGAATACTTAAAGGGGCGCCCAACTCTATTTCGTTTTGGATCAAAACAGACAAAATGAGCAGCAGAGAGGGTGAATCAGACAACATTTTTAGACAAGTTTTCACTGAAATCACGCTTAAAATCAATGAAACCAATGACATCAGGCCCAAAAGTCAATGACATCAGGTCCCAAATGTGTGTGTGAATCATGGATTAGGTCCAAAAAAAAATTATGAAAAAATCAATGAAATTAATGAAATCAAAAACTTTTCAACTATTACATTTTTTGGGAAAAAGGGACTACAACGTCGTTGTCACTACCCTCTCTGCTGCTAGAACTTTCAGTTGGGGTTAACCGAATATTTGATCCAGTCCGATACGATATCGTGTTCGAGGGTCATGTAAATTTATTGTTACAAATCCGTGTGGGGCAGACTGAGCATGACTAAAGAAATTTCTAAATTGATTGAAGTCCATATCGGAGCACCATGTCTGCCAAATATTTCGTAGCGTATGTGTATCAACGCCGTTGAATACAGCAAGCATATTACAGTTATCTCTAATCACTTTTGGAATCTGAGTGTATCGTTGAGTGACATAGATCACGTCCGTGTTTTTATGCCTGCCTCGGGAAAATATTCTAGCAGGATTTTTTTGTTTATCTAACATGACATCATCGTATACAACTAAATTGTTGATACTTCCATCGAGGTCTTCTACTGATGGCGCCTCGTCAATATCGGTTATAAATTCAATAACATCCTCGCCGGCAATCTCTGAAGCGTTTTCATTAAAATCTTTTAGCACTTCATAGCATCGTTGGTCGTCTACGCTAGGGGCAATTAAATACAACTTATCCCACTTCATCCATCTCATTATTAAATTGAGCAACAATTGCGTTTTACCGGATCCAGATGGTCCGATTATAATTGCGCGGATAGAGTTTGGTAGCGCTGCATGATGCTTCACTGGTTCTCTTGTTTTAGTCGCTGAAAAATCAATTATATTCATATCTCTATACATAAATTATGGATCTATATTGCGTGAAGTGTAAGGCGCGTACTGGCACAGATGACTTGACGACGATTACAACTAAAAATAACCGATCAGCGCTTTCTGGTAAATGCGTACAGTGTAGTACAAAGAAATTTAGATTTATTTCTAAACCCAAGGAACCCAAGGAACCTTTAAAAAAAAACGAGGAGGTGATATCGCTGCCAAATTAGCAAAACTCCCTGGAACCCCATGGGGGAAATACCTCGGAGAAAAACACCTTCCAGGGTATAGTTATTGTGGACCGGGAACAAGACTTGATATCAGACTCAATGATCAAAATCAGCCCCGACCCGGTGAGGAACCAATAAACGCTATTGATAAGGCCTGTCACCTTCATGATGTTGCTTATAAAAGCAGCAATTTGCAACACAGGCATCTAGCAGATGTGAAATTAATTCATGCGTTGAATTCTATCACTCATAAATCCTTCAAAGAAAATTGGCCTCCTTTTTGATAAAATCGGCAATGAAAAGTAAATTGATGTTAGGTGCTGGTAATTAATAGCAACATGGAATCTATTTACTATTCCCCAAGAGGATACTGGAAGGGTAACGCTGCAATCAGTAAACTCGCTAGCGCCGCAAAAGTGAGAAAAACCACTGCGGCTCATTGGTTATCCAAACAGGCACTATGGCAAATTTATCTACCACCGCCTAAACAAATTCAATTCTCGCATTTTGATGTAACCGGACCCAATGAAGTTCATCAGGCTGATCTATTATTTCTGCCACATGATCGTGGTTACAAATATGCGTTAACTGTAGTTGATATTGCAAGTCGATACAAAGAAGCAGAACCGTTAAAAACAAAATCGGCCACTGAAGTCGCTTCTGCATTTGAAAGGATTTATCGAAGGAGCCCTCTGCACTGGCCAAATCTGTTACAAGTTGATCCGGGCAAGGAATTTCAGGGTGCAGTGTTATCTACAATGAAATATCACAATGTCGCTATCAGACGAGGGCATACTGCACTGCATCGTGATCAGGCCATTGTAGAACGATTTAATCGGATTCTTGCTGAACGGTTATTTGGATATCAATATGCAAAAGAATTCATCCAAGAAAAAAGATCCCGTGAATGGGTTAAGAGATTACCAGGTGTAGTTACCGCACTGAATAACGAGATTACTAGAACCATCAACATGAAACCTATCAACGCGATTAAAAAGAAGTCGATACCTGAAAAACCACAAAAAGATTTCAAAGAACCAATTCTTGGTAGTAATGTCATTGTGAGGTACTTATACGAACCAGGAGAGCTTGAAGGGGATAGAAAAAGGGCTACTGATCCTATTTGGAGCGTCACTACGCATAAGATATCTAGTATAACACGATCTACGGGTAGACCTCCAATCTATAAACTGGATTCAACTGCCCCTCAACGGGGTTTTACTAGACAACAATTACAAGTGATACCCGAGGATACTCAATTGCCACCGCATGGTCTTAACTAGCACCCTTGCGTCTATTGCACTCAAGACAAGTCAACATCACATTATTTCTGACATGACCGAGATTGTTATTTTTTCTGTCCACGGTGAATTGGCGAGGATCTTTATCCGAATACTGCCAACGCATTATACAATTGCAACTCGCGCAGTGATTATTCTGTTGTTTCTTCAAAGTGATTATTAATTCAGCATCAATATCAAATTCTCGTTGTTTTTTTTTGTCCTGTTGTTTGTAACCGGAGAGTTTTTTATCAATAATATCATTATCGTCACCAATGATTTCATCATCGCCAATGATTTCATCATCGCCTGACTCTGTCAGGACAATTCTTCGAAGTTGATTTATTTTTCGTACTCTAGACACTGCGAGATAGACTAAATTCGACCATTCTATGCGATTATCTACCATCCAAAGAGTTGTATCCGATATAGTCAATCCCTGTGAAGAATGTATCGTCGCTGCATAACCTAGCGTCCACGGGGATTTATTAGCACGCAATGCATCTTCAACAACATTGATATCAACCAGCACAATATCATTTAATACTAAATTCTGTTTTTCACTTTGTCCTGGAATATCAACTTCGATGTTCTGTTTTCGCGTATCCGATGGCCTATAACAAAGAGGCACTGGAAGTGTTGCAAATTTTTGTTTATGCAATTCAAATAACTTCATCTGAAGTGTGTCCCTGACTATTTTTCTACTTGCAATGATTAAATCATTTGGTCTCCACGCTTCCCAAAACTCATTCATGGGAGTTTCCGAAATTATTTCACGGGTTATTTCACACTGGATTCTATCCGGTTGTAATCTAATTAGTTTCTTCAATTCTTTTAATTTTTTCATCAAGTGATCTATGATCGGTATAAATTTCTTCATAATAGTCTACAAAACCCTTTAGCCATTCATGGGGGGGTGCACCGATAAATGGTGGTGGTTGCCCGTGATCACCGCACATGACGACTTTTGTATTTTTCAATAACAACCACTCAAGAAATATTTTTAAGACATCTTCTGACACTGTGTCTATTTCATCCCAAATGATAATTTCAGGAATAAATTTCTCTCCCATGCGCTCAGGAGTCCATTTATCTCCCTTCCATCGGAAAAAGCTGTGATAAGTGCAGGCATTTACCCCTCTCTGTATCATTTCTCTTGCAAGTCTATGAGTTGGTGTTAGCACAATCATGTTAGAAACGCTAGCGTTTCCACGACGAAATAACTCAATTGCCCGGGTTGTTTTTCCTGACCCACCACAGCCGTTTAAATAAACTGTTTTATACAGGCATATTGGATCAGAAATCGGTGGTGCACTAGAAAATTCTGAACACTGATTGCTTTCTAAGTAATTATTTTCAATGGTAACATCTGCTGATGGAATATAATCATGAATCATTTCTTTCTTAATTCTCCATGATCCCCATTTCTCGTTGCCAGTAGCCTTAAAATCAGCCATTTTGCTATTTATGTAAAATGAGTCAGTAGCAACTCTAACTGCGGTGGTAGGAAATCTATTGATCATTGAAAACAGATTGATAGAAGCATAACCAAGCATAGAAGCTCTCAAATGTGTGTACTGCGGATGGTATCCATCATTGTAGGTAACAATTGTACCCAATTTGGTTCCATCGGACATAAATGCGTCCTTACGATTGACATATAGGCCCTTATTCGTTAAATCCGTCATTAAAAAATCGTATTCAGCGTTGTCTATAATCAATCGTGAAGAATATTTCGTATTATCATCTTTGCCACCTTGGGTAAATTTACCGATTATTCTTCGTCCAAGATTTTTTGCTTCATTGTTTCTGATTTCAAATAACTGTCTGGACCAATCCATGATTTGTTGTTCATTAAAATCAGGAAACAGTTTTCGCTCTTCGTTAATTATTTTTTCTAGATCAGGTTGTGGTAACCAGACTGATTTCTGTGCCCGATAGGATATAATTGCTTCACTGACAATTAATGATTTTAACATCTTACAATCAAGCATATACCGTAATAACACTATTGGCATCCAGTGTTTTTCAGACATGTGTTTACCAATCCAAAGATAACTACACGGATGAAGTCCTTCAGCCATTTCAAATGATACCACACAAGCGAATCCGGTTAAATCAAAATCAGGAAGTGGTCCATTAATAGCAACACGGGTCATTTCGTGTGTAGGGTGTCCAAATCGTTTGAAGTATTTCTCGCATTCTCCATACCCAAGAAAACTTCCTGGATAACACGCAATCATATCAACTGAAATAACGGTATCAGCGGTGTATTTTGTGTTCCATAATCCGCCGTGGCTGTATTCAAGACAGGACAATTTGACATCTGATAAAAACTCACTTCGTGTTGGTTTCCACGCGTTTTTCTTTCTAGCGAAATGTGCTGCAATGGATGGTACTGTGAAACAGTTTGCTAATAATTGATCTTCGATTTCCCCCTCAGAAAACTCACTAGCTAGTTGTTTCATTTGATTCTGCAGTTCTTCAGTACGGTATAATTCTCCGTTAGGCCTTACAAACTGATCAAATCTGCATTCCTCGTCTGAATTACTATGAAATAGCCACGCTGACACAGGATCGTTTTTACTCAAATGGTAAATAGCATCAAATAATTTCTGCTCTGAAAAAAACTCTTCGGTTTGGGATAGATATTTTACGGTTCTTTCCCGTGGGAATATTGTTACTGCAGATGACCACGCGTGCGCGTTATGATCAATAATTTCAATGGGGGCTCCCTGTGATTTATATTTCGATTCGTATAATACTTCACCGGTGATTGTCCTTACCGATATTGGAAATCTTAATGATTTTTCTAATTTAGTTATATCCTGAATTGTTGCTCCATGCTCTTTTACCGTGAACTCCCACTCGGTTATTTTTTTTCGTCTTAGATCAGTTAGTTTATTTCCCCGGGACGCATTTGTGAAGTGTTCTATTATTCGTTCTGCTACACAATTGAGGCCTGTCGAATATTTCATGGGTGCTAGTTTTGAAATATCAGGTTTTTCATTGAGCGGATATATCCCGTAAACAACTGCTGTGACAGGATAAGACCTTTCGTAGTAGGGTTTATCAATTCCAGTCAAAATTCCCGGTTTTGAATCCTGATTCACGGTGACAGTTTTTTTGCCCTTGAGAATGGGTTCAAATTTATCCTTAATAATCCATTTGCCATTCTCACGGATAATGAATTTGATTCGGAAAAAATGACTTTTTTCCCCAACACGTGAAATGATCACTGCTGCCTTTTCATCATTCATGGTAGCGTCAACAACACCATCAATTCGAAATGTTGACCAACAATAAGATGCTCCATCACGCTTGAATTCATTAAAACAGTCTCTGATGGATTTATCAAGAATTTTATTCTTGGGTGTATTAGAAACTATATCAAGATTGAATTGAGCATCCTTCCATGATGATCTCATGTTTCCGTCTCTTGGACGTTTGTTACGTTTTTTGGGTCTATCGCGATTAAATCTAGGATTGATTTTCAATAATCTCTTAAACTCTTTCATGTTTCCGTCTATTGGGCGTTTTGGACGTTTTTTGGGTCTATCGATATTAAATTTAGGGTTAATTTTCAATAATCTCTTAAACTCTTTCATGTTTCCGTCTCTTGGACGTTTGTTACGTTTGTTTCCGTCTATTGGACGTTTTTTGGGTCTATCGAGATTAAATTTAGGGTTAATTTTCAATAATCTCTTAAACTCTTTCATGTTTCCGTCTCTTGGACGTTTTTGACGTTTTTTTGGTCTATCGAGATTAAATCTAGGATTGATTTTCAATAATCTCTTGAACTCTCTATCAGCATTGAATTTAGCATTTTTCGAAGTCAATCTCTTGAACTCCTTCATGCTATATAAAAAACAAACATTTAAATGAAAGTTTTATGTATAATGAATCACTGCAAATGGCTCATGATGGGAAATGTAACCCCGTGTAACAAATCATGCAGAAAAAATGAATACTGTAGGTATCATATGCAAAGTTTTCGACGTGGAAGTCTTGGTCCGTTACCCTGTATTCGATGTGGGGTTGGGGTCAAAGGAAGATCACAATTGTGTATTGATTGTGGTGGTAAGCGATATAGGGAATTGAAGCGTTATTATGATAAAAGAATAAAAAATGGACAATCCATCAGAAATTATGACCCTGAAAAAGTCTTTGACCCTGACAACATCAAGGATAAAATCATAAGAACCCCGCAAGACTATATCGAAAGATTTTCCAGTGATGTAATTATTGAACCAAACACTGAATTAGACAAACAATAGAGTAGTATATATGAACCAAGAATTCAGACCACATCCAGTGATTACAAAATATGAAGCATCCAGTGATGGTGTTGTAAGACACTGTAGAATGAAGAAACCGGTCGGTTTTGTGAGTAATCAAGGGTATTTGAGGTTTACTGTTAGGGAGGGAAAAGAAAAGAAAACTTATCTCAATCATCGTTTCGTGTATGAATGTCATTATGGATTGATCGAGAATGGTTTTGTTATTTATCACAAGGATTCTAATCCAAAGAATAATTCTGTATCAAATCTGCAGGCTATCACACTGAGTGAGAATTCCAAACGAGGAAGAGCTGGCACTTGCAAAACGGTTTGGAAGAGACCTGTGACATCTTTGAATACAATAACTAATGAAGAAAAAATATTTTCATCTATGAATGAAGCCGGTAGGCACTTCGATATTTGTCCAACTTCTGTTCAAAAAGTTGCAGGGAGGATTTATCGATCGGCTATTTCAAAAAAGACGGGGCAAAAATTTCAATTTAGTTATGTCTAATGCGTCATAATTTCCAATTAGAGATATGTCATTCTTATAGAATAATGAATTCTGAAAACATGAATAGCATCATAGTTGAAATAGCAAAATTGAAAAATCAGGATATCAAACTATCAGATGGATTAAATCCTGATCAAATTGTGTCTGATTTTCAGGATATAGAATACGGGGATAGCACTAACAAATATATGCTACCCAAGAAATATGCACTCATCAAAAAAATTCAGAATTCTATTAAAGACTCTCTTTCATTTTCCAGTGACATCAGTGTGTTCGTTCCGTTGTATACTATCGTAGAGGGAATACGAAAAGAATTAGGTAACGAATACGAATTGAAAAAAGAAGTCAACTCTAAAATTAGAAACCTACGAGCATTAATTCAAGAAAATGAACAATTTTGATTGCCCGACCATTAATCATTTTTTGATTGCCCGACCATTTATCATTTTTTGATTGTGACCGACCATTTATCATTCCGACCATATCATTTTTTTTAGCCGACCCTCAAGGGGATGTCAAAAATCGATGGACGATGTGTCAGATTGATCAATGAAAAAGTGTGGAAAGTCACAGTATTATTTATTTTATATACAATTATGTGACTTTCCACAGCCTTGATAGAAGCTGTTATAGGATGAAATAACACTTCCATGACCGTGTTAAAAATCATCCGACATGTCACTGATGTCAAAAAGGGAGTTGCACGATGGTGTTAGGTCGGGATTGAAAAAGTGTTTTACAATTGAAAAATGGTTTCTGATTTCAAATAATGGTCAATGAAGCATTAACAACCCGATTGGCTCGTGAACGATTAGATGCAATTAAGAAATTTATACCAATTCGTGACTCTGTAAGAAATAAACTGCAACAACGACAGAGTTTACAAACTGATTTTGCTCTGGGGTCTGAAGAATTGTTTAAACCAGTAACCACAGCAACGAAGGGGGTAGAGCGTGCTATACTGGGAGATGATCCTGACGGTAAGAGAAAGGAAGAGGGTCTTATTTCTGTACTTGAAAAACTAGCAGTGAAAACTGAACAAACTGAACAAACTGATCCGAAAAAAACGACTGTTTCTCTGTTGAATAAATTTACTGATCATGCTAAAATAGTAATAAAAAAATTTGAATTATTGAAATCAAAGGATTATCAAGCCTTTGGTAATTTTGCTGCTCAAAGTTATAATTCAAAAAAAGATTTTTTAAAGGACGAGTATAAGAATGATAGAATATCAAGTAATGATTGGTTCGATTATTTGTATAAACTAAATAAAGGGATTGGTCGTTTGAATAAGGATGAGATAGGATACAAGGAATTTCAAAGGGGAATTAGTAATTATAAAAGAGAACAAATAGAAGAGCGACAACGAGAAATAGAAGAACGGCAAGAACTAAAACGTCAAACACCAACACGTAGACAAACAAGAAGACAAAAAAAACAACAACTACCACCTGATGATGATGATGATACTCTTGATTATTTACAAACCACGGATACAGACAAACTAGATGAAGCAACTGGTTATAGCGGAAGTGGATTAGGAAATCCAAGGATTGGAAACACTTGTCCTGATAGTGTTATCAATGATATATCACGATTAGATGTTCTTGTAGGAGGATTCCGAGCTGGAAATAATTCACCGGAAATAATTAATGAAGCAGCTGATATCTGTAGACGGTTATTTGCCGGCGGTATCATGGATATCAAAACATATCGAGATTTCATTGACGAGTTAGCAAATGGGTATCATAGTGATTAAATAACAATTGAAAACACTATTGTTTTTATAATAATGATCATCCATTACAATCATGATAAACCAACCCTCGTCTATGTAGTTAATTCACGGTTTCCAGTTTATAGAGCATACTACGGAGATGGCCTCGGCAATACCATTTTAGGATTCTTTTCAAGAATGGCCCCAAAAGTGATGCCGTTAGCTAAACAGTTATCAATGAAAGCCATTGATGTTATTCGTGATAAGGGTATTAGTACTGTTGGAAATCTTGCCGGGAAAGCGTTTTCAACTGCGAAGGATAAAATAACATCATTAGTGGGGCGAAAAAAGAAACCGTTACCGTCTACAGAAGAAATGCCTGCAAGTGTTAGTAAAATAATAAATAACGCAGTAGATGAAAAATTAGCGTCGATGGTAAATCAAGGGGACCAAAGCAATATTGCAAACATGATAGCAGGAAGTGGCCTTAAAAAACTACGTCGATGAAAATGGAAAAATCGTTTACGATTTCACTATTTAGACTCTGATAAATAGAATAAAATGTTCAAAAAATCATCTGATCCAGCATTTGATATAGACGCCCCAGTCCCCAAGAATGATTCTGTACGCGATTATCAATATTACGCCTATCATGCCATAGACTCAAATAGTCGAGCAAGAATTGATCTTCAAGTCCATGATACCAGTAAATACTTTTTACCCTGTGAAGCATTTATTGAAGTAGAAGGAGAGATTATACGAACAAATGATACAGAGTATCCAGCTGGTACTCAAGTCGGTTTTGTCAATAATGGTATCATGGCGTTATTTGAGAGTGCTAGATATCTCATTGATGGAAAAGAAATTGAGTCCATAGATCGTGATGTTGATGTGGCCACAACAATCATAGGGTTAGCGAGATATTCTGATGATTATACAAGATCGGCTGGTCCGTCTATGATGTTTGCAAAAGATGGTAGGAATACCGCTGGAGGAAATCCATTTATTATAAGACGACCAAAGAATAATGCTGGTGCTGCTAATGCTGATGTCGAGGCTGTAGTTATAAACAACGATCCTGATTTCAATCTAGGAGCCGCAACACGAAACGTAATGTTGCAAGGAGATCGTAAATCATTTTCATGCGCGATTCCACTGCATCACATATTTGGATTCTGTAGAAACGTCAGAAAAGTTATCTACGGGGCGAAGCATACAGTATCGCTTGTACGAAAGGGTGATGATAACGACGCAATTTGGAGGATTCCAGCAAACCCGGCTGCAGATCATGTAAATGATGATGCTGGTAAAGTCAATTTAACAAAAATATCATTGTGGATGCCAGTGTTGACTCCAGCAATCACCGCAGAAGGACGATTACTATCATTTATGGACCAAGGAGGAAAGTCGTTGTTGAGTTGGCTAACCGTGAGTACAGATGTGAAACAATCAAATATCAACGGGTTATTCACTTGGAACCTAGCATCAAAACAAGGCGTTTCTGCGCCACGTCATATATTCGTTGCGTTACAGGATAACACACGAGTTGGCAATCAACAACGAAGTCATATGATATTTGATCAATTAGGTGTGAAAGACGTCTCACTGAGAATAAACGGCCAGCAGGAACCATCTGAGGATATACAACTTAATTACACAGAAAATCATATTGCACGAGTTTATCATCGTCTGTTGTCATTTATGGCACGCGATCAAAATGTGGATACTGGTTTTCAAATATCACAATTTGATTTTAAGAATCTGTATCCGATCTATTACTTCTCACTGGAACATCTCGATTTGATGAGACAGTCAGTTGTTGATATACACTTTAGAGCTAATGTTACCCGTCCTGTTGGTGTTGGTGCTATTGCTGATTATAGAGCGGTTGCTGTCATTCTCAGTGATAAATCAATGCTACTCGAAGGTGTTGGTGGAAGAATGAGAGTGGTAGATGCCCCAGTAGAAAATCTTTGAACGATTTTTCTCGATTTTTCATTGAATTAGAATCAATCAATTATATATAATGTCATATAGTGTTATTAGTGTTACGTTAACTCCTGGTCAAATCAAAAAATTGCAATCAGAATCGGCTAAAAAATGTGGAACCACAATCACGTTGAAACCTAATCAAATGACTGGTGGTGCAAATAAATTATCGCTGACAACTCGTCAAGTGAAACATTTCAATGATGCTTTCAAGGATAAAAAAGGTGTTCAGATTACTCTCTCTGCGGCTGCTATTAAAAATATGATGAAAACAGGCGGTATATTTCCATTGTTAGCTGCAATACCAGCATTGATTGCAGCAGCAGCCCCAGCGGTGGCTAAAGCAGCGGCGTTAGGAGCCGTTGGTACTGCAGCAGGAATGGCACTAAAGAAGGCAGCTGGACAAGGATATAAAAAAAAGAGACGATCCGTTCAAGGATTGGGTCTAAGACTACCAGGAACCCCGTATTCGTGGTACAGCGGAAAGGGTCTAAGACTACCAGGAACCCCGTATTCATGGTACAGCGGGAGATCCGTTCACGGATCAGGCCTGAGACTACCAGGAACGGTTTATTAATACAGAAATCTTCGATGGTTCCCATGTCCAATTTTGATTTAATGGATGCGGCTAAAAAACTAGTGATTAAAAATTTCAGAGGAGTTTTTATGAAAGATCAATTACCACATCAACCAATCAAAACTGAAACAGGTATTATTAATCTCGATAACAGCACCGGACCTGGAACTCACTGGGTTGCATACGCTATTGATCCACGTGGGATTGTCTATTTTGATTCATATGGATTAGCCCCACCAAAAGAGTTTATGCGGTATATAAAAACCCTTCCAATGAAGACTTGGTATTCTACGCTACCAACACAACAAATCAATGACCCACCAATATGTGGCAGTGAAGTATTAAATGTCCTTGAAGCTATTTCTAACTCCTTGGGTAACCCAAGGGGAAAACCACCTCATATTGTCGTTAATGACTACACTAGTAATCGCTTTTTAGAGAGAGAAAGAGTTTTACAATAACATGATTGATATTTGGGGAAGACCTCTGAAACCCAAACCCGATGACACTGCAACCCCTGATTCTATCAAGGATATAACAAAAAAAATTAAAGATGAAATCGCTGAGACGTTGAACTTAACAAGTGTTGACCCGAATGAAATAGTTGTATTTCAAGACAAACAGGGTAAATTGAAATCCAGTAATATTTCTCTGGATGATATTTTAGTTAAACAACAAAACGCAATCGAGAACACAGTTGCGTTATTTTCCGATCAGGGTAAATTGAAAACCAGTAATATCTCTCTGGATGATATTTTAGTTAAACAACAAAACGCAATCGAGAACACAGTTGCGTTATTTTCCGATCAGGGTAAATTGAAAACCAGTAATATCTCTCTGGATGATATTTTAGTTAAACAACAAAACGCAATCGAGGATACTATCGCGTTATTTTCCGATCAGGGTAAACTCAAACCGGGTGTACTTTTTTCGACGATTACAGATCGATTTAAAACTCTCAACGATTCTGCGTTAGAACTAGCAACACTTCAATCTAAAACCGAAGAACACATAAAACAGTTTACCGCATTTCGTAGAAATATCATTGATAAATTTATTGGAACTACATTCGATAAAATTGAAATAAAACTCCCTGATATTAAAAAATCCATCGATGAGACGAAAACTTTCATCAAAGGCATCAAGGGGGATGCAACGAGGATGATAACAGCCATTGAAAAAACAAAAATTCCTCATGAGAAAACCAACAACGTAGTATACACGATCCAACACGGATCATTTGAGTGGACACCTACAAACAACAAATTAGATATCACTGCAACCGTTAAGGGTATTTATCGATTAACACTAGTAACACCATTGTCTCAATTTAATATATCATCGTCCAGTTCATCCGGGGTCAATAATACGATTTCAACGGTCATCGACAAGGGTACAACTGAAAAGTTTACAATCACATCTACTGATAAAAATTTGGTTAGGGTCTCAACAACGTGGTATGTGGAATTCGTAGCGGATTTAAGTAAATCGTAATTGAAAACGCTAGCGTATTTAAAATAAAAATGATTTCATCATGGCAATATCGCTATGATCAGGTCAGAGAGTATCAAACTAGACTCAAAACCTTGTCTGAGGAGTATGAATTGAAAATTAAAAAATATCGCAGGAGAATTACCGCAATTGATGTTACTGTGTACGCTGTGAGTGGTGTAATCACCGGAGCCGGTATTATACTGTCTTCAGTGACAATGATGGCCCCGATAGCTGTTCCAATTTGCATTTCTGCGGCAACAACAATCGCTGGAATTATTTCAATAATCACAAAAAAAATATCCTCATGCAGCCAACGGAAACTACAAGACTACATAATTCAATTTCATGTTGTGTCCACTGCATACTCGCAATTATCCTCATTGATATCGTCATCGCTCGATGATACAATTATATCAGAGAGTGAGTTTTCAGCGATGGTAGATATATATGATTCTGCGATGTCAAAATTAGAAATACATCATGAATATAATAACAATGACAACACAGATGGAATTACTTCAACAAATAGTGGAGAACACAAACCCAGTACAAACAAGCATGATCTCAATAACCTCAACGAATCCAGAATTCAGTGTGAATTTCCCCTCTCCGGTCCCAGTGAAGGAAATCGCGCTAGCAAAATTACGAGTATACCATAGTTGGCCAAATATTAGGTCAAAATCATTTGGTGGTCAACAACCCAATAATTCACTGGTATTTGCAAATAAGATTAAACCAGACGGCACCCCAGACTGGAATGTTGTTTCCATACCAACCGGATCATACCAAATTGAACAAATCAATAATGAATTCGCGCGTAGAATAAAATCGATTACTGGAGTAGAGTCAAAAATCGCTATAACAGTTCATGAACCAACACTATCATCTGCCATTGAAATAAACTCAGAAGGATACGTCGTAGATATCTATCAAAGCTCAATAAGAACAGTACTAGGATGGCCTGAATTACCACCAAGGGGGGAAACCGTTGATTTACCAGAACCTCAAAAAACCGATTATATCACAGACAGGATAAAATCTGATAATCCAGTAAAGAGTTATAGAGATTACAGTATTGCTAGAATCTTTTTTGCTCTTGGCACTATAGATAAGGGAGGGAAATATCTTTTTGTTAACGAACTTAAAATCGCTGAAAATTTCACAGCAATGAATAATGATTTTTCACTGTTGTTAATACCCCTTAAATCCGGCTCTCTTACCCGAGATGAATTTATCAGTGTCGTAGAAACATGTAACAAAATTATCGACGATATGAAAAAATTTAATTCACAAATTATTCAAGAGATATTAGATGACAGTAATCCTACAACAAGAACAATTTTTGCAGGAGGCAAGGGCATCCCCGTCAAGGATATACCAACAGTCAAACTACCAGGATATAATATCTTAGAACTACAAAAATCTCTCAGTGATGCCATCGATATTGGTTTTAAAATAATTCATGATGCGTGGAAAAAAGCAACATCACCGGAAATAAAAATCCTGACCCATAATAATGACCCAGATGGTGGTGGCAGGCATATTGCTCCGTTCAATGTGAATATTTCAACGGTGATTGCGCTCAATTTAGTATGTGATGTGATAGAAGGAAGCTATCAAATAAATTTAGAACGATCAAATCAAGCTCAGCAGGGATATATTTTGTATTCATTTGCACCAATAGCTCCTCCAGGATTTTTAATAATTGAATCCCCGGTGAATCCAGTCTATATGCGATGTCATAATAATTCATTAACCAGAATTAATTTCAAACTCACTGACCAGTCTAATAATCTGATTGATTTACAAGAGGAGGTTTTACAAATTAGTCTATTTGTGAAATCCTAAGAGGATTTTCGTCCCCCAGACAAAGTCTGGAACACGATATCGTATCGGACTGGATCAAATATTCGGTTAACCCCAACTGAAAGTTCTAGCAGCAGAGAGGGTAGTGACAACGACGTTGTAGTCCCTTTTTCCCAAAAAATGTAATAGTTGAAAAGTTTTTGATTTCATTAATTTCATTGATTTTTTCATAATTTTTTTTTGGACCTAATCCATGATTCACACACACATTTGGGACCTGATGTCATTGACTTTTGGGCCTGATGTCATTGGTTTCATTGATTTTAAGCGTGATTTCAGTGAAAACTTGTCTAAAAATGTTGTCTGATTCACCCTCTCTGCTGCTAAATGCTTAAGATCATGAGCCACTTATTTAGAACAGTTCCTTATCACTAATCCCGGATAAGAATGGACTGTGTTCAAAATCCCTAAACAGTTATCTGGGGTGGGTGGGTCGGATTCTGCTTTTAAGTCCCAAATCAGGCCCAGGGTGAAGCAGGAGCTCAGGGTGCAAAACCCTTTACATGCTTAACATTTTGAATACATGTTGTTACGTATATTTGATATAAGCCATTTATATTTATTTGTATTGCCTGTTTGTTAGATTAAAATTTGGCATTTTAAGTTTTAAGATTCGTTCATTGAAGGGGGGGGGGGTGACCTTTACTTTTCAGAATAAACACCAGGTGTTGACCTCATTTCTAACCTGGTATCAGAGTTGTAAACAATGTTTTAAAATGATTGGTTGATTCCAAGGACAAATGGAGTAAAGTATAAACATCTTTCTAATTTAGTTGGGTCATACGATGTTTGCGTGACTTCTTGAGCGTGAGAGTGTTCTGAGAGATTCTGGAAGGTCGTGACCCCTTTTTTGTTTACGTAAAAACAGGTATACAAGTGATGTTTTGGAGCGAGATATTTAGTAGAAGTTGGGCTTTTATAATATTAAGTTGTGTCTTCTTTTTGGGTTATTTTTAATTACCGTGTACTGGAAATTGTGTCAATTCGTTTGGGGTCAAGAGGAATTTATTGTGTTATTTATTTAGAAATTACTTGTGCTCATTTGAATTATTATAAAACTAAAACTGACTTCATCACGTGACATAGTCGTCCATATTGGATTACACCGTCAAGATTCGAACCGGGAACTATTAGGACATTTTATTATCAGGACTCTTGCAGTTCCACTAGTGGATTATATTGTGAATTCATTTTGGATTAATGTTTGGACTTGATTCTCTAAAACCGTAAGTTTAAATACTTTCTTTTATGAAAATATTTGTACTTAATAAATTGTTTGTTAAATTTTTACAAGCTTGTTATTTTCACTTCTTTCTGTGTTGCTGCTTATTCGAGCCTAAGCACGTAACAATGTACAAGCATTTATGGGGACATGTTCTTAAAATTTGGTGGGTCAAAGAACAACTGTACGTTAAATACAAATGGTGTTCCTTATCAGCAACAAAAACACTAACAAATGAAGGCAATCGTATCCTCTGACACCATTTGCATCAATCTACACCATTATTATTCTATATTCATAACAGCAGCAGCAAAAAATTGCTGGGACAGCATTATCTGGAGCAGATAATCGAATGAATAGTTTGTTGCTTTTGCTTTTGTCTTTTTAGCACGCTTTTCTAACTTTATACAATGTACTATTAATGCCCTAACAATTTTTCCTCCATAACTAATGAGACATACACACAGTGAGCACATTGTGTTTCCCATAATGTCTACATCTGTTACAAATTGACAATTTCAATAACTGTACTTCATGATTTAGTAAGATATCAACATAAAGATCCAACCAAAGGCCCCCCCCCCCCCAAATAATTATTTTTCATACCTGTCAACTTCAGAATCTTGGCATCGTCTGATGCAATGCTTAGTTAAAATGGATATTTTTAAAAGTACTATATGGTCTCAAGCAGCATGATTTGGTCTGTAAAAATGTAATAACCCAAGTATTAAAGTCAAATAAATACGTGTGTGTACATATCTTCAACAATGGTGTTTGTGTGTGATTTGGATATTTTTAATAAAGCTTTAACACTTTTTCAGTGATATCACTACGATGACTACAGTTGGGCAGTTTATAGTGATGCCTAGCACTGGGGAATCATGTCGCAGACATATAGCATGATGTCCCACCCAGTCACATTATTCTGACCCCAGGCCGACCAGTCCTAACACTAACCTCTTAATGCTGAGCGCCAAGTGAGGCAGCATTTTTCTTTGGTATGTCCTGGCCGGGGATTGAACCCACGGACGCTCTAACCACTAGACCACCGGAGCGGTCTATACAACAATGAGATGGAAAATATTAATATCAGGATTTAAACGATGATAATGACAAGCTAATATACAAAATAGTTGCTTCATAACTTTCCCTCAAAGTGCATTTTTTTTGTATTGTCATCTGCAATAAGATACAATATCACCTGCACATATTTAGCTGATCAACTCTAATTTCTTTCTGCCTGCCAGAAAAAAATATTATTCATCAATCCATTTGCCAGCTATTATTTTAGTAATCTTTAAGCATCACTGATATCGTAAATTTTGTGCAAATTGTAAATTTCTCTTGAAATAGATAATGATATCCGATACGTGACAATTGTTGTAGTGGGAAGAATATTGTATTATATTTTGATGAGATTCCGTTAGTTCACCAATTAGAACAATTTTTTAAAAGACAGATTTTATCAGATGTTTTTGCATAAATTAAGTAGAGCGATGGAGAAGAAAACACCCTGATATTACTGAGGATGTCTTTGATGGTGAGTCTTATCTGAAACATTAATAAAGCTGGCAGACTTTTAAACAATAAAAATATATTTTTGTATATCGTACAACAATGATGAAGTGGAATTGTTAAATGATCAAACATTATAATTTATAATATTTCTTGAGATCAGTAAGTTGCCAAGACAGAATGAAACATTACAATACATTTTAGGTCTATGGTTTGGAAAATCAAAGTTGTTATATTTGTTCATTTTTTAAAATGAAGTATACTACTTTCCTTGTAAAATTGTTGCACGCAGAAAATGAAGAAGACTTAGTGGTTTTATGATCTCGCTTATATCCAATGTGTCAAAACAAAAATTGGTTTCCCATCTGTCCCCGTTTCTCATTGCAGACCATAGCACATTTTCTCCCGTAGTTAAAAATTATAATTTGTACAAAAAGCAAAATAATTACACAGTTAACGTCTTTGTGTGTTTGGTTTTAAGCAGATTCACAGAAATGCAAGTTCTTCAGTACATGGAGTCTCTCACAGCCGTTTCCTCTAGTATGACTGAAAATCTTCACATTTGTTCCCCTTATGGCTTTAGATGTATTTTACTTCACTTCAGTATAGAAATCCAGATAGTGTTGGGAAGGAGTCGATATTGTCAGATAGTGTTGGGAAGGAGTCGATATTGTCAGATGGTTAGGCTCTACCTCCACCACAATTGTTCAAATAGCACTATTTCAGTTAACAAACAAGAATGCTAGCAATCTTGCAGTACAGGAACTGCATCTTCTAAACAAATCATCTCAGAAAAATAATTCTTCCGTCCCTGCTACCTGTATTTTTAAAATACCATTCACTGAAAAAGATTACAACATGTAATATGGACACAAATTGGTCTGTTTACCTTTTTGGCAATGCAACATAAGCATTAAAGCTCAACATTACAAAATCACTTGACAAATCCTAGAAACAAATCTATGTGTTGTTTACGATCCTCCTTAAAAGAGATCCAAATTTTCATCTTTATAATCAATAGCAGTCACAACAAAATTACTTTATTCATCACGGCCTCTGAAGCAGAAATACTGCATCGTGAATGATATCGGCATCAGTACCTCATTGAATTTTCATGTGTCCGGAAAATCATCGAATTTGTTTCATGCACAAATGATTTGAACACAATTGATATTAACAATAAAGCACAAACCAATCATTTAATACATGCTGAAAAAGACTGATCCGTGTACATGTATGTCTTTCCTGAGTTCTGGAAGACTCTGTGTTTGATATAGCAAAGACATCAAAGGGATGCAACTACCTAATGACTGATTATTGCCAAATAGGATAGCTGATCACTCTTTAATAAACATATCATCTCTTCCGCAGGTCCTAACAGCATAACAAACCTTTTCTTTAGCATATAGTTTAAATAGGTACGTTACACTCTATTATGATTTGAATCGCGTTGAAATACTTCATGCGCGAGAGGAATTGCTTAAATTGAATATTCTTTGTGCGACAGACACCGATATGATTCACAATGCTGCAAGGAATAAAACAACTTACACACTTGACCCCTCAATCCACAGGCACTTGATTTTTGGGACACTAATGTGTACACGCACCAATTAACGCAAAGTAACTAACTCAAGTAGATCACTCTTTGACCCCTGGATGACTGGTCTAATTTTTCAATACTATCTGTGCATTTAGTCACTCATATCTAAGACCATAGTAAAGAAGACATTCCTTAACTTTCTTTTGTGTACCATTTAAGTATATTACTGTCATTGTTATAGTTATGCGAAGTTTATCGGTAGATTTTTGTCTATATATATTTTTTGGTCTCTATATATTTTTGTTTATATATATATATATATATATATATATATATATATATATATATATATATATATATATATATATATATATATATATATATATATATATAGATATTAACACACAGGTCCACCAGTAAATGTCTGGTATTCTTTGCAACATATGCAAGGATGCAAGGATAAACTTTGAGTAAATTAGGAGTGACTAAATGCACAGATAGTATAAAAATATTTTATCAGAGTCATCGATGGTCAGATAGTGTGCTGACAGATTCATTTACATTGCATTTATTGTAGAAACTGAGGATGACTTTTGAGGGGATTTGAGATCAAAGTTTAGATTTTCTCAAAAACCTCAATGCCCCTGGTACTTTCTCCGCTTTCCTATGTAAAATGCCAACATTATTACATCCTAATGTATTCATGGTTTAAAGGTAAACTGTTTATACTGTGTTTAAGTAGTGAATGCGGATATCTTAGTGACAGCGGAACTTTCATGTTGAAATATAGTGTTTGTGCTATTAGGACAATGGACAATGGCGAATTTAACATGAGTAAATTTAATATGGGTGGAAATATAGCGGGACAAGGAAAAGTTTCACATAGGTTGGGACTATTGAGGGACAAAGGGAAATGTATAGGGACTGTGTAGAGACAATAAGAATTGAATATGAGTGAGTCACGGTATTGGACACTGGCAACAATGTTGCAAGGGGCTGACCTCAATTGAGCGGATCATTGTGGCAAGAGGTTGACCTGAATACACATTACTTTAGGGACAAATAGAGACATACTGTATACATCGAGACAGGGTTAGAGACATTGACAGAGACATATACGTATTACACAAACATGCAACCGATCGAAATATGTTAGACAAGAGAGAATATATATTTTTTGAGGCAATGGAGGGACCCTGAAAGGGTATTTGGGTTTCTTCTTCTTGTTCTTCTAATTTCTGTCTTCACTTTTTTCCACTAACACCTGATCTTCTCCACTATAATCTTCTTATCTTTTTTGTCATCTTTGTCCTCCTTCTCCTTCTCACCTTCCTCGTCTCCCTTCTTTTTTTCCTCTTCTCCTTTTCTTCTTTTTTAATTTTTTTCCCATTCCATCTTCTGATTTATTCCTTTTCCTCTTTTTCCTCAATTATCATTTCTCTCAATCTTTCCTGAGCCTTCCTTAATTTGTTAATCTCCATGTTTACATGATGGGGTTACAATACCCACTCTCCAAATTCACCAGCATCTGTACACCACACTACTCTACTATTCCAATATCATCTTCTACTTCCTGAAATTTAGGCATCGTGTCTATATGGTTTTTCACCATGGTTAAATTATTCATTGTTGAATGATGGGAATGATGACTGCTCCACTTTATAGGTCTCACAGTCGTGAAGGAAAAACATCCCATATCTCCAACTACCCATATCACCTACCACACAATACACCGAGATATTAGTACTAACCTAAAATAAATGATTTACAAGCCAAGACACCAATGCAAAAATTTTTGTATTCAGGAACAAGTATTTTTCATTAAGAAACAAAACACATAACACACACAAACGTATGCATGCACCCACACAAACATTATTTTTCTGTTTCGAGACAAGTGTTTTATGTTGGGAAAAACAACAAACACATGCAAACACATACAAGCACTATGTTTGTTTTTAGAGATAGGTTTTTTGTTAAGGAAAAAAAAAATATACACACAAACATTTGTATACACACATACACGTATACACAAAAAACGTACACACATTGTTGTCAGCTTGATTCGTCGCTCTTTTCTAGAGATCTTGTTAGCCCAAAGAAGGGCTGTTTTGTCTAGCTCCGAAGGTACCTGGTTAATAGTGACAACTCCCAGGCCGGGCACCACATATGCATCGCTGATTCCAGTCATTGTTCTAATTGACAGTTGTGGTTGGGAGCGCAGAAGCCACTTGATTGGCTTCAAAACCCCAATCTTCAGTTTGTGGGATTCTAAAGTCTCTCTCCCTTGCTTTCCTTTGTCACGTCTGAGGCTGTTTTGGTCTCCTTACTTTCATGGATTGCTGAGCTTCTCATTTGCGCCTCTGCCTCTCCAATTCATCTTCTCAATTTTCAATTTGAGGGATAATGGCTCTCAGTACCGATCGTGGCTGTGACGTTGTTTTGGAGGTGATGGCATCCTCACCGCAGGCTTGACCTCACACGTGTGCCTAAGTATGAGGTGAGGTAAAATCTGTCTTTTCTTTTTCTTCTCCTCTTCTTCCTTTCAATTCCTTTCAGCAATGGTATTAATGAGATACCCGGAATTTCCTTGACGACAACGTTATAAATAAAATATTCATCTAATGGAATAATTTTCCGACCATCACCATTCTCATGAACTCCTTTTGTTCTAGCTTTGATAACTGAACAAAGAAGGTACATATCAGGGATTAACTTTCAAAATAACCAACTTGTTGACCCAAACACGTTTTTCCAGTGTCTAGAGGATTGACCACGACCTTAAATCCAGGTAGTTCAATGCCTAGTAACAAACAAACACTTTCAATTGACAAAGACTTACTGCTCCAACTGGGCACCCCATCGTTAGCGAGCAGGTAAAAAACGCGCCGACAAATGCGCACCCACAAAAGCGCGCAGCGAAATATGCCCGTCAAATGCTCGCCGTCGAAAGCGCGCAGCATTAACTATAAGATTTAATTGTTATTATGAATTTGATTGATAAATGTCTCATTTCAAACGAATCATACTTTTCACTTTGATACCTTGATCGATAAACTCCATATGCCATTTTCTAGTGAGCACACACCAAAGAGTGTAGAATCTTTATATTTAGTAGAAATAAACAAAACGTTTTAATCAGTTTGAGCAGAGACATCAACGTGTGTACACTCTTTTAAATATTGAGTAGAAATAAACAAATAGTTTGAATCACTGTTTAATCGACGCCTGCTAGTTTTGGTTCCAACATACGGCAACGTACCATTGATCGAATATCTACGTGGAATCGCACATAACGTTGCAATTTGAAAAGTGGTAGATATAATAAACTGAAATTCATTTTAATATTTGTCATTTTTTGCATTGTTTGTTTGTATTGATTATGCACATAACATTGCAATTTGAACAGCCATAGACATAATAAACTGTAACTCATTTTAATAATAGTAAACCTTATTTATATACATGTTTTCTTCTTTATAAAATTGTATGAATTATTTATACATATGAATCATTTTTATTTGACATATTGACTTTCAAAATTTCTGCCTTGCGCGCTTTTGACGGCGTGGTTTTGTCCTGCGTGCAATTGTCGGTGCGCGCTTTTGTCCGCGCCCATTTGTCGGCGCGCTTTTGACATGCGCTCTAACGACGGGATACCCTCAAACTGTCATGGGTGCTGATACAAGGGCTGAAGCCAAATTTACACATTGGAGAGGAACACTAATGTCACGTTGTAAGAATTAGCCAGATTTCAACATGCATAAGTTAGACCCTGAGGCTATAATTTCGCACCGTCAATATGTATAAAGGTCAGTTCGGCGAGCAAAGGTGTCAAGCCAGTTAATTTACATAACCATAAAAATAGTGACGTGCGCTTTAATTTTGCCAAAACCAGTTACGTAACACTGTTCACAGGTAAGCGGTGGAATTCTTTGTTAGGAACAAATGAGCATCAAGGGTGGTTGTAAATCCATCCTTGACAGACTGTTGGGAGGGAGTAGTATTTAATAATTATTTGAATCAACATCCACTCAGAATTGATCATGGCGTGACTAACATTTGAATCGCAAGTTGAAATATATTATTTTGAGCATAAGTACGACAGTAGTTGCTAAAACCATCTGGCGGAAGTGTAAGGGAAATTAAGCTACTCCAACGTCATTCAATATTGGCTGGAAACGGATTCCGGTAATAACAAGGAGCTTCAGTACATGAAGCTTGTAGGGACCAGAGGGAATTACCCCAGTGCAGTTGGTCTTAGTCTCTGGGAGACAGAGAGAAGGACGAACGGGGAGATAAGTTAGAAGGAAGCTTTTAAGGAACAGACGGAATTATCCCAGTGCAGTTGGTCCGAGTCTCTGGGAAGAAAAAGGAAAAGGGCGAACGGAGGCGGAAGCTAGACCGACTGGATAGAGTTCGATTACCAATCCAGAAAGATCTTACAGATGAGTAGGAACACAGGACAGATCGAGTGAAAGATGAATGATAGGTTTATAATTTGAATTTTATTTGAGAGATGACAGTTTTTGAATTATATAAAATTGTTGTTATTTTAATTTCACATTTTGCGTATTTATTAATTGAACTGTCGGCACTGCTGAATTGATGGCTCGGAGCTTTGCATCTCTATATCACTACTTCAGTTTCTGACAAAAATTAGCCAGGGTGGTTCTTCTGTATATTGGGAGCACCCCACCCTAACCTAAACGAGGTAAACCTCTACAATTAACAAAGCCTCTACTCCATGAATCAGAACACTTTCGCTAGAAGATTAATCCGGCAATTCATTGATGTTTGTCGGTATGCTACATGTCCCTATTTATTTACTTCCTTTTCCTGAAAAGTACTGTCCTAATATATATTGTTATATTTAAACCTGAAATAAATTGTATATGGAGGGGTTATGTTCTCTGCCTGCAAATTCTAGTTCTTTTAATCTATAATGCATATCTCTCTTTCTCTCTCTCTCTCTCTCTCTCTCTCTCTCTCTCTCTCTCTCTCTCTCTCTCTCTCTCTCTCTCCACGGTAACATCAGCTTTTCGAATATGTTTTATATGTAATATATCTTACTAAATATTATAGATTAAAACAAATATGTCGACACGTTTCAAATATGAAAGTTTCACTTCAAAAATTTATCCTAGCCCGAACTTTTGACATTATTTTATGGGTCGGAAAATAACGTTTTAACAATGAATAAAATTGCTATGTGTTTTCTGGAATTTTGGTTTTGTTCGCTTCATATTTTGCAATAGTGATCCTTTATAATCTTACTTTGTTTAGATGATATTAATTCGCAGTCATCAGTCTCGCATACATATTCGGTCCAATCGGTTGATCTGTGAGAGGGACTATTCAATATATGCAGAGACGTATCATGAATACAGTGACTTGGTCAAGGACATATCCTTTTAAACGTTTAACGGCCAACGTCTTTATTTATGTATCTTTGTATCTATCAAAGCGATGTTCATGACCCATATTAAACTTCAAGAGGTCAAAATATTTTCATGTAATTTTCACGAATTGTCTCTGAATTTCCTGAAAAGCTCCAAGACATAAGATTATTGCAATAATTGAAATTTAGAGAAAGAATTTAAACGACACTTTGTAAAAGTTAGTTCTTAATTGTATGGGTATTCCCGACCTTATGGCAATATTTACTCAAGTGGTCAAAAGAATAGCACGTGATGTTTGCTTCAAAGGATTTTCTCACAAAATGCTATCAGTGTTGATTTTGTTTGATTTTTGTTTTGGGTGGGTGGAAAAGGGTAATGCCATCTTTCAGATCACGATAGGCTATATACATGACAACCAGCATAATTAGTGGAGGAAAAACCCAGGAAACCCTGGTAACCGACTCACGGAAATCTTCTACTGGAAAGTTATCTCACCTAAAGAAGTCTGATAGAAGTGAAGATATTAGACTTTCAGGTAAATCATATGACCATTCCAGATAATCCAATAGAGAAGACTGTTATATCCTTAGTTCGACTAACATGGTATCTTCTATCATCATCATCATTATTATTATTATTATTATTATTATTATTATTATTATTATTATTATTATTATTATTATTATTACTATTATTTTCAGGTCCTCAACTTAAAGTCGTCTGCACTATGTCTGTAGGTCTGGATCATATAGATCTGGAAGAGTGCGCCAAAAGAGGCGTGCAGATTGGCTATACTCCCGGAGCGGCTTCAGACTCTGTGGCCGAGTTTAATGTGGCGCTTGCACTGACCGTCTGTAGAAGAATCAAAGAAGGTACATTACGTTTTTGGTTACTAGAATTTCCAAGGGTCGAAGTGAATCGGTTTGAGACAGTGATAGTTTAAGTCAAAAAGGAAAACAAGGTTATATTTTGACACGACGTCGTTTACTTTTAGGCTCAAGCTCGTGCTACGAGCCCTACGATTTTGACAGTCAATAATTGTCTCATTTAGAATAAGGATTGAATCATGTACGATTTTCATAATTATAATATGGGTCTGACCTAACTTAAGAATTTCAATTACATCCAGGTAACCCATGAATATTATTCGAGTTCAGGATTTAAATCTTGAGTTTAAAGTTTGAAATGTTTTATGAATAAGGACAGTTTGAGCCATCTCACGCGTTCGAACCAACCGTGTTTAATTCATCAATGTTACATTCTAACTGTGCTCTCTTTCAATACAGTATCACATTCCACTTTATTCTGTGTACACCTTCTCTCTCTGTCTCTGTCTGTCTGTCTGTATGTCTGTCTCTCTCTCTGTCTCTCTCTCTCTCTCTCTCTCTGTCTGTCTGTCTGTCTGTCTGTCTGTCTCTCTCTCTCTCTCTCTCTCTCTCTCTCTCTCTCTCTCTCTCTCTCTCTCTCTCTCTCTCTCAGGATACCATGAATCCAAAGATAAGAGTCGAATTGAAATGGCAGCAACACAACTCTTGGTACTCTTGATAGGTCTCCTGTTCATTGTTCTAGAAATGAATATGTGATGAGAGTGCTGTGGGTAAGGCGATAAATAGGGGTGCTGCTTCCTGTCAATAAACTGCATTGATTCATTAAATCTATAAAATAAACCATTTGAAAGTTTCAATCTTCATTAAACATCTTCACATCACAGTATGTCCCTTTTTACATTCACCATTTTCAAGTGCTGGTTCGTGTTTGTACCTTTCACTACAATACACATGCAATGGCTTCATTTTGGTACGTAGGCATAATTGCGATGTAAAACGTACAAAGTATTATTTTGTGGTCAGTTGCCCCCACCATTATCGGCCAAAATTATTTTAAAGCTTCATGTCATAACAATATATGGTTAGCATTTAATTTGCTTTTAGCGAGGGGCATTTTGTTAGGTATACATTAATATGCGATGTTTGGAATAATAAACTGAAAATTGAATACATATTTCCCTTAGAGATGAGTTTACTAAGTTTATCAAATTATAAACAGTTCAGCATAAAACACGTGCTTACACCTCTGAAAATCAGCAAGGATGACCTTTCAATGGTAACGGTTTAGAATCTAGTAAGCGTCATCTTCGCTACCCAAGGTTCAGATGTGATACCCCTTTCTACACCTTGGTGTGTCGAGCAAATATTTGGATATTTGTGTGCTTTGCGTCAGTGAATTTCATTTAATGGGGCAGCAAGCCACTGCATCCAATATAAATTAAGTTGTTAAAATTTGAAACTGTTCTTTCTTTATCGAGAGAAGGGGAGCACGTAACTTGAACGGACTGATAAATAAGCAATTTTCCAGTGCTTGTCCGCGTCTGCACAAATACCTTTAACTCAGATTGCACTTGTAATTGCTTCACTTTTGGACATATTCATACTTTCGATGTTAAACTTACAACGTATTTATGTTTTACTGATATATAATGTAGTATGCTATTGGTTAGTTGGCATTGCAGACTAAGGAGACCAATCATAAAATTCAATAGATGTCGCTAGGTAAAGCACCACTATATCTCATCGATCCGCCAAGGTGTAGATAGGGTTATTATAATGAAAGCTTGGCAAGTTAGATGTTAGACACGTTCGTCTACAGCGGTATCATCTTTCCCGCTGGATCCCACTTCAAACTTTTAGCGAAACGTAAAGGGCTCAACACCAACCGCCTCACTAATCTGATCAACATTATACACAAACAACGCCATGTGGAAATTAACTTTATTGATCGGGGAAGAAAATCATTTTGTTAGTCATTGGAATAGCTGAATTCGACAGCATTTGGGTCTGGGGACGATATAGAACTCAAAACATTTGAAAACGTAAAACTTAATATATTAGGACGTTGATGCAGTGGACTATGTCCACCAGACATCTTCTAAGAGTTTGCATTATTCAATGATCTATTCATCTACGCTAGCCAAGTGTGCGATATCATTACCAGATCTACAGGATATATATTGGGTTATCATATCGGAACCCTGGCTAGCGAAGATGTGATCTCTTGAAAATGTCCAATACGCTAAAAAGAGATACTACTTAAATTGTCAATTGTATATTAGTAAGTTAAAAAGATAAAAATGTGTCTATAAGTACTTAATTTGTTTGACTTTGTTAGAAGTGGGATTATAAGCACTTCCTTTCCGTAGCTCGTCAACTCGTATATGCGTTGTATTTGTAATTAGTGTTATAAGTAAAACGCGAGTGTTTCCTTTAAGTCCTTGCGTTTTTTTGATAATATGGGTTTTATGAATTTTCATGTTAGTGGATGTTATCCTTCACGTCCGTGCTGGACACATATAATGGTTAACGCTCGTCAATCTGTGAAATATTAATTTATTCACACTGCATCTAATTTATCTTTTCCAAAAATCGTAAGCTCCCTTGCTAACAAATCTGTTCCCTGGTGGAATTAAATGTGCAGCACGGCAAACAGGGAAAAAAGAGAGCCCTCACCAGATATTAACGCACAGGCCACTCCATAGACTTCATCCACTACAAAATATAGGGAAACAAACCTTAAACGCACAGGCCACTCCATAGACTTCATCCACTACAAAATACAGGGAAACAAACCTTAAACGCACAGGCCACTCCATAGACTTCATCCACTACAAAATACAGGGAAACAAACCTTAAACGCATCCTAAAGTAAGCTAAAGAATAATCTTGGCAAACCTTTTGCTTCAAATTAGACCTAAAATCAAACTCCCAAGAAGTCTGGGACAAGATAATAGCAAAATCAGATACGCAACTCCCAAACTAAAAGCAAAGTCACCAATCAAGACAATTCTGATATGATTGACAGTCACTTCTCGGACATGAGCAGCAATAAGAGCCATACCAAAATTTTCAAGACCGCAGATATACGGCAGAAAACACCATTCATCACCTTCTTCAAGACCTAGGAAACAAAGACTCGAACAGCGAAATCACCTTATAAGAATTAGACAGAGCATTAGGGTCACTAAAAGAAACGTCACCTTGAAAAAATCAAATTGGATATATCATATATATAAATCTCCCCAGCAATATACCAACAACCATTATCAAACTACTTAACATGATTTGGACAAACGGACAACTACCAAATAGCTTGATACAAGCCATTATCATTCCCATCCCCAAACCGGGCAAAGACCCTAATAACATAATACCAATAATATCTGCAAAATGATGGAAACTAAACTTTCAAACATATAGAAACATCACATCGAAAGCAACAATCCCATATCAGAAAACCAATGTGGATCTGATAACAAGCGTTCCACCATTGACCAGTTATTACGATTAGAAAAACATACATAAAGTTAGCATTCAACTCCATGAGGAAATCTGACAGAAATGTCATATCTGTCTGTCTTGACTTAAAGAAAGCATTTGACCTAGTCTGGACTAAAGGATTGATTGCGTGCTCAACAACTTCGGAATTACTGGACACATGTTCAACTGGATTGCAACCTTTCTAACTGGTCGTAAAATTATCACCAGAGTGCAATACGCACTCTAAAGACTTCTCCCTAGTAAGTGGCACCCTACAAGGAAGTGTACTCTGTTCTATACTTTTCAACCTCATGATTAACGACCTCGATCTTACCCTAACCACCACTAAAGTACAGATCGCGCAATTCGCCGACGATAGTAGCATCTGGAGAGCAGAAAACCCCACTAGCAAGCGTCATTACTGAAACACAAACCAGCCTAGATAACATAGAGAGATGGACAGATAAATGAGGTTTTAAAACCTCACATGAAAACAACAATAGCAATCAAATTTACCCCAAAGCGAAACAACAAACTAGCCTACCCTAACAATTGCCTTTAAAATAAACTAATCAAATATGTTAAGGTAGTAAGGTTCCTTTGACTTATTTTGACAGCCACTTAATATGGGGACACCGTAGAGATCTTCTAATTCAGAGTTGCAATAAAGAACTAAACCTCCTACGAAACCTCAAAGGTACCACATGGGATCCAACCAAGAAACCTTGCTTACCATCTACAAAGCCATCATAAGATCCAAATGTTACTAAGGTTGCCAAGAGTATAACTCAGCAAAACCAACACCCCTAGACAAATTGGATACTATTCAAAGGAAAGTTAGTATCGTTTGCACAGTTATACTTCCCTCCAATTCATTGGACGAGTTCCGAGTCCTCACTGAGGAACTACCGCTAAAACTGAGAAGGCAGGACATGCTACTTAGATACTCTATTCTATCAGCAAGCCACCCCAACATGCAACTAAAGTTGCCATTTGCGGATGTAACAATTCTTTTATCCACAAACTTACCAGGTACAAAATAGTCTTAGAACTTAATTAACAACTCCCAGTCCTTGAGCAGCAGGACGAATACACCAAACCACCTGGCCAAACCCCTATGACGCGAACACCAAACCAACGATAAACACCGTGGCCACAGAATAGGGAAAAAAATTGGAGCACAAAATTAAACTAAAACCAAACAAGATGCTATAACATATTAAAGTATCTAGTAAAACGGAATTCAAAAGTAGGATATAACCAATCCCAATCATCCAGCAAAATCTATCAGCTTCTTACAACAAATAAACAGAATCATCCTCAGTTAACTAAAACATTAAAAACAAAAATAAATTAAAACATACACCGCCAACACACACACACACACACACACACACACACACACACACACTTAACCGTCCACATCTTACGAGCACTGCTCTTCACATGGGTTCATTGAGGTGTTTAATGTCTTTAATTCAGATTTATGGACTTCCGACATATTTAAAACAAACAAACAAACAAACAAAACAAACCCCAACTATACCTGCATGCTATATACTAACCAACTATAACTCTACTACCACAATAGTTACCGTTGATTATCAATAACATCCCAAACACGCAAATTAGGACACACAAATATGTCCCAAAACTTAGAACATATAACGTGGTATAAAAACCCAGCACCATCAGGTCCAGCTTCATAACGTGGCTCCTAACTAACTAGGAAAATTAGACAAGACCCCAAAACCTTTAACCGTACAAGATGGTCTAAAATCCCAGGACCATCAGGCCCGGCTGCACAATGCGCCACCAAAATAACTAAGAATACCAGCTAGCGGTCACTGGCGTGGTACTAATCTCTTCTACAAAAACAGCACATAATTTATTTTCAAAATTCAGACTTTTCGGACAGCAATCTATTTAACCATAAATTCAAATTTCATGCATAAAGCCACATTAGATGCATCACCTGGAAACAGCGAACACTTCTGATGTGGACAGCCATCCGCCTCCCCGCACATTTGCTCATTTGCCACAGGTGAACACCAGTTATCTTAAATGTCTCCAAATATATAACCAACTCATACCATCAATTGAAACATCCTATTGTAGAAACATGCGCGTGTGTTGGGTCCATTCCCACTCATGTCAATCCTCCATTCGGGTCATTAGGGACCTACATGACCCATGACCCGATTATAAATTAACAGTGATCCTTTGGCACAACATGCATAGGAGATGAGGCATTTAATCCGTCCCCCAGGAACAATTAACGAGTCGCTGTGCGATCGTATTTTCGAGGTACGTGTACATAATTTGCACAAACCCCGTTAATTCAAAGAAAGAAAGAAAGAATTCTGAAAAAGGAGCAGTCTCATGAAGCTTCTGGAAATTCTGATGTGCCTGGAGTATGCCAGATGCACCTTGGATGAGCTGGCTATGGAGGCCATGGCCGAAGCAGCCATACTATAAGAAGAGGAGAGAAAGAAAGAAGTGGAGGAGGAAAAGGAAGTATCATGCCTCACCTTATAATGAGGCCTGTCTGTGAGTTCAAGCTTGAGGTGAAGACGCCTCTACAACCAGTACCATCACGACAGCCACAGTCACAACATCCACAACAAACACTACCCCCAGTACCTAAATTTCGTCATCCGCATGAAACAAGTCTCTACTGTCCATCAGCTTGAAGACTGGAATGACGAGGTCACTCACCAGGTACATTTGAAGTTTAAAAAAACCCAGCCCTTCTCAGGGCTAACCAAATGTCTAGAAAAGAGACCTAGTCAAGTTGGCAATTGGTATGAGTGTGGAGTTTTGTGATTATAAACACTGACTCATTTAGTGATGTGTGCGTATGTGTATGTGTGTGTATGTTTGTATTCGTACACGTAAGTTTTGTGGCTATAATATTGTTTTCTCCTTCCCACACACACACACACACACATATATATATATATATATATATATATATATATATATATATATATATATCTATCTGTGTGTGTGTGTGTGCGTGTGCGTGTAGTATATTTGTGGTTTGTTTTCTCTCGCTTCTGTGTAGATAGTATATTTTGTGGGGTTTGTTTCTTCATCCCGTGTGTGGATAGTATTTATTGTGGATTGTATGCGTATGCCTACGTTGTGGGGAGAGTAGATTTTGTTGTTTTTAGCTGCTATTATGTGTGGATAGTATATACTGTGTGCGCGTATGTTGTTGTGTGTGTGCCTTCGCGGACTTTTGTGTTGATAGTAGATGTATTATTTTTCTTTCCAGCTTCCCTTCTGTATGGATAGTTGATTGGGGTGTGTTCTAGCTTACCTTCTGTGTGAATATTCTATATAGGTGTGCTTTTAGCTGAATTTCTGTGTGGATAGCATATTTAGGGTGTATGTTTATCTTCCCTTATGTGTGAATAGTGTATTTGGGGGATGTTATTTAGCTTTCTTTATTTGTGGATAGTAGATATGGGTGAGTGTATGTGCGTGCGTGTGTGTGTGTGTGTGAGTGTATGTGTGTGTGTGTGTGTGCCTTTGCTTACCTTTGTGTTGATGGTATATATAGGGGTTATTTTCTTCCATTTCTGTGTTGATATTAGATAGTAAGCTGCCTTTTTGTGTGGATAGTATATTTGGGGGTGTTTTTAGCTTATCTTCTGTGTAGATATTATATATGGTTGTGTTATTTATCTTCGCTTCTGTTTGAATAGTATATTTCGGGGGTGCTTTTTGCTTCCCTTCTGTGTGGATAGTATATTTTTGGTTTGTTGCTTTCTCCTCTTCCCGTGTGTGGTGTTTGTATGAAAATAGAAGAAACCCAAAAGCCTTTTTTAGGATCACTCATATGCCTCGAAAAGAAGTATGTTCTATTTGTCATATATGTGTATCATTGTTTGTTTGTTTACCCTTCCTGCCAAGCGTTGTATTATTGGTATAGTTTATGAATAAGCTGAACACGCTTACAGCCACCCGCCACTCACTGAACTAGCTGTAATTACCAGCCACCCGCCACTCACCAAACTAGTTGAACTTACCCGCCACCCGCCACTCACCAAACTAGTTGAACTTACCCGCCACCAGCCAATCATTCAACTAGCTGAACTTAACCGCAATCGCTTCCCGCTACCCGCTGCACAAGCTCGTACCGTGACGTCACCTTACCAGTTCCATTTCCATTCAACTCACTTTAACTTGTCGCTATACAGACCCTATAGTCCCTCTGTCCAATTACCTTTGTCGTTAAACGTACCCATGGTGATTTTTAAAACCTTTGTCGTTAAACGTACCCATGGTGATTTTTAAAACCTTTGTCGCTAAACGTGCCCATGGTAATTTTTAAAACCTTTGTCGCTAAACGTGTCCAAGGTGGGTCTGTAATGCATTTTCCAATTGTCGCTAAACTGCCTCACTATGCTACTGTTGTAAAGCTGATTCTGAATCGTAGTCGCGATGATTCTCACGGATATAAGTATAAATACTGTGGAAGGCAGATATACGTCATGTTATTGGAAGCTTTAGGACCCAGTCTTCCCTAACTATGATTTTAAATATTAGATGTGATCAGTGATTACATTAACAACTGTTGCGGTTCTCTTTTTATCTGATTCAATGACATATGTTTTGAAAGTTAAAATTAATAATGAATAATCTTTTTCTTTTACAGGCATTGATTCTGTAGTACACGGTGGATGGGGAAGATGGGAAAACGCCCTTTATTTGTCGGGAATCGAAATTAAGGAGTCGGTTATTGGGATAGCCGGGTTTGGTCGCATTGGATTTGCTACAGCCAAGAGACTGAAAGCTTTTGAACCATCGAAGATCCTTTATTGGGACGTTGGGCCACTGGAATATGCCAAAGAAATTGGTGCAGATTTCGCGTCCTTTGATGGATTGCTACATAACTCTGACATCTTAATCGTCTGCGTATCTCTCACTGATGGTACGAGAGGTCTCTTTAACGTAGAGGCTTTCACGAAAATGAAGCCTTCTGCGATCTTCATTAATACATCCCGAGGAGCCGTGGTCAATCAGGATGACCTTTATACTGCCTTGACGACTGGTCAGATACTTGCAGCAGGATTGGATGTGACGACCCCAGAACCTCTCCCACGGGACAGTCCTTTGCTTTCCCTATCGAATTGCACTATATCTCCACACATTGCCAGTGTTTCAAGTAAAACCCGATACGCCATGGCGGAACTTACTGCCCGAAACATAATTGCTGGTCTGAAAGGGGAGAAAATGCCTGCTCCAGCGTGTGTTGAAATATCTACGAGTTCTGCCCCCGATAAGAAAAACACTCGATTGTGACACATCGCAGTCAACAAAATGAAACTTCTGTTTAGTAAGAAATGAAAACGGGGTGGTGGATTTACACAGGACTGGATCTTAATCATATTTCACATCTGTATAGAGGACAGATATGAATTTAGCTCTGTGTATGCGATATAGAACGATATAAAATGATACAGAAATGTATTGGATAAGTAGAAGTTAAAATGTGTGATAAAGAATGATAGAGAAAAGTGTAAAGATTGATCGTTTTAAATGAAAATAATCAAACTAATAAATTGGAGTTAAATATAACTATGGCTTTATCAGTTAACACACTCAAAAGTTACCAAGTTTGTTCTGGTATATTTTTGTAGTCTACGTCTGGGAACATTTCTTAATATGTTCACAATAAAAAAAATATATAATTGTATAAATGTAAATGTACGTTCTTGCAGTTTTTCGGCAATACACATTTTACTTGATTCTGACAGAAAAGTGATTATGACGAAAGTTAACGTGAATCGTTCTGAACAACTTTTGTCATTGGCGTTTATCTGTTAGATTATACATACAAGGTATGTTTTCGCCGAAAAACGTGGACAACTTTAGTAAAAACAAAGTCTCATTGTTAATTAAAAAACTAGGAATTTGTGCAAAGAATTCCAGAAAGTTTTCAAGGATGCTTTTGACATGGTTGTCTGCAATGTTGACCACCATGACTGAATAATCTGTCTGTATTTAGGCAATTTCCCCTTATATCGATGTATCACTCCTTCCTGGCAGTTCTGTATAAAAATTCCTACGGCCCGTACATAATAGAATAATAATTATTTATTCTATCTTAAGCATTTATAAAGCTCTATATATGTTTCCTAAACCCGTCAGAGCCGAGGTAATCATGTGTAAAAATATCTAAGAGCCTGATAGGGGTCTGCACGTGCTAGACTGCAAATACAAGGCGATTATCTAACAAGAATTTTTTGTTCTTGTGCGATAGTCTGTTACGTAAGCTATGTAGCTCGTGTAGGCTGGCGGTGTTGCCTTACTTCTGCGGAAGTTGCGTTCGAAGCTATCTACATTTCCAAATATTTTTCACTGATTTAAAAATTCCTACGGCCCGTACATAATAGAATAATAATTATTTATTCTATCTTAAGCATTTATAAAGCTCTATATATGTTTCCTTTCTGGCAGTTCTGTAATTATACTGATTCACTGTCGTTCTTTAGAGTAAAGTAGCGGTAGCTAAAGACATGCCGAGGTCCAGTCTGTTTCATTCGGACAGTAGATGTGATCACGTGTTGTCGCATGCTTATGATAAGGATAATGATGCGCATAAATCGTTGGTTTTACAATTGTTTTTAAACAAAGTGAAACACCTGAATCTTACACAGTCACCCCATCGCGCGTATTCTGAGATTAGACCTATTCGTTGTCGTTCGTTAGGTTAAGTATCCCTTCTCGGAAAATAATATATTTTTTTCTAAGATAAGATCGGATAAAGAATTGTGCCTTTCATCCCCGTTCTTGTTGATTTTGACTACATTTTAATCTGATGTTTTTTTATATAATTTGCTAAGATACAATTAGTAATGAGAGTGGAATCGACCAGTATTTACACGTACACACATTATTTTCTATTAATGCATGCTTTTATTGCTAAAAGGAAATCAAAGCTAAGGTTGGGTGCTTTTCATGTTAGGAGAGAGATGCAACCTATTCAAGTTAAATTGGAATTATCATATGTTATGAAACGATCATACAGCTCTAAGGATATGCGAGACGCCAAGCAACAAACGCATTCAAACTCTCTAAGAAATGTAGGCAGACACGTTTTTCGAAGAAGGTATGATTGCACCATAGATAACTTCGATCGATCGAGAGAGTTGGGTAGCTCATGAATATTATTTACAATATATATATATATATATATATATATATATATATATATATATATATATATATATATATATATATATATATATATATATATATATGTATATATAAACACACAGGTCCACCAGTAAATGTCTAGTATTATTATTTACACAATCTAGCTACCCAAAAAGTTACTTCCAGAAAATTTAGAATGACAACTTGCACTTTTTACTGTTAAATTTCAACAGTGCAAATCCCAGTAGTTGTACCATTTGTATTGCTAATAATTTCACACAAATAATGCGACTCACCCGTAGTGCAATATATTTTGCTGATCAAATAAATATAACAAGTCTAAACTGTAAACCAAATATAATAATAAAATTGTTATTGGGCAAACCTAAGAGGTATGAAGGTCGATAACAAGATAAAAAGATCGAACATACAAAATGGTAGTCCTTTGGAATTGATTTGTGAAAATCCAGTAAGTTAGTATATAATAATTATTGACCAATAATTACAATTTTTATAAAGGAAACGAATTGTATGCAATACGATTGGCTGTCAACGGTCACCTGATACTGATCTGAACTTTTTACACATCGATACATTCTGGGACTACTTTTGGTTTTTGTACTTTTTGCAATATAAATTAACATTGCAAACACGCCATTGTGGAAAGATTGTTTCATCTTCTACTTTTCCCCAGCAAATAAATATAAATTACACATTTTTATAAATAAATATAAATTACACATTTGTATAAATAAATATAAATTACACATTTTTCAAATATTCTTTGATTGAATTGCATAGTCTATAATGTGCGGTCGTCTGCTATATAGTCGCATAAAATGGCCGATTACGGTGATGTTTCACTGCAATTTTCTGCTGAGTTTTTTTAAAATAAGAATTATGTGACACGGAGTTAAAATACATAATAGCAATGATTGAAAGGGATGACAATAGATTTGACGATGCTGCGATGGATATTAAAAGCGATAAAAAGAAAAAACAAACAACCCCAGAACAACATGGATTGATAAATTCCTTCACACAGCACTCTATGACCTCAGAGTCCCTAGCCATTCATGAACAACAGTAACAATAAAAGCGTGGGAACTGGGCCACTTCATTTTGTGGCAGCTGAGAGTTATAAACCATGATTCAATAGATCATTTGTGGAGGACTTTATTTACTCTGTGAGTGATTAGTTAAAATTTACACATCGATAAACACCCAACCATGATGATTTACTACTGTAACAGTTAAGACAAGACTTGTATCATTGAGGATGTAATGTTTGATGTGGGGTCTCTATGGTCTCCAACATTAAATGTAATGTTAAAATAAGACCATATAGTTAGTTTTGTGTCGTTATGCCCTTTTAGCTGAAAATATAATGTTAAAACTGCACATACGAACGAATAATCTTTTTCAAGTGACCCACTCACACCTATAAATTATGAATCACACATTTGTATCTACGATCCAAAGCCAATGTCTGGCTAATCGTCACGTTTCCCTTTCGGGCCTCACTCGGCACTTCTCAATTTTTTGGGGGCACTTCTCAATTTTTGGGGGGTTTGCTCCAGACTATCGAGACCCCTCTTTTTTATGTTATCCAATTTCATGGTTTTGTGTTTTTTGATTTTCTGAAGTCATATCATTATAGATGCTGTAAAGCGCCTAGCGCTTCTAAAGATTCAGCGCTATACAGAGTTCTCATTTTTATTATTATTATTATTATTATTATTATTATTATTATTATTATTATTATTATTATTATTATTGTTGTTATTATTATTATTATTATAACCCTATACATCTTTCACATGTGAACATTTGGATCGCAGGTAATCAATTTTGCTAATGAAATAAGAACTGTAAATTTGAAGACAAATTTCATAGCAACTCCAGCATCACACAGTTTCATAAAACTGAATAAGATAAATTGCATAATAACTATAGCATCCACACATTTCCATGAAATTAAATAAACGATACAAATACAACAAACAAAATAATTGAATAATACGTGCAACTAAAAATGCGTACCTTAATGCTGTTAACTTTAGATCTTGCATCTGGCACTAAACTTAGTCTTTTTCGTAAGACAGAAGACTGGCGCGATGAGAGAGAGAGAGAGAGAGAGAGAGAGAGAGAGAGAGAGAGAGAGAGAGAGAGAGAGAGAGAGAGAGAGAGAGAGAGAGAGAGAGATTAATAACATCAGTTAATGAAGGCAATATTGGGTGTAAGCACTCAAGCGGCAGCGATTTTGGAATTGGATCAAGTTCACAAGACTTTGATTCACTCTTCATCACGATAGTCCGTACTAAATCGATAAATCGGTTGTCGCTGAAATTCTGTATCATAACTGTACGGTGACGAGTCAATTGAAATTGTGTTGTCAAGCGAATCTGTAATGGTTTGGAAGAAATTTGCAAATAGGTCCAGAAGGTCTACTGGAGAGAATGTAGTTGGAAGTGGTGTACATTTGTTCCTTGACATTAGTTTGTTAGTTAATCTCGAAGAGCTCTTTGCAGCTGGAACTCTCCGTGATCTTAGTACTGTAGTGGGATAAGTCTGCTAAATGGACTACGTTTGTAACGTTCTTCTTAGCGGCTTCATAGATTTGTTTATGAATATTGAGTCTGGTGGAAAGCCAAAGCCTCTCTGCTTTTCGGCGATGTCTTTTAGCAGTGCGAAGCTGGTCTCTAATGCTGTTTTACCACGGAGAACACTTTTTTATTTATTGATACTCTGCAGTTAGTGGCAATGGCATGTTTTTCAAGCAATGCACGCAGGCGGTTATTGAGTAGTTCTGCTGTAGGATGTAAGTAAGTTTTTCGGTTTTCTCGGATGGCATGCATTAATTTGGTTTCTATTTATCATACGGATGTTACTATTAGCAGCAAATAAATGTTGAGGGTTAGATACTGATACGTCGATATGGCATATAATGCAGAGGTGATCTGATGCAAGTTCGTGGGATACAAGGGTGGATTGCAGAGTAGTATCATCAGGTCTATGAAGAAACCAGTCTAAAATGTGACCACGTTTATGGGTGGGTTGGTTAACTGACTGTTTATGGTTGAAAACATGAATGGAATCTAGGAGTGTTGACGTGTACCCCAAATACACAACCCAACAAGCATGTGTAGTGATCAATACTCCACAAACTCTATCAAAAAGGCCGCATGAAGTGACATCCATCCATTCGTCTATTAGCAACAATCTCCATTAAACCATGAACACGCGTTGCATATTGTCCGAATTCCCCACTAGATAAAACATAAAAACCGTTTTTTCAATCAATATGTGTAATAATAATATGACGTCCGTCAACTCAGATCAATTTTCAAATGGTCAGTGATTGATCATCTACGAAGACCTTATAATATTTGCCATACCAAGATTTCTGTCATCAGTGTTATACCGAATTCCATACGAAGTAAGTCAATGGCACTGTTCAAGAACTAGTGGATTATCAAGTAATTCTAAGTTAACTAATCCTGCATGATGAAAAGAATCCTTTTAATTGTGAACACCGTTACGTATGTGTTAACTTTAGCTTTCTGACAGATTATTTATGATAATTTAGGAACAGAGTAGGTAAGGACATGATATCAATTTAGGCTAAATTTCCTTGAAATCACTTTGTGGGTAGCTAGTTCTCTCTCTCTCTCTCTCTCTCTCTCTCTCTCTCTCTCTCTCTCTCTCTCTCTCTCTCTCTCTCTCTCTCTCTCTCTCGATCGATCGATCGAAAGAAAGACAGACAGACAGACGGAACAGACAGACAAAAGGAACAGACAGACAGACAAAAGGAACATACAGACAGAAGGAAAAGAAAGAAAGACAAAAGAAAGAAAAGAAAGACAAAGGAAAAGAAAGAAAAGAAAGACAAAAGGAAAAGAAAGAGAAAAAGACAAAAGGAAAAGAAAGAAAAGAAAAGAAAGAAAAGAAACAAAAACAAAGAAAAGAAAAGAAGGAAAAGAAAGACAAAAGGAAAAGAAAGAAAAGAAAGGCGAAAGGAAAAAAAGAAAGACAAAAGGAAAAGAAAGACAAAAGGAAAAGAAGGAAAAGAAAGAAAAGAAAGACGAAAGGAAAAGAAAGAAAAGAGAGACAAAAGGAAAAGAAAGAAAAGAAAACCAAAAGGAAAAGAAAGAAAATAAAATAAAGGAAAATAAAGAAAAAAAAAAAAGAACGAAGAAAAACTAAAGGAAAAGAAAGAAACGAAATAGAAAGAACGAAGAAAAACAAAAGGTAAAGAAAGAAAAGAAAAAGAAAGAACTAAGAAAACAAAAGGAAAAGAAAGACAAGAAAAGAATGAACGAAGAAAAACAAAAGGAAAAGAAAGAAAAGAAAAAGAAAGAACGAAGTAAAATAAAAAGACAAGTAAGAAAAAAAGAAAGAACGAAGAAAAATAAAAGGAAAAGAAAGAAAAGAGAAAGAAAGAACGAAGAAAAACAAAAGGAAAAGAAAGAAAAAGAAAGAACGAAGAAAAAACAAGATGAAAAGAAAGAAAAAGAAAGAAGAAAAACAAAAGAAAAAGAAAGAAAAGAAAAAGAAAGAACGAAGAAAAACAAAAGGAAAAGAAAGTAGGAAAGAAAAAATAAAGAAAGGAAAAAAGGAAAGAAAGAAAAGAAAGCAAAAAATGTAAATAAAAGAAAGAAAAGAAAGCAAAGAAAGTAAATAAAAGAAAGAAAAGAAAGCAAAGAAAGTAAATAAAAGAAAGAAAAGAAAGCAAAGAAAGTAAATAAAAGAAAGAAAAGAAAGCAAAGAAAGTAAATAAAAGAAAGAAAAGAAAGCAAAGAAAGTAAATAAAAGAAAGAAAAGAAAGCAAAGAAAGTAAATAAAAGAAAGAAAAGAAAGCAAAGAAAGTAAATAAAAGAAAGAAAAGAAAAAGAAAGAACGAAGAAAAACAAAAGGAAAAGAAAGTAGGAAAGAAAAAATAAAGAAAGGAAAAAAGGAAAGAAAGAAAAGAAAGCAAAAAATGTAAATAAAAGAAAGAAAAGAAAGCAAAGAAAGTAAATAAAAGAAAGAAAAGAAAGCAAAAAATGTAAATAAAAGAAAGAAAAGAAAGCAAAAAATGTAAATAAAAGAAAGAAAAGAAAGCAAAGAAAGTAAATAAAAGAAAGAAAAGAAAGCAAAGAAAGTAAATAAAAGAAAGAAAAGAAAGCAAAGAAAGTAAATAAAAGAAAGAAAAGAAAGCAAAGAAAGTAAATAAAAGAAAGAAAAGAAAGCAAAGAAAGTAAATAAAAGAAAGAAAAGAAAGCAAAGAAAGTAAATAAAAGAAAGAAAAGAAAGCAAAGAAAGTAAATAAAAGAAAGAAAAGAAAAAGAAAGAACGAAGAAAAACAAAAGGAAAAGAAAGTAGGAAAGAAAAAATAAAGAAAGGAAAAAAGGAAAGAAAGAAAAGAAAGCAAAAAATGTAAATAAAAGAAAGAAAAGAAAGCAAAAAATGTAAATAAAAGAAAGAAAAGAAAGCAAAGAAAGTAAATAAAAGAAAGAAAAGAAAGCAAAGAAAGTAAATAAAAGAAAGAAAAGAAAGCAAAGAAAGTAAATAAAAGAAAGAAAAGAAAGCAAAAATGTAAATAAAAGAAAGAAAAGAAAGCAAAAAATGTAAATAAAAGAAAGAAAAGAAAGCAAAGAAAGTAAATAAAAGAAAGAAAAGAAAGCAAAGAAAGTAAATAAAAGAAAGAAAAGAAAGCAAAGAAAGTAAATAAAAGAAAGAAAAGAAAGCAAAGAAAGTAAATAAAAGAAAGAAAAGAAAGCAAAGAAAGTAAATAAAAGAAAGAAAAGAAAGCAAAGAAAGTAAATAAAAGAAAGAAAAGAAAGCAAAGAAAGTAAATAAAAGAAAGAAAAGAAAAAGAAAGAACGAAGAAAAACAAAAGGAAAAGAAAGTAGGAAAGAAAAAATAAAGAAAGGAAAAAAGGAAAGAAAGAAAAGAAAGCAAAAAATGTAAATAAAAGAAAGAAAAGAAAGCAAAGAAAGTAAATAAAAGAAAGAAAAGAAAGCAAAGAAAGTAAATAAAAGAAAGAAAAGAAAGCAAAGAAAGTAAATAAAAGAAAGAAAAGAAAGCAAAGAAAGTAAATAAAAGAAAGAAAAGAAAAAGAAAGAACGAAGAAAAACAAAAGGAAAAGAAAGTAGGAAAGAAAAAATAAAGAAAGGAAAAAAGGAAAGAAAGAAAAGAAAGCAAAAAATGTAAATAAAAGAAAGAAAAGAAAGCAAAAAATGTAAATAAAAGAAAGAAAAGAAAGCAAAGAAAGTAAATAAAAGAAAGAAAAGAAAGCAAAGAAAGTAAATAAAAGAAAGAAAAGAAAGCAAAGAAAGTAAATAAAAGAAAGAAAAGAAAGCAAAGAAAGTAAATAAAAGAAAGAAAAGAAAGCAAAGAAAGTAAATAAAAGAAAGAAAAGAAAAAGAAAGAACGAAGAAAAACAAAAGGAAAAGAAAGTAGGAAAGAAAAAATAAAGAAAGGAAAAAAGGAAAGAAAGAAAAGAAAGCAAAAAATGTAAATAAAAGAAAGAAAAGAAAGCAAAGAAAGTAAATAAAAGAAAGAAAAGAAAGCAAAGAAAGTAAATAAAAGAAAGAAAAGAAAGCAAAGAAAGTAAATAAAAGAAAGAAAAGAAAGCAAAGAAAGTAAATAAAAGAAAGAAAAGAAAGCAAAGAAAGTAAATAAAAGAAAGAAAAGAAAAAGAAAGAACGAAGAAAAACAAAAGGAAAAGAAAGTAGGAAAGAAAAAATTAAGAAAGGAAAAAAGGAAAGAAAGAAAAGAAAGCAAAAAATGTAAATAAAAGAAAGAAAAGAAAGCAAAGAAAGTAAATAAAAGAAAGAAAAGAAAGCAAAGAAAGTAAATAAAAGAAAGAAAAGAAGGCAAAGAAAGTAAATAAAAGAAAGAAAAGAAAGCAAAGAAAGTAAATAAAAGAAAGAAAAGAAAGCAAAGAAAGTAAATAAAAGAAAGAAAAGAAAAAGAAAGAACGAAGAAAAACAAAAGGAAAAGAAAGTAGGAAAGAAAAAATAAAGAAAGGAAAAAAGGAAAGAAAGAAAAGAAAGCAAAAAATGTAAATAAAAGAAAGAAAAGAAAGCAAAGAAAGTAAATAAAAGAAAGAAAAGAAAGCAAAAAATGTAAATAAAAGAAAGAAAAGAAAGCAAAGAAAGTAAATAAAAGAAAGAAAAGAAAGCAAAGAAAGTAAATAAAAGAAAGAAAAGAAAGCAAAGAAAGTAAATAAAAGAAAGAAAAGAAAGCAAAGAAAGTAAATAAAAGAAAGAAAAGAAAGCAAAGAAAGTAAATAAAAGAAAGAAAAGAAAAAGAAAGAACGAAGAAAAACAAAAGGAAAAGAAAGTAGGAAAGAAAAAATAAAGAAAGGAAAAAAGGAAAGAAAGAAAAAAAAGCAAAAAATGTAAATAAAAGAAAGAAAAGAAAGCAAAGAAAGTAAATAAAAGAAAGAAAAGAAAGCAAAGAAAGTAAATAAAAGAAAGAAAAGAAAGCAAAGAAAGTAAATAAAAGAAAGAAAAGAAAGCAAAGAAAGTAAATAAAAGAAAGAAAAGAAAGCAAAGAAAGTAAATAAAAGAAAGAAAAGAAAAAGAAAGAACGAAGAAAAACAAAAGGAAAAGAAAGTAGGAAAGAAAAAATAAAGAAAGGAAAAAAGGAAAGAAAGAAAAGAAAGCAAAAAATGTAAATAAAAGAAAGAAAAGAAAGCAAAGAAAGTAAATAAAAGAAAGAAAAGAAAGCAAAGAAAGTAAATAAAAGAAAGAAAAGAAAGCAAAGAAAGTAAATAAAAGAAAGAAAAGAAAGCAAAGAAAGTAAATAAAAGAAAGAAAAGAAAGCAAAGAAAGTAAATAAAAGAAAGAAAAGAAAGCAAAGAAAGTAAATAAAAGAAAGAAAAGAAAGCAAAGAAAGTAAATAAAAGAAAGAAAAGAAAGCAAAGAAAGTAAATAAAAGAAAGAAAAGAAAGCAAAGAAAGTAAATAAAAGAAAGAAAATGCAAAGAAAGTAAGTAAAAGAAAGAAAAGAAAAGAAAGAGAAGAAAGAAAAGAAGAAAAAAGAAAGAAACAAAAAGCATTAATGGCAAAAAATCGTATGTGATGGAAATGTGATTGCCATATGCTTTCATATATAGAAAATAAGAGACGTTGGTTTACATGCTGTTCAAGAGCACTCCCGTTACAATTTTTTGTTGTTGCAAATTTAAAACAAAATACAGAAAACAGTGCATGTACGTGTATTCATCATCAAAATGAATAGGATTGAAATACTGTTGGATAAAATCTTTACCCGATCTTATCTTGGAAAATATATTACATGTTTATGAGTCGCTGTGTTAAAATTCGGGTGATTGGCTTTGTTCATAAGACCACCGAATTATATAATATCGTTATTTTAAGGATGCAACGCAAATGATCAAGATAGTTAACTGTCACCTCCGCTATCCAACAGGAGCCCCACATGGCTTTTCTGTTAAAGAAAATCCATATTGAAATAGACCGGTCCTCTCTACGTCTTTAGCTATCGCTACGTTAACCCCAAAAGACAGGGAATGAGAATATCCTCAGAAGTCGAAGGAGTGATACATCGATAGAAGAGAAAATTGGCTGAAAAATAACCAGTCATAGCTAAAGTAGGTATGGTCACGTACAAACATGTCAAAAACATCATTGTACCTTTATGGAATTATATCAACAAGTTCCTAGCTGTTTTAATTCACAATAAAACTTTGGTTTTACTAAACGTGTGCACGTTTTTCGGTAATAGCTTATTTTTTTTTTACAATCTGGCAGAAAAGCGTCAGTGACTCAAGACAACGTTAATCACAGGCACTTTACTTTCAGATTAAGAATAATTAGTTGCCAAACACATGTGCCAAAACGTATTTTTTACAGAGCGAGACAGCGGGCTTTTAAGCAGCTAGATTTTGGTAGAAAATCAGAGTACACGTGCTTTAATTGTTCCAGTTCCGCTATCAGATAAATTGTGCCATACCTAAAGTACATTCTAGTGTTAATAAATTATTACATACTTAATCATCACCCAAAAATGCCAACTGAACATAGCGCATGTTCAAGTTTGAGGAAAAGATAGTCTCGTTTTCCAAAATCTCAACTTCATTAACCGTGATAAATATGATTCTAAAATTCATCACACCTTGAATTGCTAAAATCTACAGAAACGAAATCAGCAGCAGAGAGGGTGAACCTCACAACCTTTTCAGACAAAAAATCGATTGAATCTTTAAAACAAAAAATAGAGCCTTCCGTCGAAATCTCATATTTTAACCCAAAAAAATAAGTCTCCATTTGGCAAACGGAGACTTTACGATTTTTCAATCAATTTTGGTCACAACGTTGTTGTCGTTCACCCTCTCTGCTGCTAAAGCTTTCAGTTCTGGTTAGCAAAAATAATAAATGATTTTAACCGAATATTTGATCCAGTCCTTAGGATCTCACAAACAGACTAATCGCTAACACCTCCTCTTGTAGATCAATTAGATTATTGGACTGATCTGTGAGTTTGAAATTAATTCTTGTTAGCGAATCATTATGACACCGCATATAGACTGGATTAACCGGAGACTCGATTATTAAAAATCCTGGAGGGGCTATTGGTGCAAACGAATAAAGAATATATCCTTGCTGAGCTTGATTTGATCGTTCGAGATTAATTTGATAGCTTCCTTCGATAACATCGCATACTAAATTGAGCGCAATCACTGAGGATATATTCACGTTGAACGGAGCGATATATCTGCCGCCACCATCTGGGTCATTATTATGTTTGAGGATTTTTATTTCCTGTGATGCTGTTTTTCTCCATGCATCATGAATTATTTTGAAACCAACATCGATGGTGTCACTGAGAATTTTTTTTAGTTCTGGTACGTTATATCCTGGTAGTTTGACTGTTGGGATATCCTTGACGGGGATACTAAGGGTTGATGCAAACCTTATTCTCGATTGCGGGTTATCGTCATCTAATATATCCTGAATAATTTTTAAATTAAATGTTTCCATATCGTCGATAATTTTATTGCATGTTTCTACGACGCTGATAAATTCATCTTGGGTGAGAGAGCCGGATTTAAGAGATATTAACAACAGTGAAAAATCATTATTCATTGCTGTGAAATTTTCAACGATTTTAGGTTTGTCAATAAAATGATGTCCCTCTATTTCCTCCCCTTCCTTCTCTTCCCCAGTTGCGTGGTATCCGAGACCAAAAAACTCTATAGTGATTCTGTGATCTTTATAACTCTTTATTCTATTATCAGGTTTTATCCTGTCTGTGATATAATCAGTTTTTTGTGGTTCTGGTAAATCAACGGTTTTCCCCCCTGGTGGTAATTCAGGCCATCCTAGTACGGTTCTAATAGAACTCTGATAGATATCTACGACGTATCCTTCTGTGCTTATCTCAATTGCGGATGATAGCGTCGGCTCATGAACCGTTATAGCGATTTTCGATTCTGTTCCAGTAATCGATTTTATTCTACGCGCGAATTCATTATTGATTTGTTCGATTTGGTATGACCCTGTTGGTATCGAAACAACGTTCCAGTCTGGAGTCCCGTCGTCTTTATTCTTATTCGCAAATACCAGTGAATTATTCGGTTGTTGACCACCAAATGATTTTGATCTGATATTAGGCCAACTGTGATACACTCGTAGTTTTGCTAGCGCTATCTCCTTCACGGGGACTGGGCTAGGGAAATTCACACTGAATTCAGGATTCGTTGATGTTATTGATATCATGCTTGTTTGTACTGGGTTCGTGTTCTCCACTATTCGTTGAAGTAATTCCATCGGTGTTGTCATTGTTATTATACTGTTGTTGTCGCTCTAATTTTGATATCGCGGAATCGTGAATACTGACCATCACTGAGAACTCACTATCTGATATCGTTGAGGTTATTGAGATCATTCTGGTTTTCGGGTTCGTGTTTTCTAATTCCATCGGTGTTGTCATTGTTATTATACTGTTGTTGTCGCTCTAATTTCGATATCGCGGAATCATAAATACTGGCCATCGCTGAGAACTCACTATCTGATATAATCGTATTATCGAGTGACGACGATATCATCGAGGATAATTACGAGTATGCGGTTGATACAATATGAAATTGAATTAAGTAATCTTGCAGTTTACTCTGGCTGCATGATGATATCTTTTTTGTTATCCCGGTCGATATACCCGCGATTGTAGCCGCTGCAGAAATGCAAATTGGAACTACGACCGGGGCAATCATTGTAACCGATGCAAGTATTATTCCGGCGCCAGCGAGAACGCCTGACACCGAGTACACAGTAACATCAATTGCGGTGATTCTTCGTCGGTATTTTTTCATTTTTTCACGATAACGCTCAGAAAGTGATTTCAAGTTCGCGGAAAATTGTTTCACGGTATCATATCGATATCGATGCGATTGTGATTCCATTGACTCTGTCAACGGGATTATTATCGGTTCAATTGATTTCGTTGACTCCGTCAATGATGTCATTGTTATTTTAAACCCGCTAGTGTTTTCAATTATTCGCCATCGTTAGCCGGAAAAATTATCTACGAGTTCTATACACCAGGCTATTTTTGATCTAATGGTGGAGCTATCAACCGCGACGAAGTGAAAGCTTTGTGTTATGCCAGTCTCGATAATTAACGTCGCGACGCCACCAGAGTAGGTTTTACCGCCCGCAATCATATTAAATTGATCGATAGAGGCCCACGTTAACCTATAGATAGCATCAACCTTCGCTTCCCCACCCCACAAGAGATCGACGATAATTCCAACAGTATCTTCTTCTCTTATCCAATCCACGATTCCATGATTGATCGTATACACGATATTTTTAATGCGCTTGTGCGGAATCCTTACCTTTTCAAGATTTTCTATTAGTTTAGAAATATCGAGATAATTTGCCTTGATTTCATTTTCATTCATCATCCTCCCCGCGTCCTTGTTAAAAAAGAATAGCTATAGAAAGTTTTTAATTTCAGCGAGAGTCATGCCAACCACAGGTGGAGTTCCAAAGAACTTACCAACAATATTTCTTCGAAAAGCATTACAACCTCATATATGATCATCCAGCTCACGGCCGTGGGCGTCAGTCGCGTCGGTGATTGTAGACACAAGTGCGCCTGGTTTAAGTTGTCCATCCTTGGAATACAGCGCAATAGAGTTTTCAGCGGCGTCGCGCTGCCGTATCAAAATGTTATCCGCGGATATATTACTGGTTTTAAGTCGTCCGTCGCTGGAATACAGCGCAATAGAGTCTTCAGCGACGTCGCGTTGTCGTGTTAAAATGTCGTCCGCGGATATATTACTGGTTTTAAGTCGTCCACCGCTGGAATACAGCGCAATAGAGTTTTCAGCGGCGTCGCGCTGCCGTATCAAAATGTCATTTACGGATATATTACTGGTTTTCAATTTACCCTTTAGATCTTGAAATACAACTATTTCGTTCGGGTCAACACTTGTTAAATTTAACGTCTCAGCGATTTCATCTTTAATTTTTTTTTTATATCACCCGTCGCAGTGTCATCGGGTTTGGGTTTCAGAGGTCTTCCCCAAATATCAATCATGTTATTACAAAACTCTTTCTCCCTCTAAAATCTTTGTTGACGACTTCGTCGTTGCCAGTGATTACTGGTGTATTCATTTACGACAACATGTGGTGGTTTTCCCCTTGGGTTACCCAAGGAGTTAGAAATAGCGTTAAGGACATTTAATACTTCGCTGCCACATATTGGTGGGTCATTCATTTGTTGTGTTGGTAGTGTAGAATACCAAGTCTTCATTGGAAAAGTTTTTATATACCGCATAAACTCTTTTGGTGGGGCTAATCCATATGAATCAAAATAGACAATCCCACGTGGATCAAAAGCGTATGCAACCCAGTGAGTTCCAGGTCCGGTGCTGTTATCTAAATTAATGATTCCGGTTTCAGTGTTGTTTGGTTTTCTCGGTAATTGATCTCTCATAAAGACACCTCTGAAATTTTTAATCGCCAGTTTTTTAGCAGTATCCATTAAATCAAAATTGGACATAGGAATCAAAGATTCCCGAGTCAAAGACTCTCCAACTAAGAAACCGGTCATAGTCTCAGGCCTTTTCCGCTGTACCATGAATACGGGGTTCCTGGTAGTCTTAGACCCTTTCCGCTGTACCATGAATACGGGGTTCCTGGTAGTCTTAGACCCTTTCCCTTTTTTTTATATCCTCGTCCCTTCTTCGGTTCATATGATTGAGCAATGCCTTCTTCCGCTTTTGTTCCCAAGGCTCCAGCTGCCCCCAATGCGACCGCTTTTGCAACTGCTGGTGCGGCCGCTGCAATTAATCCTGGAATCGCAGCAAACAACGGGAATATACCGCCTGTTTTCATCATATTTTTGATAGCAGCCTCAGAAAGACTAATCTGGACACCCTTTTTTGCTACAAGTGCATCATTGAAATATTTTATTTGACGAGTTGTCAACGACAACTTATTCTGACCACCAGTCATTTGATTGGGTTTCAGCGTGATTGTGGTTCCACATTGCTTAGCCGATTTGGATTGCAATTTTTTTAATTGACCAGGTGTCAACGCAACACTGATATTACTATACGACATTATACATAATAGATTGATTCTAAATCGTAAATTGTAAAGCAATCGTTTACAATTTCAATTATAGATTTTCCACTGGTGCATCTACCACTCTCATTCTTCCTCCAGCACCTTCAAGTAGCATTGATTTATCACTGAGAATGACAGCAACTGCTCTATAATTAGCAATAGCACCACGAAGCACATTAGCTCTAAAATGTATATCAACGACAGACTGTCTTGTTAAATCAAGATGTTCCAGTGAAAAGTAATAGATCGGATACAGATTCTTAAAGTCGTATTGTGATATTTGCAAACCAGTATCGACATTTTGATCACGTGCCATAAACGACAACAACCTATGATACACGCGTGCAATATGATTTTGACCGTAATCAAGTTGTACATCTTCAGATGGTTCCTGCTGGCCGTTTATTCTCAGTGAGACGTCTTTAACACCTAATGGATCAAATATCATATGACTGAAACGTTGATCGCCAACTCGTGTGTCATCCTGTAACGCAATAAATATATGACGTGGCGCAGCAGTGCCTTGTTTTGGTGCTAGATTCCAAGTGAATAACCCGTTGATATTTGATTGTTTAACATCTGTACTCACGGTTAGCCAACTTAGTAACGATTTTCCTCCATGGTCCATAAATGATAGTAATCGTTCTTCTGCGGTGATTGATGGAGTCAACACTGGCATCCACAATGATATTTTTGTTAAATTGACTTTACCGGCATCATCATTTACATGATCTGCAGCTGGGTTTGCTGGAATCCTCCAAATTGCTTCATTATCATCACTCTTTCGTAAAAGCGATACTGTATGCTTCGCCCCGTAGATAACTTTTCTGACGTTTCTACAGAATCCAAATATGTGGTGCAGTGGAATCGCGCATGAAAATGATTTACGCGCTCCTTGCAACATTAAAATACGTGTCGCAACTCCTAGATTGAAATTAGGGTCATTGTTTATAATCATATCCTCGGCATCTATATTAGCATTACCAGCATTATTCTTTGGTCGTCTTACAACAAATTGATTTCCTCCAGCGGTATTTTTATTATCCTTTGCAAACATCATAGAAGGTCCTGCTGATCTTGTATAATCATCAGAATATCTCGCTAACCCGATTATTGTTGTAGTCACATCAACATTACGATCTATCAGCAGCTGTTACAAGTTCTCCTTTTACTTCATTAAACGCTTCAGCGGGTAGAAAATATTTACTGGTATCATGAACCTGAAGTTCAATTCGCGATCGACTTTTTGGGTCTATTGCATGATAGGCGTAATATTGATAATCGCGTACAGAATCATCCTTGCCAACTGGGACGTCTATATCAAACGCTGGATCAGGTGACTTTTTGAACATTTTATTCTATTTATCAGAGTCTAAATCGTAAACGATTTTCATCGTCGTAGTTTTTTAAAACCGCTTCCTGCTATCATATTTGCAATATTGCTTTGGTCGGGGGTTATCAACGACGCTAGTTTTTCATCTACTGCGTTATTTATAATTTTATTAACACTTGCATGCATTTCCGCTGTAGACGGTAACGGTTTCTTTCGTCGTCGCACCAATGATGTTATTTTATTCTCCGCGGCTGAAAACGCTTTTCCGGCAAGATCTCCAACAGCACTAATAACCTTATCACGAATAACATCAATTGCTTTCATTGATAATTGTTTAGCCAACGGCATCACTTTTGGAGCCATTCTCGCAAATAACCCTGCAATGATATTACCTAAACCATCTCCGTAGTATGCTCTATAAACCGGAAACCGTGAATTAACTACATAGACGGGGGTTGGTTTGTCATGGTTGTAGTGTATGATCATTATTTGAAATCAGAAACAATTTTTCAATTGTAAATTCAGTCACTATGATACCCACTTTCCACTAACTCGCCAATGAAATCTCGACATGTGCTGATATCCATGATACCACCTTGAAATAACCGTCTACGGATATCAACTGCTTCATTAATTATTTCCGGTGAGTTATTTCCAGCTCGGAACCCTCCTACAAGAACTTCTAATCGTGATATATCACTGAGAACACTACCAGGACAGGTCCCACTGGAATCTTGCAATCCACTTCCGCTATAACCAGTTGCTTCATCTAGTTTTTCTAGTTTTTCTAAATCCGTTTCTTGTAAATAATCAAGAGTATCATCATAATCATCATCATCAGGTGGTAGTTGTTGTTGTTTTTTAGGAGAGTAGAATACTTTCTTTGCAGGTTGCTGTCGCTTTCTTTGCAATTTTGGCGGTTTTTGTTGTTGTTTTAGTTCTTCAAATTGTTTATACACTATACCCATCGCATTGATATATTCGATGTATGATGCACTATCTGTCTTAATTTGACTTTTTTTTTTCAGTTTTGATTTTGTAGAATATATCAGCCAAGTGAGTTATACTTCTAACAAACTTGTGATGTTCTGGTGTCAAAATTTTTTTCCTGTTTTCATAAGTCTTAACAACAAGCGCAGGAATTTCTGTTGGATCAGTCCCATCAATTGCTGCTAACCCTTCCTCGTTAAATCTCACGCGTAAATCATCTACTGTTCTTTTTGATTCCATTTTTTGTACAGCCTGTTTTGTTTGTTCAGTTTTCGCTGCTATTTTTTCGAGTTCACCGATAACAGATTTCCCCGTCTCGGGAACATCTCCCCTTATAGCACGCTCTACCCCGTACGTTGCTGTGGTTACTGGTTTAAACAATTCTTCAGATCCCTCAGCAAAATCAGTCTGAAGACTCTGTCCTTGCTGCAGTTTATTTCATACAGAGTCGCGAATTGGTATAAATCTCCTTATTGCATCTAGTCGTTCACGAGCCAATCTAGTTGTTAATGCTTCATTGACCATTATTTGAAATCAGAAACAATTTTTCAATTGTAAAACAATTTTCCCGAATCTGACCTAACAGACATGTCGGATGATTTTTAACATCACCGTGGAAGTATTTAACAGCTCTATCATTGATGAGGAAAGTCACATAATTGCTATAAATAAAATAATACTGTGACTTTCCTCATTCTGAACCGTCCATCAATTTTTTATTCACTGATTTTGACATTTTCAATCAAAAAATGCTAAACAAAATGAAAATCTCTCTGAGGGGGGTCGACGACAAAATCTCTTTGAGGGTCGGTCACGGTCAAAATTGTTCATTTTCTTGAATTAACGCCCGTAGGTTTCTAATTTTAGAATTAACTTCCTTTTTCAATTCGTATTCGTTACCTAATTCTTTTCGTATTCCCTCTACGATAGTATATAACGGAACAAACACACCTACTTCACTGGAAAATGCAAGAGAGTCCCGAATAGAATTTTGAATTTTTTTGATGAGCGCATATTTCTTTGGTAGCATATATTTATTGTTGTTTACTCCGTATTCTATATCCTGAAAATCTGACACAATTTTATCAGGATTTAACCCATCTGATAGTTTGATATCCTGATTTTTCAATTTTGCTATTTCAACTATAATGCTATTAATTTTTTCAGAATTCATATTCTATAATAATGATATACTTCTAATTGAAAAATATGACGCATCATGCATAACTGAATTGAACTTTTTGTCCGCTCTTTTTTGAAATCGCAGTCTTGGTTATTCCCTCGGCAACGAGTCGTACAGATGGTCGACAAATATCGAAGTGCATACCGGCTTCATACATTGATTGAAATATTTTTTCTTAGTTAGTTGCCATATTAAAAGATTTTACTGGTCTCGCTTTTTTGAGCATTTTCCAGTCTTTCCTCGTTTGGAATTCTCACTTGGGGTAACAGCTTCTAGATTTGATAAAGAATTAATCTGAGGATTGGAATCTTTATGATCAATAACAAAACTATCTTTGATCAATCCATTATGACATTCATACACGAAACGATGGCAGTAATATTTCTTCTTTCCCCCAACAGTAAACATCAAATATCCCATACCATTATCCCACCCAACTGGTTTCTTCAGTCTACAGTGTCTGATAATACCATCACTGGATGCTTCATAATTTGTAATCATAGGGTGTGGTCTGAATTCTTGGTTCATTCGTATACTAAAACTATTTGTCTAATTCAGTGTTTGGTCTAATAATGAATCTTTCGATATAGTCTTGAGGAGTTCTTATGACTCTGTCGCTAACTTTGTCCGGGGCAGAGTTAAGGTCAGTGTCAGAATTTTTGATTGAAAATTCATATGATTTTCCATTTTTTATTCTTTTATCATAATAACGCTTCAACTCCCTGTATCGCTTTCCACCACAACCGATACACAATTGCGATTTTCCCCTGACCCCAACCCCACATCGAATGCAGGGCAACGGACCAAGGCTTCCACGTCGAAAACTTTGCATATGATACCCACAGAATTCATTTCTGCATGATTTGTTACACGGTGTCGTTGATCCAATCATGAGCCATTTGCAGTGATTCATTATACATAAATCTTTCATTTAAATGCTTGTTTTAATTATAGTATGGAGGAGTTCAAGAGATTATCGAAAATTAAGCCTTGGAAAAATGTTAAATTCATTGATTATACCATGAAAGAATTCCAGAGATTATCGAAAATTAAGCCCTGGAAAAATGTTAAATTCAATCTCGATAAGGAGTTCCAAAGATTATCGAAAATTAAGCCCTGGAAAAATGCTAATTTTAATCTCGATAGAGTCTCTGACACACCAAAACGTCTAATCGGTGATAGAACTATACTGGGTAAAATCAGGGAGTGTTTTAATGAATTCTACCGAGACGGTGCAGTACACTGTTGGTCGACATTTCGAATTATCAATGATGTCAATGTACCCAACATCGATGCTACTATGAACGATGAAAGAGCAGCTGAGATAATTTCACATCTTGGCCCGCCAAGGGGCTGGAAATCCAAAGGATTTTCATTGCAAAGTAATTCCCAAAAGAAGTATTTTTTCAGAATAAAATTCATTATCGAAGTCGAAGGCAAATGGATTATTAGGGATAAATTTGAACCAATCCTTAGGGATAAAAAACTGTCATTGTGAGTAGAGATTCCAAACCAGGAATTCTAACTGGAATCGACAAACCACACTACGAGAGATCTTATCCTGTAACAGCAATCGTTTATGGAATATACCCGTTAAATGATAAACCCGATATTGCAAAACTAGCTTCTATGAAATATTCTAGTTCACTGAATTGTGTAGCAACACGTGTAATGGAACACTTCACAAATGCATCCCGAGGAAATAAACTAACTGATCTGCGACGTAGGAAAATAACCGAATGGGAACTGACAGTGAAACAGCACGGTGCAAAGATTTCTGATATAGCTAAATTAGAAACATTATTAAAATTCCCAATATCAGTAACGACAATAACCTGGGAAGTATTACACGAACCGAAATATAAATTACAAGGAGCGCCAATACAGATTATTGATCATAACGAACACGCGTGGACACCTGCAGTAACAATATTTCCACGAGAACGAATCGTGAGATATATCCCCCAAGAATTCGTCGGGGATGTTTTTTTATAATGAGAAATTATTCGATGCTATTCATGCGTTGTGTAAAGATGATCCTGTGTCAGTATGGTTACTTAGAAGTGATGAAGATCCCGAAATAGGATTTGATCAATTTGTAAGACCAAATGGTGAATTATATCGCGTTGAAGAATTAGATAACAGAATGAGAAAAATCGCTAATGATTTTTCACCGGAGAGTTTCCATGAAAAACTACTCACGGATAGTTTTACTATTCCATCAGTGGTAGCTCACTTTGCAAGAGAAAAAAACTCATGGCGTCCAACACGAAGTGATTTTCTCGAAGATGTTAAATCGAGCTGCGTCGTATTTGGTCATAGTGGACTATGGAATACAAAATACCACCGCGAGGGTATGATTTCAATTGATATATCCGCGTGTTATCCTGGGAGTTTTCTCGGGTATGGAGAATGCGCTGAGTACTTTAAACGATTTGGACACCCCACGCATGAAATGACTCGTGTTGCGATTAATGGTCCATTGCCTGATTTTGATTTAACCGGATTCGCTCGTGCGATATCATTCGAATTAGCTACAGGGTTACATCCGTGTAGTTATCTTTGGCTTGGTAGACATATATCTGAAAAGGCCTGGATGCCAATAGTGTTACTACGATATATGATTGATTGTGGTATGCTAATATCGTTGATTGTCAGTGAAGCGATTATATCTTATCGAGCACAGAAATCAGTCTGGTTACCACAACCCGATCTAGATAGAATAATTAGCGAACAGCGAAAACAATTTCCAGATGGAAATTCTTCGAATTTCAGTGAAGAACAATTCATGAATTGGTCTAAGAAGTTATTTGAAATTAAAAAAGAACAAGCAAAAGATTTTGGACGAAGAATAATCGGTAAATTTACCCAGGGTGGAAGATACGACAATGCAAAATATTCTTCGAGGTTGATCATAGACGTCGCTGAATACGATTTTATTGTAGCGGATTTAACGAAACAGGGAAAACTTGTATCCCGTAAGGATGCTTTTCTATCCAATGGTGAGAAATTAGGTACGGTTGTTACCTACTGTGATGGATATAATTCCCAGTACACACATTTGAGAGGTTCTATGCTAGCCTATGCTTCTATTAATCTATTTTCGATGATAAATAGATTTCCTTATACCGCGGTTAGAGTAGCCACTGATTCGATGTATATACACAGTAAATACAAATCAGCTGTAGCGGCATTCACAAATCCCGAGGAAGCGTGGGGGCGTTGGCGATTTAAAAAGGAGATGCTACATGAGTATTGTGAATCCGCAGACGTTACCATGGATGATAAATATCTTTCGTGTAACCGTATTGAAATTCAATCAGAATTTTCTAATGCACCACCGGTATCTGATCCAATATGTAGATATAAGACAGTTTATTTAAACGGTTGTGGTGGGTCAGGAAAGACAACTCGTGCAATTGAATTATTTCGTCGGTCAACCATGATTGTGTTAACACCAACTCACAGACTCGCCAGAGAGATGATACAGCGAGGGGTAAATGCCTGTGCTTATCACAGTTTTTTTCGATGGAAGGGTGACAAATGGACCCCTGATCGAATGGGTGATAAATTCATTCCTGAAATCATAATTTGGGATGAAATATGCACAGTGTCATTAGATGTATTACAAACATTTCTTGAATAGTTGTTAAACAAAAACACAAAAAGTCGTCATGTGCGATGATCACGGCCAACCACCGCCATTTATCGGTGCATCCCCACATGAATGGCTAAAGGGTTTTGTAGACTATTATGAAGAAATTAACACTGATTATAGATCACTTGATGAACGATTACGAGAATTCAAAGCGCTAATTAGATTACAACCGGATAGAATCCAGTAAGAAATAGCCCGTGAGGTGATTTCGGAAACTCCAATGAATGATTTTTGGGAAACGTGGAGACCAAACGATTTGATAATTGCAAGTAGAAAAATAGTCAGAGACACACTTCAGATGAAGTTATTTGAAACGCATAAAGAAAAATTTGCAACACTTCCAGTACCGTTGTGTTATAGGCCTTCGGATACACGAAAACAGAATATCGAAGTTGATATTCCAGGACAGCGTGAAAAACAAATTCTCGTATTAAATGATATTGTGCTGGTTGATATCAGCGTCGTTGAAGATGCATTGCGTGCTAATAAATCCCCATGGACGCTAGGATACGCAGCAACAATACACTCCTCACAGGGATTGACTATATCGGATAAAATTGTTTGGATGGTGGATAATCGCATCGAATGGTCGAATTTAGTCTATCTCGCAGTATCCAGAGTACGAAAAATAAATCAGCTTAGAAGAATTGTCCTTGAAAATCCTAATGACACAACAATGGATGATATTGATGTTAAAATTATTGATAAAAAACTCTCCGGTGACAAACAACAAGACAAAAAACAACGAGAATTTGATATTGATGCTGAATTAATAATCACTTTGAAGAAACATCAGAATAATCACTGCGCAAGTTGCAATTGTATAATGCGTTGGCAGTATTCGGATAAAGATCCTCGCCAATTTACCGTAGACAGAAAAAAAAAAACAATCTCGGTCATGTCAGAAACAATGTGATGTTGACTTGTCTTGAGTGCAATAGACGCAACGGCGCTAGTTAAGACCCCGTGGTGGTAATTGAGTATCCTCGGGTATTACTTGCAGTTGTTGTCGAGTGAATCCTCGTTGAGGGGCAGTTGAATCCAGTCTATAGATTGCTGGTCTACCAGTTGATCGTGTTATGCCGGATATTTTATGCGCGGTAACACTCCAAATAGGATCAGTAGCCCTTTTTGTGCCACCTTCAAGCTCTCCTGGTTCGTATAAATACCTAACAGTGACATTACTACCAAGAATGGGCTGAGAAATGCTAGAATCCTCTTGTGAAATCCCTTGAATTTCCATTTTAGGTATAGACTTCTTTTTAATCGCGTTGATAGGTTTCATGTGAATTGTTCTAGTAATCTCATTATTCAGTGCGGTAATCACAGCTGGTAATCTTTTAACCCATTCACGGGATCGCTTTTCTTGGATGAATTCTTTTGCGTATTGATATCCAAATAACCGCTCAGCAATAGTCCGATTAAACCGTTCAACAATTGCCTGATCACGATGTAACGCAGTATGCCCCCGTCTGATGGTGACATTATGATGTTTCATTGTAGATGCAACCACACCTTAAAATTCCTTGCCAGGATCAACTTGTAACAGATTTGGCCAACGCAGAGGACCTCGTCGATAAATCCTTTCAAATGCAGAAGCGACTTCAGTTGATGATTTTGTTTTCAGCGGCTCTGCTTTTTTGTATCGACTCGCAACATCAACTACGGTTAACGCGTATTTGCAACCACGATCATGTGGCAGAAATAGTATATCAGCTTGATGAACTTCATTAGGGACAGTCACATCAAAATGCGAGTAGTGAATTTGTTTAGGCGGTGGTAGATAAATGTGCCATATAGCCTGTTTGGATAACCAATTAGCCGCAGTGGTTTTTTTTTCACTTTTGCAGCGCTAGCGAGTTTATTGATTGCAGCGCTACCCCGCCAGTATCCTTTTGGAGAATAATAAATAGATTCCATGTTGTTATTAATTACCAGCACCTAAGATCAATTTGCTTTTCATAGCCGATTTTATCAAAAATGAAGCTAATTTTTCTTTGAAGGATTTATCAGGAATAACATTTAATGCATGAATTAATTTCACATCTGCTAGATGCCTGTGTTGCAAATCACTGCTCTTATATGCAACATCATGAGCGTGAGTTGCCTTATCAATGGCGTTTATTGGTTCTTCACCGAGTTTGGGTTGGTTATGATTATTGAGTCTGATATCAAGTCTTGTTCCCGGTCCACAGTAGCTATACCCTGGAAGGTGTTTTTCTCCTGGATACTTAGCCCATGGGGTTCCAGGGAGCTTTGCCAATTTGGCTGCGATATCACCTCCTGTTTTTTTTTTTTAAATCATCAGAAATGATAGCGTTTCCTGCAGATCTCATAGACACAAATCTAAATTTCTTTGTACCACATTGTACGCATTTACCAGAAAGCGCTGATCGGTTATTTTTAGTTGTAATCGTCGTCAAGTCATCTGTGCCAGTACGCGTTTTACACTTCACACAATATAGATCCATAATTTATTTATAGAGATGTGGATATAATTGATTTTTCAGCGACTAAAGCAAGAGAACCAGTTAAGCATCATGCAGCGCTACCAAACTCTATCCGGATGATTGTAATCGGACCATCTGGATCCGGCAAGACGCAATTGTTGCTCAATTTAATAATGAGATGGATGATGTGGGATAAGTTGTATTTGGTTGCTCCTAGCGTAGATGATCAACGATGTTATGAAGTGTTAAAGGATTTTAACGAGAATGCATCAGAAATTAAAGGCGAGAACGTCGTTGATTTTATAACCGATATTGACGAGGCACCATCAGTAGAAGATCTCGATGGAAGTATCAACAATTTAGTCGTATACGACGATGTGATGTTAGACAATAAAAAAAAACCCAGCTAGGATATTTTCCCGAGGCAGGCATAAAAGCACGGACGTGATATATGTCACTCAACGCTACACACAGATTCCAAAAGTGATCAGAGATAACTGCGATTTATTGTGTGTATTTAACGGAGTTGATACTCATACTCTTAGAAATATTTGGCAAACTTGGTGCTGCGGTGATATGGATCATAATCAATTTAGAAATTTCTTTAGTAATGCTCAGTCATCCCCGTACGGATTTGTAACAATAAATTTGCATGACCCTCGGACACGATATCGTATCGGACTCGATCAAATATTCGGTTAAAATCATTTATTATTTTTGTTAACCAGAACTGAACTTCCAGCAGCAGAGAGGGTGAACGACAACAATGTTGCGACCAAAATTGATTGAAAAATCGCAAAGTCTCCGTTTACCAAATGGAGACTTATTTTTTTTGGGTTAAAATATGAGATTTCGAAGGAAGGCTCTATTTTTCGTTTTAAGGATTCAATCGATTTTTTGTCTGAAAAGGTTGTGAGGTTCACCCTCTCTGCTGCTAAATCAGATAATCTATGTGGATTTTGGTTTTAGTTGCGAAGTACATGTGTGCATTGCGACAAAGGATCTACTTTTATCAAATAGAAGACTATCTTGATACATAAATTGATACTATATGTGAAACTATTTATTTTTAGAAGAAAAAAAGAAAGAAGTGGAAAACCGGATTACAAATGACACACCGGAACAAATGACACACCGGAACAAACCGGATTACAAATGACACACCGGAACAAATGACACACGGGAACAAACCGGAACAAATGACACACATCAAACAAAATCAGGAACGTATTACGTATATAAAAATGAGTATTTCCCACTTTATTCTTCATCGTACCTGTCTCATTTTAAAAGAGAATACGTCTTATAATCTGTATTAAGCATTCGTATAACATGAACGAACGAAATAGCTGCTATATCTGTACTTATTTCCACTGATTCAAGGGTTTTATTTTGACACCATGTGTATATAATCTGTGAAAACTAAATGTATTACATTGCCTATAATCCGTGTCATTTTTGACTGCTGCATGGACAAGAAGAATGAATTTGGAATATCGTATTTGTAATATGGTTTGTCAGTATTCACAAAAACTAAACTAAATATTTCATTTCTTTCCGACAGTCTGTTTAGTTTTCTTTATCTTTCCTTTCTTCCATGTTCCTTTTTGGTCTTTTTTTAAATTCCAGGCTAGTAATTCACAGAACGTAATGAAGGAAAATTTTATCCAATAATCAAATGCTTAAAATCTCAATTTATCCAAGCCAATTTGCATTAACATTTTGTGTCAAGCAAGAAGTAAATTAAAATCATTTACTTTGGAGATATCTGACCTCAATTTACTATTCAAAACCTTTTGTGAATTCAAATCCAAACACGTGTTACTGAAAGCGTTGCACATTGTCACATCTTTACGTTTATTTGAAAAAGTGTGTCTTCCTAAATTGATTCCTTTTGCAATTCTTTCTCAGCACACTTATAGAACTTACATTTGGAACCATACAGCCTGCAAATATTAAGTCCTGTACTAACATTCCGTTATTTTACATACATACATACATACATACATACATACATACATACATACATACATACATACATACATACATACATACATACATACATACATACATACACAGACATACACACATACATACATACATACATACATACATACATACATACATACATACATACATACATACATACATACATACATACATACATACATACATACATACATACATACACAGACATACACACAGACATACACACATACATACACACATACATACAGACATACATACATACATACATACATACATACATACATACATACATACATACATACATACATACATACATACATACATACATACATACATACATACATACATACATACGTACGTACATACTGTCACAGAATTAGGCGAAAATTGAATTTATTTCTTCTTGAATACAAACTAATTTCACCATTTTTTTGTTTCGTCGTACATGCGTTACCTGGGGTGAATAAGTGTTTTTCAAGGTAAGCGACGTGTAGCGATTTGCATGTGCCTGACTACAAATCACTTGAAGTCAGGAACATTATAATCACGGGGTGCACGGGAATTTTGCCGTGAATTCTGCTCACCTATCTGGGGACATATAAGGCAGAATATTTCTAAAAAGATTACGAGTCAAAAGTATCTTGTCAAAGGAGAGATAGCTCGTCATTCTTTCTCCAGCCAAAGGGGTGAGTGTTAAATTTATATTTCGTTTTATTGTGAATTTTATTCAGTTTATCATTTCATATAATGATGCCTTTATTATATGCAGATTTTAAACCGTTGAATATTTGGAATTACTAGTCACTATAAGACTTTAAATGCAATAGCGTAATCTAAATTTTAGATTGTTTTAGAAACAACTATTATTAGTTTGGTTTCTTTATTGTAGCTGATTGTAGCTGAATGTGATTTATTGCTCCAGCAAAAGGGCTGAATGTGATTGATTGTGCCGTGATTATGCTGTTTAATTGTGCGATCAAATTGAGGTATCTGACTGTCTGTCGGATTTTCTGTCCGTCTACGTCTGTCGAGATGTGTAAATATCCGGAAATCTAGAAGTCTAAATGTCCGAGTGTCGGAGCTGTCTAGAGGTGTAAACGTCCGGGGTAGTATCTAAGTGTTTGGGACCGGTGGTTCTAGTAGATGCTGTATGCTGTCTGTACGCATAACTGTAGTGGATCCGTGAAGGACAAGCGGCCGATAAATGTATTGGGCCAACCCTAGGTATTCGGAGAAGCTGTGCGGCGATTCAACAGTTGGTGAATCGTACGGTTGTACAGGGTCGAGACGCATGTGTGTGTTTCAATTGTTGTTACAATTGAATACATTGTTATATTTACACGTAGTTACTTTGAATCACAGTAGTATTTCAAGGGATTACATGAATCTCATTAACAGTTAGTAACTTGATTTAATACATGTAGATGTTTGTACATGTTGTCGGAATCCATACGTACGATAATGTAATTTGATATTTGTATTTGTTGTGCGATAATATAACTTTTGTAAAGGTTCCATTTTATATGAAACATTTGTGCAGTCCAGGAGGTTCCTTGGATCTGTATTTATTTTGTATTAATATTTAATTTATTTTTGAATTGTGAATGGTTGTGAAGTATGATTGTGGGTTGAACGCATGAGTTGTGTTGATACATCATTATTTTTCATTAATAATTTATTTCATAAATTTACATCATCTTTCACATATTGTGTTTGTGCTGTTCATTTAATCCACCATCCACTCGGTAACAATTCTGTTACACATACATACATATATACGTACATAAATGACCCATCATCATGGAATAGATTCATAGTAATTTGCAGACATCCAGTCACAGCTGTTTAATTTGGAGAGTATTTGAAATTTATTGTACGAATACTTCATATCATAATAAACAAGAGATAATAGCATTCCAAACTTTTCGACAATAAAAGCTTTCGTTTAAAAAGTTACATTACAATATCAGCTAATATTATCAATTCCGCTATGGCAAGTAACCTCTTAGCACTTCCCCATCTATCTATCAATGACCAGTATGGATTCAAGTCAGAATTATTACTTCTGGTTCAGTACCCTTCCGGTTTGGTATGTAGTCCAAGTCAGTTTTAGAGCACCTTTTTCCCTCTCTTTTGTATACAAGAGTTAGAGTGAGGCATAAAGGTAGCTGTTTATTCTTTAGAATATGAGTATTATGGTATAGCTGCATATCCTTTTTTGGCGATATAACACAGTAATCAATCGGGCATTGAAGCTGAACCGGAAATGAAATATATGACATACTGCACGCTGCATTTTAAGGTGGACGCTGGCCAGTTATGATGTACTTTAAAGAGAGTGACTTATGTAAGGTGAAGCTGTTTACATTTAAAACATTCACAGTGTAATGTGGCTGACATTTCTTTAGATATTGCACTTGTCGAAAGTGTTAGACTAAGCACATTTTTAACTCAAACGACTGCTTCCTTGTGCTAACAATTAAGCTGAATTAGTCTAAAGTATTCTATCTTTAGTAGCTATTATAACATGGACAATGACTTTTGCCCGACTAGACAGTACCATCTTCTATACGTGCAATGAATACATTATGAAATATATAAAATGTATTTTAAAAAGTTATTGTCTCTGTATTATAATTAATTCTGACGTTCAGTAAGTGAAAAGGATTTAGTGGAGTTAGCAGTTTTTCTCCCTCAAAGGTGTACATCTGGAGTAATGCCCAGCTGTATACTCAATTACCACATTACACCCATCAATCATACACCAACATAAAGGGAATGATAGGTTCTTTGAACAATACCTAAGATACACAAGGTCTAGCAATAAATAACTAGTTAAACCAGTGAATAAAATCCAGGGAAATTATTTTTATTTAATTCTAACCCTATGCAAATACGAAACTGTAGAGCGCCAAATTACAGTTCAGACTCTGATAACGGCCACATAACCTCTTACCGTGAGTTTGAAGTTATTATTTTTTTTATTAACAATGAGTTATTAGGGTTTGGATACAGCAGAAGCTTCACTACTACGAAACAAACGTAGAGACTTAAAGAGTAGAAATGAGTGTGGTCAGAGTTCAATTTGCATGTATAACAGGTGATGTCTGACGTAACTGAATCTTGCACATAACAATCGTATAACGCTCAAATCTTTCCGCCAATGATCGAAAACGACACGTTTGAAATAATACAGTAGCCACCATTGAATACACATGTACCTTGCTTACATAATACATTGTCACTAAAATCTTTGTTTGACTGAACTTGTACAAATAACATTTTACGGAAAAGTCACGAATATTTCGCTTGTAAATAGTACTGTATACCGCAAGTTGTAGAGTCAGAAACAGAGGGGATCCCAAAACTAAGCTATAACAAAAAAGAAGAAAAGACCCAGCATAAAAAGGTACCTTTAAGTTTTGATAACTCAGAAAGCATTAGTAATATTAAACTAAAAAGCTTTAAGTTAGAATATTTTCACTTTTAAAAATTCAGTCTGATTGTTTATCTCTATTATTCTGTATGATACATTTTGACTCCATCTTATCCAATTATAAAAGAGCCAGTAAATTTTTGTTAACTTTTATATCACACACACACACACACACACAGACACACACACACACACACACACACACACACAATGACATAAATTAGTATATGTTTTGTATAAAGATGCGAAGCTTGACAAATTTTTTATATTATATAAATCTGTACATTTCCTTTTTAACAGTGGTGTAAATCTGATGGTGGTAAGGTGTCAAACTAGAGTGTTTGCATGTCGGCTTAATAACTCCAGGATATTTCGAAACACGGAAGCAGGCAATGTCTTCCCTTTCAGACGTGCAATTATGTTTCGGGCAGTTAGTTCCGCCATGGCGTATCGGGTGTTCTCTGAAGCAGCAGCCATATGTGGGGATATAGTGCAGTTCAGGAGGGAAAGCAAAGGACTGTCCCGTTGGAGTGGTTCTGGGGTCGTCACATCCAATCCTGCCGAACGTATCTGACCAGTCGTCAAGGCAGTATAAAGGTCATCCTGATTGACCACTGCTCCTCGGGATGTATTGATGAAGATCGCTGAGGGCTTCATTTTATTGAAAGCCTCCGCGTCAAAGAACCCTTTTGTTCCATTGGTGAGAGACACGCTGACGATTAAGATGTCAGAGTTCTGTAGCAATTCTTCAAAGGACGCAAATTCTGCACCAATTTCTTTGGCATATTCCAGTGTCCCAACGTCCCAATAGAGAATTTTCGATGGTTCAAACGCTTTCAGTCTTTTGGCTGTGGTGAATCCAATGCGGCCGAACCCGGCTATCCCAATAACCGACTTCTTCATCTCAACTCCTGACAGATAAAGTACGTTTTCTAATATTCCCCATCCACCGTTTATCACAGCATCAATGCCTGTAAAGAAAGAGAAACATCTTTATTCTTAGTATACTTTTAAAATGGATGTCTATTTAAATCGGGATATTTACATGCAATTTCTGTAGAGAGAGAGAGAGAGAGAGAGAGAGAGAGAGAGAGAGAGAGAGAGAGAGAGAGAGAGAGAGAGAGATACAATATCAATTTCACACGTAAACATCGCGCATTAATGCCATTATTTAAATGATGGCATTGGGATGACCTGCGTCTCTAAGTAGGCTTGCTCTACGCATGAGATAATAAAAACATGGAGCATTTGATAGTATTATTGTATTTCACATTTAATCGATGTATGTCATACGAAAATAACGATAAATAATTAATATTTGTTTATAAGAACAACTTATGTCCCTAAAAAGTTCTAATTGGAAACGTTATGTGGTACACACTATGGTCCGAGTGAAATGTTGGAATATTCATGGAGGATTAACAATCTGTGTTCCTACCATGTGTGGGTCACATTTTCTTAGGGGGAATTTAAACTTCATTTGACAAGCTGGTGTTGTAATTGACCTTGGTTATAAAATGACCACCACGTGCTAAAAAAACCTTAAACACAATATCTAACTGAGAACATCGCGATGAATTTTCTACTTCGTGATTTTTTTAAATCAGGGAAATATGGTTTGTGTTGATATCATTAGTGCAATAGATCATTAGTTATATCGCAATCTTCTTATGTAAAAGTGCGTGGAGTAAAGAATGAACCACGCTGATTGGTAAGTGCATACGTTTTCGTTTACAATTGCATAACTAGGTTTGATTTTTTTTATTCAACTTGTCATGATCGGGATGTTTGACAAAGTTTAAAAAAGGACAAGTCTGAAAGTGTAACATAACAAATGTCTGGTTATTGAAAATTATGCCGTAGTTGTTTAGATAGTTAGGCTTTTCTGGGCAGTGATGTTTATATCATGTATCTGAAACAGTTGTTTCTCTTATATATATCTGCAATCGCTATCGTTGATTTCCATGCCATACGATGTATAAGTGTTTTCGAGGCTACTAAACTAGCTAGTTCTTTCTCATTTCCTACTAGTCAATGTCGTCAGCAAAGCGTAAGTTATTGACTGTTCGTCCTCTGATGCTGAATGTCCCTTCATTCTTTTCAAGTGTGTAAGCCATGATTCTCTCCAGAAAGATGTTGAATAGTGTGTGAGGACAGTCTTGTCTAACTCCAACTGTTGTTCTGAACCAGTTTCATATGCTGCCATTGAAATATACTTCACTGGTGGCATTGCAATAGAGGTGCTCTAATACTGTGATGCGGTTGGCATTGATGTTGTACAGTCGCATTGTCACCCACAAGGCTGCATTCCATTCCCTATCAGATATGCCTTCTTGAAATCCACGAATACGTGGTACGGATCTTGCTAGTGTTGGAGGTATTTCACACACAATATCCTAAAGTTGTAGATCTGTTCTGTTGTACCGCACCCTGCTCTCAAACATGCATGCTTTTCGTCAACGATCTTTTCACCCTGTGGATCTAGTATGTTTTGCAGTATCCTCAACAATGACTTTGCTTAGATGGTTTATGAGACTGATTGGTTTTGACACTGTTGCAAGTTGCCTTTATTGGGGATAATAATGCCGTTGTGTTGTGCTTGCTAGATCTTTTACCATTTGTTTGTTTTTATTGCTGTTTTTCCGTTTCAAGTTTTTCTCGATGTATTTTGATTTTTCACGTTTTTCTCTGGCTTCCCAGTTGACTAGCTTTTACTGCTCGGTCCCTTCTGTATCATTCTTTTCTTCTTTAGCTCTATCCTCGTGTCACACAGGTTCAAGACATCAGACCACTTTTTCACTGGGCGATACCTAACAAGGAATTGCAATGGCTGTTTCGGCCGGTGCCATGTTGAAGATAGCGATCAGCATGTCCATGTAGATCTTGTTCGCGTTGACAATGGTGAGCGATACACATTTCCCACCAATCATTGCTTGAAGGGCTTCTGCTACTTTAGGATCCTTCAGATTCTTGAAATCAACCTTTATTCTTGTGTGGCTCTTTTTTTGCGACCTTCTTTAGATGTAGACTGAAGGTCATCATCACAGATAATGATCTCTTCCTACATGCGTCTGGGAAAGTGGCAATGTTTACATTTGATTGTAAACACATATTCACCATGATGTATTCAATCTGTCTGTGATGATCTCCGTTTGCACTGTGCCATATCTATCTTCTGGATACTTTGTGTTGGTCGAAAGTGTTTTTAGCATACCCTCGTTGTAACTAGCAAATTCCAGGAGCTTCTGATCTCTCTCTTTGACCTGTGCATTGCAACAGCGCTTACATGTTCCTTTCTACTTCATGCAAATGTCCTCTCCTACCTTGGCACTGCACTTGCCTTGCAGAACCAGAATGTCTGTCTTCGGATGTTTCTTCACAACGTCTAGTAGCTGTCTGATATTGGTGCATATGTCTGTATAATGGTGATGTTGAATGGAGTTGCTAAGGTGGATGGTGATAAGCCAGCCGAAGATTGGTCGACATCCCATGACAGTACGCACGCTATCCTTGTGGACGAGGAGCGTTCCTCCCTGCTCATGTTTGTCTTCTCTGGCACTTAAGTACAGTTTGTGGCCTTCTACGGTAGGTATGTTTCCAACGTTTATCCATCGTAGTTCACAGAGACCCATGATGTTCCAGTGGTATCTATTCATTTCATATAGAAGCTCGTCAAGTATTCCTTCCGCTTTCAGTGTTTTCACATTCCGGGTGCCAATAGTGATGATGTTCCTGACACGAATCTTGCTGCTCTGAGCACCAGTTTCATACTTTGCAACTCCACCCTGGTGCAAGGCGGAATGTGCGGCCCTTGTTGAACCGGGCGACGAACGAGTCGGTATGGGACGAATAATGGTTGTCAGTTTTCATGTGATGTGTCTATGGCAGCTCCAGCCTGGCAGAGCCCAAACATCTCCAGGTCTGACCACTTGGTAGCTAGCTTTGGTCATGAACACGTAGCCGTGATTTGTTTGGCAGCTTTCTACCTTGCCGATGACTTTGCCACCGTAGTTCTTCCGCTCAATGATGCCGTGTTAACATCCCTCTATTTATCTATAGCTGTAAGACTCATGAGAGTTCGGGAGCGTCCGCCTTACCGTGCAGGTTTTGAGGACTTGTCCATTGTCCATACTAACACATAATCGTGCGATTTATTTCTAGGACTTTTAAATAAGACCACGTAATGACCATTGAGACTATTGGTACGATGGACTTTACTTTGTTGAAACACATTTTGGGTGATGTAAATGACACTGAAATTATAATGATGTCCATTGCGAGTAAACCAGTTTAATTTCTTTTTCGTCTTCTCCTAACATGTCGAAAATGACCAGCTGGGTTTGAATGGGGTCAGATACAATCAAATCGTCTTCATCGGAATGCCAGTAAAGCATTCTACACAAACACAATAAAATCGGATTGACTTTCTCGCTTTCGACTGTAGGCCGATTGTCACTCTTTGTAACACCACAGGATACGCTGAGGTGGACCATCAATCAAATGATTTTTATGTTTTATCAAACGTTTGACAAATTCAGTTGTTTCTGAACCATTCGATCCACCAATTAACATGTTAACGGATGGCGAAGTTACAAAGCCTCCCATCTAGCATGATTTAAGTTTTCGTCGATGACTTTGAAAGTGGTGGAAAAGGTAAAATATATAGCACAGGATGTGAGACACGACATGAGTTTTTATGCTTTTTCAGGACACGTTTATGTAATACGTTTTAAAAATTGAATACGACAGACAAAACTACATATAAAACAAATGGTTTAAATATATCGATAACATATACATCAAAAAGATCAATAGAAATATAAACAACTGACTGTACAACATTTTTTCATTGAAGGTGTGGTGTCCAAGGGACACTGGGTAATGTTCTTAGAGTCTCTACACAGTCACAAAGCTGTCCTCCCGGAAACGTCTTCCGGGGGTGTCCATGTCAATGACAGTCCTGTCCTCAATGGAGTGGTTTTCCTTGGTGTCGGATTGTTCTGGCACTGTGGTTAACACAGGTTTAAAGGTTACCTTTTCAATGTTTGATGTTATTAACACAAATCTTGGGCATATGTTGCCACTTCTTTTGTCCAAGATTTGAAACCAAACCTTTTCCAGCCACGTACATCTTGCCAGTAAGGGTGTAAGGTACAAGCTATACACAAATCTTTATAAACATCCTTAATGCTCAAAAGTTGACGACTCTATATTCCCTAAGAGGTGTAGAAGTATCGAAGCGCAAGTTTTTAAACCGAATGAGTCTCCCGTGTACATTTAAGGGTACCACAATACTGTGTTGGTGATATGTACTTCTCGTAAAGAGTCTACAAGGAACGGGCTAATAAACGAAATCTTAGAAAGTAAGTCACTCAAAGACCCACCATATGACGACCCAAATTCAAAGGACATTGTTCTCTTAATAAGTGTTGGCAATCCTCCACAATCTAAACAGTGTCATTGGCGCCCTTCCGCTTTACGACTGATAAAAGGTTGTGGCATGATAGCAAGTTTGTATACCTTCTTTTGTTGAAGGAAATAAATGTTAATTTTGAACAGAAGCAGTTTTATTTCAGTACCATACCAAAATTGACTAGTTACTAACTCACATACCATACGCAGCACAGAAGATTCAAATTGAATCACGACTTGTTCATGTAAACGATTTTGGTAATCCTCTATCTCTACCGTCGAAAGTTGGTGTACTATGGTCATTAAGTAAGTAGAATGAGTGGTATTCACAAATGTATGTATTTCACGCGTTATTCTTCAATGTCATTTGAATACTAATCATCTGACACAATTTAGGTACCATTGGTTATGAAAATGATGCAGTTGTTCTTTGCGTTCGACTTGTATTTTGATAAACTCTTGAAAAATGCGTTCTCTCAACTCAACAAGCAAACCACGTATGTACGGTATGTTCTCTTATAAAAAGATTACTGCGGTCCCACTAAAGGTAGGTAGTGACAGTGCGGAGACCATCGAACATTCTCCAGGTAAGCCGAGTCTTGATGTTACTTCTGGTGAAGTGATACACCGAAGCAATTAATTGTATCACCTTCGCCTAAGTATATAAATCTGGCTCTCGCTAATTCTTCGGGTGTACGATCTATCAGATATTTCGTCCAGTTTCCTTGAAAAGTTTGGAAATGACTTTAAAAGTCACAGTATTAAGATAAACACACAGGGAACTTTTTTTTCTCTCACAGGTTCATTTAGACGAGGATACGGTGGAACCGGAAGTAGTTCATTCAAGTATGTATGGCATCCGTAGGGTGGTAGACGCATGGTTGTACATTGAGGATGACATTGACAATTTAACCAGTAAAGAGTCCATTATAAAGAGTGGCATCAATTTCGCATCCGTCAGGTTTGACACGCACAGCATCACTTTCCATGGTAGTAGTAGTAGTAGTAGCAGCAGCAGCAGCAGTAGCAGTAGTAGTAGCAGTAGTAGAACAGTAGTCATAGCGAAGTTCTCATGATGTCCTACTGAATCACTGAGTCACCGCGTACGGCATCCATGCAATCACAAGCTACAGCATCGCACTCTAGATGAGAATCACCGAACTTGCATTGTGTCTGTTAAAATAATTCATCGTTCTCGCTTAGCGTTTGTAGTCGCAACCAACTATCGGTCTTGGAATATTTTCCGTTTCATACTAGTCGTAATGAAGTCTCGAGCTTGTCAATCTTTCCTTGTTAGGTCTAGTTTTGGAAGTCTTCCTTTCTTCTTCGTAGACAACGGTAATACCTTTTCTAAGGTACCGTCACAAAATCTACCGCAGTATGATGTGTAGAAAGGTCATATAAGGGTAAGGGCATTGCAGAGATCATCGAGTATGTTTCAGAATATCTGAATCGTTATAGATACATTGTTCTATACGCAATTTCAGACCAGAATCGAAACAATGTAATTCGTATCCCAATCCAGCCTCAGATCCCATGCAGACAAATCCTGCTCCAGTTAAAACAATCGAAGTAAGTAATCTGTCCATATTCGTGAGCCATTTTTTAAAGGTTTCCATTCGACTGGCACAATCACAATAGTCAGGCATGAATACATGAAACTTGTATTGTTTAAACTTGGAGTCGCAGTGGGTCTCTCCTTTGATTATTGCTGTATAGAAGTCACCATTCTTTCTTTGTGCTGCCATTTTATACTAGTGTGTCAGAACGGTAATGTGAAGTGGTAGGGAAGCCGCATTTGCTTCTGGTACACAATTTAATAGTTTTTCCTAAGAAGAACTGACGATGTATCGTGTGGCTAAATGTACAATCTTGTGAGGCTCATGTTGGATCCATATGTCTTCCTTGTTACAGAAGTGAGCGTATGACAGCCAGGGACTTATCGGGCGTGAATCGTATGCGGCACATTAAGAAACACGTTTCGGAATTGGAACACGCTTCTTTCAACGAATCGATCCCTCCGTGCCCCAGGAACAATCTCTAAAGTTTCCGCAGCAGCGCCGTACTTTAATATTTCTTTCTGAATGTCGGATGGGAAGAAGTATGAGTTTAGCACCAAGCGCAGGAAGCATGCATTTTGTTGTTCTGTGCGCATGTTGGCGGGGTTATTGTAGTGAAAATCAGGCAGATGGGGTAGAGCTGTGTAGTGATTTGCTTCGGCATTGAAAAAGTGCTTGAATAGACTTTGGCCATTTGTGTCATTCCAAATGTTTTAGGCATTCGACTCAAATGCATGACACAGTAACTCATCGAATGTTGAAACTGCACTTTTCTCACTTGCATAGAAATGAGCTTGACCCTGTTCAAAGTCACCTAGAATGCTTGGTGATATATTCCCTATAGCATTTCAGAAGAAACTGTAAATCGTATTCTGGTTATTTGTTAGCCATCACCGTGGCATAGCGATGGCAATCTCCGTAACGTTTGATGTCTTGTTGACTCCAAGTTTAGTTGCTAGGGTCTATGCTCCACTGGGCAAAATCGGTCAGCATGTTCGGTCTTCGAAAGATTTTTTTCACATCCTCCTGGAATCTTGCTACAGCGGAGTGTTACGTATATTTAATATGTCATTTATATTTTTTTGTCTGTTTGTTAGATGCAAATTTGGCATTTTAAGTTTAAAGATTCGTTCATTGAAGGGGGTGGGGTGACCTGTATTTTACAGAGTGAACACCAGGTGTTGACCTCATTTCTGACCTGGTTTCAGAGTTGTAAACAAGCTTTTAAAATGATTGGTTTGTTCCAAGGACATTGTGGCGTTTTATATAAACATCTTTCTAATTTTAGTTGGATCATACGCTGGGTACGTGAGTTTTTTAACGTAAATTTGTTCTGATAGTTTCTAGAAGATCACGTGACCCCTTGTTTACGTAAAAAAAACCAGATATATAAACTATGTTTTGGAGCGAGCTATTCAGTTGAAAACTGGGTTGTTAAAATATTAAGTTGTGTCTTTTTGAGTTTTTATAAATTACCTGGTACTGGAAATTGTGTCAATTCTTTTGGATCAAGAGGAATTATTTTATTATTTATCTGGGAAAGAGTTGTGCTCATAGAGATATTATTAACAAGAACTGACTAAATCAAGTGACATCGTCTTCCATCTTGGATACCTCGCTGGAATTCGAACTTAGAACTATTTGGACATTTTATTACCAGGACTTTTGTCATTTCTCTAGTGGATAATATTTTGAATTATTTTGGATTAATTTTGGAATTGATTCTTAAAACCGTAAGTGTATTTTTTCTTTTCTGAAAAATATTTGTACTCAATAAATTGTTTATTAAGTTTTACAAACTTGTTATTTTCACTCTTTCTGTGTTACTGTTTATTCGAGCCTAAGCACGTAACATAGAATCGTGCTTCAACATGTGTTGTTGTTAACATATTGGTCTGACAACTGTTCACTTACAAGCTGGGCGATGCACTCGTTCATATAATTGGTCAAAACAGGATTAAGCAGCCAAACATTCCTTACAGTTAGACCCAGACTGCTTGTGTTGCTCTCAAATGTTATTGCCACATTCAAATGTCTCACAATAATAACTGTATCCCAGGAATCCAGTGATACTGGCATGGCATCGAAATAATCACCGAGATGATAGACGTGAATGTATTTACCTTCTTGAGGGTGCATTTTTAAGGTGTAGCGTGGGGCTAAGACGTCATTTAACGTTTACATTTCAGGAATGCCACATGAAGTGTCTTTAGACTGGCCAACTTGATGTGGCAGGAGTTCTGTTTCCTTTCCTTGTTTGGCTCGGTTCGATTTTTGAATGTTGTTCCGGGCTCTTTTTTATTGTGTCGTTCTTGTCTGCATACGTTCTTTCCACCACGATGGCACTGGATAAACACATTTGGTTTTGAGGGTTGTTAATTTGAATGAGACTTTGTTTGGTACTGCGACGGTCGTTCATCAATAACAGCTTTCCGCGTTGTCCGATCCCGTTGGGAAGATAAACGGGGTTATGGACACTGTCCCTTTTCCATCGGTGATGTGAAACCTGTCGTCTGATTGATGCATGAGTTGGACTAGTAAACTCGATCCAAACGCGTGACTTCAAATTGTCGTGATAAAAAGAGTCTTAAGCGATCGTCATCTTTGACATCACGTAATCGTTTCAGTGTGGTTAACAACCAAACCAACACATTGGTAACGAGCCCCTCTGTTTTCTCCAGTGGTACGTCTGACTTGAAATCTTTAACTTTCGCCGTGTATGTGTAGGCTGCAGTTCTAAATATTCTGGAGGTGCGTTTATCCGTCCCTTAAATGTGGTAGTTGTTTTGAGGTGTTACTGGTGGTAGACTTTGGCTGGGCATATATTTTATGGGTCTGGATTTCGGTTCACTAATGCATTTTCAAACTCGTTGGCATGGATGTGAGCCAAGATGTCCGCTACTGTGAAAGGCGATAGATCACGTTTTTATTTGTATATGTCAGAAGAAAGGGTATTGGTCTTCAAAATGTCCAAAACGTCAACGCAAGACAGGTGTTAAAAGCAACGAATGTTGAAATACCTGTTTATATTGTCAGGAGAAAGGACTTTGGTCTTCAGACTGTCCTATGAAATAACAGACGCAGAAGGAAAACAGGGTTCCGAACAGAAACAATAGGTACCCTCCTAAAAGAATGAACCCAGACTTGTCGAGAAAGAGCAGAAAATGCGAGAAGAAAGAAAGAAGAGGACAAACCTGTGATAGAGAAGTAACTCAATAAAAGGAGAAAGTGACAAGGCAAAGAAGAAGTATATGAGCTTATTAAACTGATGTGTTGTGAAATCGGATTGTAATTGTTTTTAAATATGCCAGAAAGAAAAACGTAACTGTCTCTTGGTTTTGATTGTTATAATCATAATAGGAGCCTACATTCACGCACGCACACACGTACATCATAATAACCACGGTTCAAATCGTTCCATTCACCTGTTCTCGTCACAATATATGGACTAACGTAGAATTGTCTACCTTCCTATGGCCCATGCTGTTCCACCAGGAATATCCCATGTATGTCATTTCATCATGGATTATCCCCAGATTATAGAGACGGCTTTTTAGAAACGAAGAATCTGTGTAGTAGAGAGGCAAGGCTGTCTGAAGCGAATCTTAATCTACGGTCCAGATCTCAGAAGTAGATTTAGGAAGAGAAGAAGGCCCTAGCGATGCACTCTTTGTTAACTGAATGATGTTAACACTAAAGAAACAAAACAAAACAAAACAAAAAACAAAGGCCTTTCTAAGGACCACTCTCCATTGTCTTGAAAAGATGCTTTTTCTCTTTTATTCGATTTTTGATGATGGTTTTGTCAGTTATGGGTTGTAAGATACACTTTCATTGATGAGTCCTACTACACAGCTAGACTTTGTCTCGCTGTCTTTCAAAAATGTATTTTATGAGATTTTATCAATGGTAGAGAGATCTTAGGATGCTTTATGAGTTATAGTATTTGTAATAAAGTTTTGTTGTTGTTGTTTCATTATTAAACAACTCTGTCATGCCCAGCAGAAGACAATGCGGATTTCTTCCCTTCGAATGAAGTCTGTAGCGCATGGAAACTAAGACAGAGGCATCTGGGCTTTTATACATCAAGACTGAGATTTATAAAAAGAAATGCTAGCAAATCAGCTAGATTTCTCTGTCGCATGAGTGAATAAGAGAGTGAGAGAGATAGAACGCCAACAGTTGCCAAACAAATCAATGGTTATATATAATATTCGAAAACAGAGTTAATGAATATATGAAATTAACATAGAAATAAAACAAGTCTAGAAACACGAGAGAAGTAAAATATCAGCAAATAAAAGTCTCTAGATGCCATTTCATGTCATTGTTTTAAATGTCTCAAAACATGTGAACTATCTTTTTTATATAAATACGTCACCGCATATTTTTATTGATGAAAAGTGAAATATCGACAATAATTGAACTCAAAGTAGCTCTATGTGGGAACTGTATCTCCTGCTGTATTAAAGACTCCACTCAATGACACGAACGTTGCCGGCATGCATAACCTTTTTCCTGGGTACGTGAGGAAGGAGTGGACACTTGTACTGCTGAGCTTTCCACCATTTCAAATGACCATCATCCAACAGTATTAGGGACTCTTTACTGAACAGGACAACTTCATTTTTCACTCTCTGATATCTGGATTGAATACTGTTCATTTAACACGATATAAATATCTGATGCAAAGTGAAGTTTATAAATTATTTCTGAATAAAGATACCCTGGTCTTTACTTGCCCGACCACCACCATCAAACTTAGACTTTGTCCGAATACCGAAGAACGGTAACGTGCATCGCGTTTTAGATTTTCTTACAATCTCTATTGTAAGCGTGTATCCAGGAGAAAAAGAAATATGGCTCTTGAATCAAATTGGAAAGTTAGTTTTTCATAACCAGATTTGTAAGATTGTATTGCTCAAACGTCAAACCACAAAATACAGGTATACAGTTACATCATTGCATCACTAATCTACGGTATCCATACTTAATACCGTCACTATCCATACTTAATACTGTCACTATCCATACTTAATACCGTCACTATCCATACTTAATACCGTCACTATCCATACTACTTAATACCGTCACTATCCATACTTAATACCGTCACTATCCATACTTAATACCGTCACTATCCATACTTAATACCGTCACTATCCATACTTAATACTGTCACTATCCATACTTAATACTGTCACCATCCATACTTAATACTGTCACTATCCATACTTAATACCGTCACTATCCATACTACTTAATACCGTCACTATCCATACTTAATACTGTCACTATCCATACTTAATACCGTCACTATCCATACTTAATACCGTCACTATCCATACTTAATACCGTCACTATCCATACTTAATACTGTCACTATCCATACTTAATACCGTCACTATCCATACTTAATACCGTCACTATCCATACTTAATACCGATAGTATCCATACTTAATACCGTCACTATCCATACTTAATACCGTCACTATCCATACTTAATACCGTCACTATCCATACTTAATACCGTCACTATCCATACTTAATACCGTCACTATCCATACTTAATACCGTCACTATCCATACTTAATACTGTCACTATCCATACTTAATACTGTCACCATCCATACTTAATACTGTCACTATCCATACTTAATACCGTCACTATCCATACTACTTAATACCGTCACTATCCATACTTAATACCGTGACTATCCATACTTAATACCGTCACTATCCATACTTAATACTGTCACTATCCATACTTAATACCGTCACTATTATCACTAATACGGTTCCAGATGAGCTTGTCAACAACTACCATTGCAATTTAATACATGCTGGTGTATTGCTCTCTTTATCTTTTCCGTGTTGTAGATAATATAATAATTCTAGATCCGTACCCAAATCATACTATAATTTTGTTTTTATTCTACAGACGGGCGTTACCAAGTGCGAAAAAGGAGACTTTTCCAGAATATTATAGGCTCTGCTCTGTGGATGTGCCATTCAATTCGATTGAGAGAGAGAGAGAGAGAGAGAGAGAGAGAGAGAGAGAGAGAGAGAGAGAGAGAGAGAGAGAGAGAGAGAGAGAGAGAGAGAGAGAGAGAGTCGTACATTGTTGATTCGTACATTTGAGATAGTTCAAACTGTCCTTATTTACAAACCTTTGGAATTTTATTATCAAGCTCAAGTTTTAAACTTCTTGAGATACGTGCAGAGGTTAAGTCAGAAGAAACGATACCCACGTTATGAATCAATCTTCATTCTAATTTAGGCTAGCGACTGTCAAAAGTTTAGAACTCGGACACGAGCTTGAGGAATGCGTGTTATTAAAATATCTTAAAAGTCGAGATACAAACGTTATTTTAGTTTAGGCTATTGACGGTGAGCATTCTGGACTCGGAGCAAGCTTGAGTTTAACTTTGAGTACAAGCGGCCTAGTGACTAAGACCCTGGAAAATATAACTATGTACACGTTTTAGACTATCACTGTCTCAAACTGATTCACTTGGAGCTTTTGGAGATTCCAAATCTAACAAGCTTGTACTTCACCTTCTTTGACTCTACTGCAGACAGTATAAGCCCCACATTAAACTCGGCGCCAGAGTCTGTTGCCGTTCCGGGAGTATAGCCAATCTGCACGCCTCTTTTGGCGCACTCTTCCAGATCTATATGATCCAGACCTGCAAACGAGGTACCGACAACCTTAAGTTGGGGGCATAATAATAATAATAATAATAATAATAATAATAATAATAATAATAATAATAGATTACAAGTTCCTGCAGGAACTAACTGTATGAAAGTTTAGAGGTTTGAAAGATCGTTGTAAGTAATAGGATGAAGTGAAATTGTTAAAATATTTCCCTGAAAATATAATGTCTTCACTTCTCTGTGACGTCTGTGTTTAGAAAATTCAAAAATAAAAATAAACGTAAACTTTCATTTTGTCATAAAACTCGTATGCTATACTAAAACAATGTATATCAAAGAATAGTGCGTGCAGTGTGCCAGTGTGTATGGCGCGTTTGTGTTAACTGCTGCGTCCAGTAATTCCCGATCTACTCGGTCAGGAGGGTGTACCAACAGACCTTCCGCTCCCCTCACCGCCACCAGGATCTCGTGTCTTGGCATAAAACTGTTACCTTCCCATACATGGAAATTGCACGATTCCCTTAACATATTTGCACCCCGACCATCGGGGGGTATGCCACGGGTAGCATAAACAAAAAGACGTGTATCATCCACAGCTAAGAGTAAAGTACTTGACCTATCTAGCATGCTTCGAGGTTACCTAGGGGACTATAGTAATATGTAAATTCACGAACGTATCTGTAAATCAAATGGAATGACAAGGTGCAAATGAGTAAATGCATGTTGCTTTAATAATGTAAGAATTTGTCATTGTATGGAGCCTAACACACAAACTAATCTTGATCAGCAGTTGGCTCAGTAATTCGCGCGCCAGATTTGCGAAGAAAGCAGCGTGGAATCGAATATTGCTAAATTCAGACAGGTTTTGCGACAGTGATACGTCTGGACAAGACTTCCAGATATGGAAACTATTAATGGAAGGAAAAGTCACGATTGGCAGCGTCTATATATAATTTCTCAGCGAATATTGAAAATCAAATATCAGAAAATGACATAAGCGTAAATATTGCAACCATAATTGCAACCAAGTAGAAGGGAACACTTAAAAATTAATTAGAGAAAGAAAATTTAAAAATTGAAAGCAGTGGAAATATAAGTTAATAAATGATTGTGAATAAAGAATTGAAAAATTGAAAATCTACCAAATGAGAATTTTAAATAATAAATGCAAAGATTTTACACGAAAATTTTAAATCAAATATCTGAAAATGTAAATTGAAAATGAAAAAGAATAAAAAAAAATTTGAAAAATAAAAATGATAACTAAACATAAACATAAACTTAAAAATCCAAAATAGAAAATTGAGGAACAAACTTTCAAAATAAAATTAACATTGACAATAAAAATGAAGTTGAAAAAGATCAAATGAAATGGAAAAATTAAACACTAACTTTCAAAATAAAAATTAAAAGTAAATTTAGTTTACAAATTGTTTTTTTGAGAACTTATATTTAAAATGGAATTTGGAAAATTTAAACGAAAATTTAATATTAAAATCAAGAAATGAGAAATTTAAGCTTAAGTTGAAAATCAAATTTAGAAAATCTCAACTACCATATTTGTGAAGAAACATTTAAATGAAAGATTAAATAATACAATTAGAGAACTGAATTTGAAAAGGTAATTTAATGTTTTTAATACAAAAGTTGAAGTTGAAAAATTTTAATTCGAAAAACACAATTTGAACACAAAAATAATACATGAAAGTTTAAAAAAAAACTGATTTCTCAAACAAGTTGAGATTTAGTGTCAGCGTTATTAGGTGCTACAAAGATCCAGTGACACTGAACTGTTTAACCACCCCTATGTATATTGTATATTTGTGGATATATTCTGTGCAAGAACGAACAAATATGTCTTTTGAGATATTGTGTATGCGATTTAATTTCTCTTGTTTTCTATATAGAATACTGAGTGATAGTATATTTGTGTTTTTTAATTATGGTCTGTGTATATTGCTACCCTTCTTTCGACCTCTCCGGTGGTCTAGTGGTTAGAGCATCCGCCTCGAATACTGGAAGTCGTGGGTTCGATTCCTGGCTGAGTCAAACCAAAGACTTACAAAAATGCCTCGCTTGGCATTCATCATTAGAAGGATAGTGTTATCGGCCTGGTGTCAGGATAATGTGACTATCATGCTACATGTCTACGGCATGTTCTAGACATCATTATAAACTGCCACACTGCAGACATCGCGGTAATAAACTGAAACATTCTTACATTTACGTAAAATAAAAACTCAAATCACCCAAACACACACACACACACACACACACACACACACACACCAAGCTGGAAAGTAAAGAAAGGCGATCAAATCTTGGATAAGCAGTTCAACTTAAAGCTGAATGTGTCAAGCTTAAAAAATGATCACATTTTGACCAGGGGAGTATTTGGGAAGGGTCATGTTAACCATTTTTCTTAATTTCTTCCATTTCAGCGTTAAAATACCAAAAGAGGAAAGTGCTCCGATTTAATGAAATTAACTGGATATTCTAATATGGATTTGAAAAAGAGACAGCTGAACTTCCGATCTGTGTCAAATAGTCAAAGGGAAAGAGATTCTGACAAATGTTTGTCTTAGGAAGTTTCTTTTTATAAAAAAGAAACGACTGAGTCAATCACATGTCGCACCAGCAAACTGACGGCTGGTAAACACTGCAGCCCCATATTTGTTACTGTACCAAAGGTTCATTCAGCATTAGCCATGTGAAATGTCATAGTACTGTACCAAAAAATACTGTCATAGTACTGTACAAAATAGGGATTTTTCTCACCAATGCCAAAAAGTATTCGTACCGAAATAGGTTGATAGAAAGGAGTACATAAAATAAAGTCGAAAATGATACTGAATTAAAAGAGAGCATAGCATAAATTACTTTCGCTAAAATTTACAGCAATACCAAATTTATACACACATCATTGCTTTTAACAAAACTGGCATTGTAATAATGCTGATTTAATAAAACGGTACAAACCAATCTCCTATCTGAGTGAATAGCTAGTTTGAATTTGATTGAATCTCCGTCCCAAATTATCGCACGATTTTCAGGGATTCATAATGTGCCATTCTCTCTCTCTCTCTCTCTCTCTCTCTCTCTCTCTCTCTCTCTCTCTCTCTCTCTCTCTCTCTCTCTCTCTCTCTCTCTCTCTCTCTCTCTCTCCGACAGTATATTGAGAATATATAATTAGAAAATTTCAGGGATTCTGTGCCCGAGCCCGAGCCGTATCTGTTTCTTTGACGAAAAATAATGTTCTTTCTCAACATTCCTCTCAAGTTTTACATTTGTGGGCTAAGTGTGAAGGAACGAGTAAACTTGATTAAATTGTCGGGCACCAATTTCATGTTAAAACTAATCAAAGAGCTGAACGATCGGCACACGACACGTTACATTTTGCTAAGGGAACTGTTTTAAAATCATTTGCCTCAAGATACATAATTGTGGCCGACCTGCATGACGTTATTAAAATTCTACGCTGCAGGTCTTTCATCGCGTGTCATGCACGCTAAAAACTGAACCTCATCCGAACAAGATAAAGTAAAGAAAAACAAAATCAGTCTCTTACCAATGTCGTGGTATATATTCAGTAAAGGTAATTTCATGATTTTCACTTTTTCATTTCAGACTATTCAGAGAATAGTATATGGTGTGCCTATGTGTGTCAGACGCCATAGATTGACTAGCACGGCAAGTACAGTACATTAATGACACAAGAAACATACATACGGTTGCTCGACCTACATTTACTCACATGTACCTACATTGTCATTACATTCGGTTGACAAACTTGTTTGTGCATTTGCGTAATAGCTTAGTCCCCTACGTAACCTTGAAGCAAACTAGATAGGTCAAGTACTTTACTCTTAGCTATGGAGGATACACGTCCTTTTGTTTATGCTACCCGTGGCATACCGCCCGATGGCCGGGGTGCAGATATGTTAAAAGAATCTTGCAATTTCCATATATGGGAAGGCAACTGTTTTATGCCAAGAGACGAGATGCTGGTGGCGGTGAGGGGAGCAGAGGGTCTTTTGGTACACCCGCCTGACCGAGTTGATCGAGAATTACTGGACGCAGCAGGTAACACAAACATGCCATTCTTATTCAGTATCTTTCTAATACATTATGCATTATTACAGCACGCGCATTTCATCAAAGTAACGAATCGCTTTCAAAATGATATAATTATATTGATGAATCACATGAGTACCCCAAAACGACATCGTTGGACAAAATTTCAAAAGTAATTTTCATGCTTATCTAACATTTTCGCAAAGGCCAATCTCCGATTCAGATTAGTTCAGTCGGCAGAATGATTGAAATTTTTGAACAGAGGTCTTGAGATCCAAGCCTATGGATGATCCTATTTTCTTTTTCATTGCCTGAGTCACCTGTCAAAACAGACCCTAATCGTTTTGTTGTTGTTGTTGTTGTTGCTGCTGATGTAAGGTATAACGCCATTTTTCAACACAAGGCGGTCATATTAATGGTGGATGAAGAACACAGGCAAACCCCAGAAAGAACCACCAACCCACGAGAAGCTGCTGGTAAGTTTTCTCACACACCCACATTGGCCGAATACGAGACTAGAACCCATGCCGACGGAAATGAGATGGCAGTGATCCGTTATTGAGAGCACTTTAGACCACTCGGCCACTCTGGGCCCCAAACCTGGTCGTTTTGTCTTCTTCTTGATAAACAACAGTTTTCTGTATATTATTATTATTATTATTATTATTATTATTATTATTATTATTATTATTATTATTATTGGTTAAAAGATATACAGGAAAGATTGCTATATGGCATCCAGGGACGTCATTTGGGGAGAGCAGGCCCCCCCCCCCCCCTACGCCCTGAATTTGCATGTGCTGTAAACTTGCATCATTTATTTTTTCCGTATGATAATGAAATTTATGTGGCCTCATAAGAGGTTAACAAGTGGCACTGTGCTGAGGTAACGTATCTATAAATAGACGAAGGACGAGATTTCAGGCAATTTTTACTGAAGTTGTTTTCACCATTTAAGTTGGTTCATTGTCCTTTCGAAAATGGAAGAACGCCATGGTGCTCGTTTGTCATTCGATTAAGTTTTCTTTTAAATCTCTGTACAAATTTGCTGTATACGAAATCGTGGATCGCCATTTCTTGTGAAGTCTGATTGATTGTATCAGACATGCATGTAAACCCGTTAAATGAAATTCAATGACTTTAGATCATATTTTGAAATATATTTCAAAGATAACAGGATAGTTATCGTCGATTTTTGATCTGTAAGAAGAAAGCTATAACTTTATATTGGACAATTCACTTTTAACTGCATGCGTGATACAAGTTCTACATTGCTTGAAATTTTCCACTCACTGTAGATAAAATAAATTCTCGATTGCTTACGTATCATTACAGTCCTCGTCACAATTCTCGATTGCACACATATCATTTCAGTCCTCGTCACAATTATCGATTGCACACATATCATTTCAGTCCTCTTCAAGCAGATGTAATATTGTAGAAATGGAACTTAATATTACAATCACTTTCATAGCGTTTTACTTTACTTTTGCGTATCCTTTCTTGCGAAAGTTTCAAATTCGTTTCCAAATGCCAAGATAAGAAACGCATTATATTATTTACGTACCAAAGAGCAGAATACAACTCCATGAGTGTACCTTCTATACAGTTCTTGCATATACATGTTTGTCTGAATGCTCATTTTTCGAAAAAGTGATACTGTGAGCATATTCAACTCAGGTGTTATAGTATTTTTTTGTTGCAATCATTCAAGTAGATTTTTTTATCGCTTAAGTTTAAATTAAGCAGACGAAACGAAGTTAAAACTGAAAGAAGAGTCCTTATGAATCAGTCTAATTTTCTAAACAAAGTCGTCTGAGAGAAGATAAGATTGAGCTTACAGGAAGAACTGTTAAAAACATGATCATAGATGCCACAATTTCAAAAATTCGATCGCTGTCCAAAACCTACAATAGTAAGCGTTGATATCGTTTGTTCATTCAGTTACTTGGTATCTATTATTATTATTATTGTTATTATTATTATTATTATTATTATTATTATTATTATTATTATTATTATTATTATTATTAGGCCCCCAACTTAAGGTTGTCGGTACCATGTCTGCAGGTCTGGAGCATATAGATCTGGAAGAGTGCGCCAAAAGAGGCGTGCAGATTGGCTATACTCCCGGAACGGCAACAGACTCTGTAGCTGAGTTTAATGTGGCGCTTACACTGGCCGTCTGCAGAAGAATAAAAGAAGGTAAAGTACCAACTTGGTTGCAGAAATTTTCAAGGTTCCAAGTTTGTCACTTTGAGATTGTGGTTGATCAAGTCAAAAAGGTTTATATAGTTATTTTCTTCCAGATCTTAGACGTTATGCCGCTTATTGTAACGGTTTCATGGGCACGAAGCACATGCTATGTTCAGAATCATACAATGCTGGCTGTCAATAGTTTCAGTGAGAATGAATGTCGAGTCATTTTCATAAAATGGCTTATTCTACTTCTCACTTAACTTTACTTAAATTCTTAATTTCGATAATGTGCACGTAACCATAGTGCAGCACGCAGGACCAACTTTAGGTCGACTGGACCGATTTGGCCCAATCGGGTCCTGCGCTTACTGAGGCCACGCGCGATAGTAATTTTTAAAAATATATCAGTAGAAAACAAGCAATTTTAAGGCGATGGAATAAATTTATGTTCAATATCATAATTCAAGGAAGAGGGAGGTGAAGGGGCCGTCAAAATGATTCGAATCGGGCTCCCACGTTTGCTAAGACCGTTAGCAAGTAGATCTCCGCTTTTTTAATGACATTATTGGTAGCGGCAACCAACAGGACCGGGCCGTAGTTCATCCTCCTATCATTTCTGACTATCATTCCATAGTAGGCCATGTGTGAGGGGATTTCTCTTGACGAACACTAAACCTTCATTTCAATAGTAGGTCATGTGTGTAAGGACATGCATCTTCATTATTGATGTGTACTACACATTCATTTCAATAGTAGGTCATGTGTGTAAGGACATGCATATTCATTATTGATGTGTACTACACATTCATTTCAATAGAAGGTCATGTGTGAGGAGATGCATCTTGATTAGTACTAAACCTTGATTTCAATAGTAGGTCAGTATGCTCCGTAGTTTATACACTTCGCTGACCTGTACAGTTAGATGAGTATAGGAATAAGTTTAGTTTAAGTTTAAGTTTAAATGATGTTGATCTAATTGAAATAATCCTAATAAATTATGTTGAGCTGATAGAAATATTATTCTTCAAGGATGTTGATATAATTGAAAGACACATAAAATAATGCTGAGCTAATTGAAATAATCTTCTTTAAAGGCTGTTGATCTAATTAAAAGACGCATAAAGGATGTTGATCTTATTGAAAGACGCCTAAAATATGTTGATCTAATTAAAAGACACATAAAGGATGTTGATCTTATTGAAAGACACATAAAGGATGTTGATCTTATTGAAAGACACATAAAAGGATGTTGATCTTATTGAAAGACACATAAAATTGCGATGATAAGAAAATTGGTCAGTATACTTATGTTGGACACTGTGGATGTACTATAATACTTTTTCTTTTTACTTCTCAGTCCCTTTTCAGTAATGTACTATAATACTTTTTCTTTTTACTTCTCAGTCCCTTTTCAGTAATGTACTATAATACTTTTTCTTTTTACTTCTCAGTCCCTTTTCAGTAATGTACTATAGTTTGATGTTAGTCATGCTGACAGTTTGTCAAATCAGTATGAGTTATGGTTAGAATTGAATAACCTTAATGAGTTATGGTTAGAATTGAATAACCTTAATGAGTTATGGTTAGAATTGAATAACCTTAATGAGTTATGGTTAGAATTGAATAACCTTAATGAGTTATGGTTAGAATTGAATAGCCTTAATGAGTTATGGTTACGTTAGAATTGAATAACCTTAATGAGTTATGGTTACGTTAGAATTGAATAACCTTAATGAGTTATGGTTACGTTAGAATTGAATAACCTTAATGAGTTATGGTTACGTTAGAATTGAATAACCTAATGAGTTATGGTTAGAATTGAATAACCTAATGAGTTATGGTTAGAATTGAATAACCTAATGAGTTATGGTTACGTTAGAATTGAATAACCTTAGCGATGTCGTGGCAACATTCATGACAGAAAGATTATACGAATGTATAGAGGGTAAAGATGTATGGCGACATGAGTTCAAGAACGAATATTTAAAGAATATTAAGTGCAGATTAATTCAGTGAATATCTGTGTAATCGAAATTATACACATTATTAAAGTAACATTAAACGGGAATGCTAACGCTGCTCTGTTGAAAGTTACCTTGTCGCTACTACATGATATTTCTCACAAAGTTTGTCATTCATGAAATTATTGTTTAACATTTCATGATAGATTTATGGAGAAATATGATGAGAAAATATCATCCTTCGGTTATGATATATGTTAAAAAAAACGGTTGAATGTTTATGAGTAAATTGAATCATTATCGGGTATCAATAACTCGAAAACCAAAAAATGTCAAGTCCATGGTCAGAGTATAAAACGTTCTACGAAAATATTGGCACGATTATGATGAACAGAAAACATTAGAATTTGAAAATGCAAACTGTGTTTTTTGGAAAATGAAAAAAAATACCACCAATATTAAACTCTCAAATATTACAATGAATTCTTTGTAAAACGCACAGAGCTGTAAATAATTGTAATGCTCGCTTCGTTATATAAGATGATAATGTGTTACACTTTAATGAAAAATATATACAAGTTAAGCTTAATGTCAAGTTTAATACAGAAAATATTAACATTTCCTTTTAATAGGTAGAAAAGGTTTTGCATCAAATATAATTAGGCCGCATTGCAAGTCCAGCTATGAATATTAATGAGTTTACTTACCAAGGTAAAGGTATTCTTTTAAAATACATTTTGTGATTTATTTAATTCTGGACTTAAAAGTGGTCACGTTCCAGAAATGAGTTTTGAAGGTCTAATTATACCGTCGCACACACCGTCGTACGACAGAGCTGCACAGGTGAAATTTATTCACACGTATTCTTAACAATAGACGTATTGACTACGATGTCTTTATTGAAGCATAAGCAGGATTTAAAAGAAAAATAAACATGAGTACAGTCGAAAATATCTACTGTTTTACACGTTTTCATCTCACATATTATTGATAATGATAAAAACATATTGTGTGCGTTTTTTATTTCATCAAAGCGTTTCACTACATATTAAGGAATAACGTATGGTATAAATTAATAAAGCTTCATTTAATGGGAAATATTCTTGATTTATTTTCATTTGTATGTTTTTAAAAGTAGCATCAACAATTTTTCAGTCATATCGCTACGAGGTCTGCAGTGTGACAGTGTATAGTGATGTATAGCACTAGGGCATCATGCCGCAGACCTGTAGCATCATGTCCTACCCAGTCACATTATCCTGACACCGACCGACCAGACTTAACACTAGCCTCTTAATGCTGAACACAAAGAGAGGCAGCTGTTAGTACCATTTTTGTAAGTCTTTGGTATGATTAGGACTCGAACCCACTACCTCCCGCATCCGACGCGGACGCTCTAACCACTAGACCACCGGAGTGGTGGAAATATTCTTGATATAATCAAATCGATGTACAACAATGGGAAGTCAATAGTCAAAGATGATAATACGTTATGTTATAAAGTATAAAGTATCAAAGTTGGGCCAGTAATAATGGTTTCAAATTTTCTAAATCTAAAACAGTATGCATGCATTTCTGTCAGTTGCGAAGACATCATGACGACCCTAAACTCACACTGGATGGAACACTCATTCCAGTTGTTGAGGAAACAAAGCTTTTTTGCATTATCTTCGACAGAAAGCTGACTTTTGTACCCCACATCAAGAATTTAAAAGCGAAATGCTTAAAAGCTTTAAATCTACTTAAAGTAATTGCGCACACTGACTGGGGTGCTGATAAAAAAAGTCCTCCTTAATTTGTGTAGAACATTCATCCGCTCCATACTAGACTATGGATGCATTGCTTATGGTTCAGCTAGGAAGTCCTATTTGAAAATGCTAGACCCAATTCATCATCAGGGAATAAGACTCGCTCTAGGAGCATTTAAGACATCTCCATGTGAAAGCCTTCTCGCGTAAGCGAATGAACCACCTTTATCGCATCGCAGAGAAATGCTTTCTGCACAATACGCTCTTAAGTTAAGATCAAACCCTCGGAACCCTGCTTTTTCGGCTGTTTTTCAACCAAAATACAAAACTTTATATGGTAATAAACCAAATGCCATACCTTCATTTGGCATTAGAATATCATCCAGCCTTGACAATATCAAAAGTAATCTCTACAGTTCAGAAAACGTTTGTCTCGAAAACACCACCTTGGCTCCTTAAGCAACGCAAAGTGATTTTTACATTACACGATGGGAATAAATCTGAGACAAACTCTGTTATATTCCTGAACTCTTAACATGAACTTCTCAACGACTTTACAAATTACGATAAATTTTATACTGATGGATCAAAGGTTGATGAAAAGGCTGCTACAGCCTTCGTTAGTGGCAAACACATAACCAATGTGCGCTTGCTAAACGATGCGTCCATATTTTCAGCAGAAATCAGAGCAATAGACCTTGCTCTGAAATTTATGGAAGAGAAACGCATTTTAAACAGCATTATCTTCTCTTCTGTGACTCATTATCAGTGCTTCAGTCGCTACACAATAGAAAACTGGATAATCCATTATTAGTCAATATTCTCGTCAAAAACTCGGAGCTTAGTACCTATTACAATATAGTATACTGTTGGCTACCTAGCTATATTGGTATTAGAGGTAATGAAGAAGCAGACCGGGATGCTAAGATGACTCTATCCCAAGAACCATCGGATTTTAAATTACCGTTTACTGATTTTAAACCTTGTATCAAAAAGTACCTACGTCAGAAGTGGCAGGTGTCATTAGATGATGCAGTCAATAACAAACTTCATGCCATCAAACCAACCCTGGGAGAATGGACTGCTTCCTACAGAACTATCCGTAGGGAGGAGGTTGTCATTGCAAGAATCAGAATCGGTCATACATACATTACCCACTCCCACATACTAAAAGGTGAAGATCCACCAGAGTGCGTTTCTTGCAATGAACCCATTCACTGTTAAGCACTTTATGACCGAGTGTTCCGACCTGCAACCTATGCATGATAAATACTATAATGTACATGACATGAAGGAACTTTTTGATACTAAACAAATCACTAGTATTTTAGATTTCCTGAAGAAAGTAAATCTTTATTTTAAACAATAACTTGTATGACATCACCTAAAAGCATTTTTATCTAATACAAATACCGCCTCTTATTTACAACATCTTATCATCAACATACACCATTTACATCTCCCGTTGATTGGGAAGCTTCATATTTTCCTGTTACCAACATCTTACCATTTTATATTTAACTATTATGTTTTTTGTTTTTTTTTTGTTTATATCGCTGGTCGATATTAAACCTTTCTTATTTTTAAACATATAACCTATTGTATGGCGCTAAATAGCCTAAAAGTGCTGGTGAGCCATTAAAATTCAATTAATCAATCAATCAATCTTTTTTTGTGCTCCGTTAAAAAAATCAATCAATCAATCTAGAACCCACTCAGACTAGTTTCAGATTGTTTGTCATATCGATTTAATTGATCTATTTACTTTGAACTATTTGGTTTTTGATATCGCTGGTTAGCATTTTTAGAAATGTATACATTCAACCTATTGTATGGCGCTAAATAGCCTAAAAGTGCGCCGTTAAAAAAATATCAATCAATCGTTAAGTATCTTGTATTCTCGGAGTCTTGCAAGGAGAATGTTTATCGTCATTTTTTTCTCTCAGTAGTTTTAAATTACTTTTATCTATGTTTACTTGAAGAGAGAAATTTAGAACACAGGAAAGATTAAGCGACCATGACGCCAGTATATATTAACCTGCGAAGGTTTAATTGTTATAAAACTGATTTGGAGTCGTAGCCCTGATTTTGACACCGATACTAAGAATGGATAATGTAGAAGATAGATTTGCTTCTTGCGGATTGGAAGCAACTGAATCCATTTCGCAAGAACTGATTTCAGATGTTCTGATGTAACCATTGATTGTATTTGTAACTGTTGTCGTTCTCCCCCCCCCCTCTCTCTCTCTCTCTCTCTCTCTCTCTCTCTCTCTCTCTCTCTCTCTCTCTCTCTCTCTCTCTCACACACACACACACACACACTACTTTACTACTGTATGCATGTGCATGTGAATATGCCGATTTATGCTGTTTTGAAGTTAAGTATAATTGATTTTTTTATACAGGCATTGATGCTGTAGTACACGGTGGATGGGGAAGATGGGAAAACGCCCTTTATCTCTCAGGAATCGAGATAAAGGAGTCGGTTATTGGGATAGCCGGGTTTGGCCGCATTGGATTCGCCACAGCCAAGAGACTTAAAGCTTTTGAACCATCGCAGATTCTCTATTGGGACGTTGGGCCACTGGAATATGCTAAAGAAATCGGTGCAGAATTTGCGTCCTTCGAAGAATTGCTAAAGAATTCTGACATCTTGATCGTCTGCGTATCTCTCACCGATGAAACGAGGGGTCTCTTTAACGTAGAGGCGTTCAATAAAATGAAGCCCTCCGTGATCTTCATCAATACATCCCGAGGAGCCGTGGTCAATCAGGATGACCTTTATACTGCCTTGACGACTGGTCAGATACGTTCAGCAGGACTGGATGTGACGACCCCTGAACCGCTCCCACGGGCCAGTCCTTTGCTTTCTCTCCCGAACTGCATTATATCCCCACATATGGCCAGTGCTTCAGAGATCACCCGAAACGCCATGGCGGAACTAACTGCCCGAAACATTATTGCCGTTCTGAAAGGGGAGAAAATGCCTGCGCCAGTGTGCGTTGAAATATTCAAGAGTTCTTCCCCCCAATTGGAAATCACTCGATTGTGACACCTCACCGTCGTCAAAATTACACCACTGTTAAAGAAGAAATGTATATTTTAATCTTAATCAGTCATCAGATCTTTATATAATACATTCAGTCATTAGATCTTTATATATGACATTCAGTCCTTAGATCTTTACATAGAGCATTCAGTCATCAGATCTTTATATAGAACAGTCATTAGATCTTTATATATGACATTCAGTCATCAGATCTTTATATAGGACATTCCGCCATTAGATCTTTATATAGGACATTCAATCATCAGATCTTTATATAGGGGATTCAGTTATCAGATCTTTATATAGAGGATTCAGTCATCAGATCTTTATATAGGACATTCTGCCATCAGATCTTTATATAGAGGATTCAGTCATCAGATCTTTATATAGGACATTCAGTCCTTAGATCTCTATATAGGACATTCAGTCATCAGATCTTTATATAGAAAATTCCGCCATTAGATCTTTATAGAGGACATTCAGTCATCAGATCTTTATATAGGGGATTCAGTCATCAGATATTTATATAGGGGATTCAGTCGTCAGATCTTTATATAGGGGATTCAGTCATCAGATCTTTATATAGGACATTCAGTCATCAGATCTTTATATAGGACATTTCGCCATTAGATCTTTATATAGGACATTCAGTCATCAGATCTTTATATAGGACATTTCGCCATTAGATCTTTATATAGGACATTCAGTCATCAGATCTTTATATAGGACATTTCGCCATTAGATCTTTATATAGGACATTCAGTCATCAGATCTTTATATAGGAGATTCAGTCATTAGATCTTTATATAGGGGATTCAGTCATCAGATTTTTATATAGTGGATTCAGTCATCAGATCTTTATATAGGACAGATATGAATTTAGTTATGTGTTGTATGATGTAAAATGATATAAAATGATACACAAATTACTTTGTCATTTATAACTGGAAAAGTAGGTGTGAAAATGTATGATACAGATTGATATAGAAATTAACTTATTAAGAGATTTATGTTTGATTGGTTTGCTTACCTTCATTATGTATGTTAACTAAATGACAAATGTATCAACTTAAAGATGGTGTAATTAATAGTTCCTATGTCCTACCCACCCACATCAGTATACATGAGAAAATCTTTCTAAAATTTGCACAATTTTTACTTTAGAGACTAATTGTATTTTGTTTTAAAAATAGCCAAACTCTTAACTATAAGTTAAATTTGTTATTTCGGTCTACATTTAAGACTAATTTTGGGACCAGTTTATTGGTATCGCCACGGCCTGTGGATTATATAAATGTTCACAATCAAATCAGCTCGTGGCTTTCCCTTATAATTATTTTGTGCAAAAGTCCAGTAAAGAAAGTGTCTGAAAAAGGAAATGTAAGCTATGATGGTATGTGACATGGATATTACGTCTTTTGGTAAACAAGGTACGTATATATGTATTTTAAATGGCGGCTGCTGAAGTATTTCCAACGTGTTTTTTCCGATCATAGGCGTAAAGACCCGATTGTGAATCGATATTAGCTTTCAACAATCATTTCCGTCAACCATCACCTGCTGAACCTGCTTATTCGTCAAGGGTAAAGAAATAGGATAATAAACCATGACTAATTGACATAGAATTGATAATAAGAACATACATTGTAGTAAGGCAACTTCTTAAACAATAGAGTTTTGATTGTCCAGATATTTAAATAAGTTGGTAAATACATTCGAAAATTGGATTCGCTCCCACATCTCTTTGTACATGTTGGAATCAGGAAATATTACAACATAACTTCTACAGTTCTCTCCACATGCAACATCCCTTTTGACCGGAATATCTGCAACGTTATCACGAATATATTACATGACGAATTGACGATTGGGGCATATGACATCTGTCAAAAGTTAGATTATCGTTGAAGAGCACAACTGTTGCGTGTATGTATGTATGTATGTATGTATGTATGTATGTATGTATGTATGTATGTATGTATGTATGTATGTATGTATGTATGTATGTATGTATGTATGGACACGTACGCACGTATATGTAACGATATAGATGTAACCAAGTCAAATCAGTCATTGATGAAAGTCATTCGGTTGTACATCACAATTAGTTTCACAGCCTAGTTACCCACTAAGTGAACTGCAGATAATTCAGAACGACGGCTTGCACTTAACCTTTTACATTTGAAGAGCTCAAGTCCTAGTGGTTGTTATGTCATTGCATTTACTGTCCTGAGTGTGCCCCAAATAATGTGACGGCAAACAAAAATTAACACACACACACACACACACATACACACACACACACACGAAATGGCGTCCAAGGTTACAAATAATATATTCGTCTTGTCGAATTAGTTCTTTTAAAAATACTTGAAAAGTAATTGAGTTTTAAACAGTGTCATTGACTTTCTTGTATGAAATTTAGTTTAAGATGATGACATAAGTCTTAGCATGACCAGTAATATAACGTCTTCACAGCTGAAAAATCGCTGACCATTGGAACATTATCAAAACAATAGGCTTACTTGCCTAATTCATTTTGCACAGATTGATTTAAATGTGTATGTCGTTCCAGATGTTTTTTTTTTTCGTTTTCACCGTTCCCATAAATCAATACAAAGCATTTGGAATGAACGCATTTAAACAGTACATAAACAGGAACATCACATGACCAATTGTCTATTTTCAAATCAGTCTGCTTTTTATAGCATTTATATACCAGTCGTTAAAACATCTATATCATAGAGGATGATTTTTTGTTCATTTAGTGAAAGGTAAATTTTCAAATCCCACCATATTTGTCTTTAGTAAGAAAATATTACCAACAATCTCTAGAGTAGATATATTCAAGCAAATTCTGCGTCTCACTTATTTATTACGTTTAAAAAAATCGATCAATTTCTTACTACAAACTAGCTATAACGGCAACAGTGCTAGTGGACATACCTTAGAGAGGATGTAGTTCTAGTGTTGTTCCAATTATCGATTATAATCGATCATTAGTTGGTTGAGCAAACCGATAAGATAATCGATTGTGAAACTCCATAATCGATTGTGTGTAAAGGGAGACAACTTTTTAGGTGCATGCAAAGCACAAAGGTTTGTAAAACTCCCAGCCACTAAAGTTTACCTGAAATTTATTAATCGCTTCACAACTACAAATATAAAGTCTTACGATTCATTATTAGGAACATATAGTCATTATTACATGTTCTAATTGTTAAATTGTTGAGTTAATAAAATTTAAACACATTTTGTTGATTTGTTTAAGTTAAATTGCAACATCTTTTGTAGTACTTATAAACAATTACAAACAAGAAAATCATGTCCATCAATAATTTAAATTATAGACACATCACATATGAACGAAAGAATTTCGGGGGATTGTAGCAGTATTTCAGTTGCATATGACTGACTGATCAGCCATAAAAAGTTGCATTCATTTAACAAAGTTGTAGAACAAAAGTAACACAATGTATTTTTGTAATATTATTGTCAGGTTAAAGTATACATGTCATTAAAATAGATTACTCCTGTATATTTATAAACATATTGAATTCTTGATCAAAGATGTAACTGTGTAACAAAAATTAAAATTTGCTCTTAGTAACTGATTATAATCGATGATCAATTGGTTAAGGGGAACCGATTATTGATTATGAATTTCTGACCGATTCCCATCACTATGTAGTTCGAAATGAAATATAAAAATAATGGACATGTAATATTATTAATGGAGGGATATGATTTGCGAAAATCTTAATTAAAGTGAGTACGTAATATATGAAAATTATGGAACATTAAAAAATGAGAATTTATCATTAAGGCTAATGCTTGGCATGGGATCTCTGTGATATCTGACATTAAACTGTTACAACCCTATGGTCTTAAACTAAGCAATATACAAGAGCAAAAACCATTTTCATAAATTACACAAGCAGTTAATTTAGGTATAATGCAGAGAGAAAATCTAAAAAGAATTTTAAGTATTGTTTATTAAATCGTAAATAGTCTTCAAAATTATATGAGAAGTAAAAGACGAGTATTCCGAAAAATTCCAGCGAAGTTCCAATCTTCACATGTGCTGATATGTCCATAATGACATTAATAAATAATATAAAATCATAAATAAATTATAGTTATGTAATATATTGCTTGCACAGTAACAATACAATAACCAGGTAGACAATAATGACATTAATAAATAATATAAAATCATAAATAAATTATAGTCATGTAATATATTGCTTGCACAGTAACAATACAATAACCAGGTAGACAATAATGACATTAATAAATAATATAAAATCATAAATAAATTATAGTTATGTAATATATTGCTTGCACAATAACATTACAATTACCACGTAGACCCTAAACTCAGTTACTGACCCAAGTCAATCACACCATATAGATATGCATAAATTACGTTCATGGATGAAAGAAAACACCCCATACAAATTAAATGTAAAACGGCGAAACTGTTCATATATTTAATAGTATGTGCCTATATTGCTTTACTGAAACTGAATGTTAAAACCAAATCAATACCCTGTTTTATGTGACCATTACTCGCCTATCTTGAATCAGAGACCCAAACAATACCACCAACACTCCGTTTGGAGTGACAACCACCCAGTTATTTAACATGCAGTAGTAGTTACTCTCTACTGCTACTACCATCACTACTACTGCAACTACTACTACTACTACTACTACTACTACTACTACTACTACTACTACACACACACACACACACACACACACACACACACACATGATAATTGACATGCCGCTAGAGCGACCAAACACCTCACACTTACAATCCTCAGTTTTAAATAGATTCCTAGGGTTGGTTTCTCGCTGCCACATCAGTAAAAACAGTTGGTGGAGCCTCTCTATCCGGTTGTGTCCCCTTCCTTGCAGACTTCATCTGAGATTGAGTCTGAACCAGCCGATTTTCCACAGGAGAGCAGACGTATCGCTTCTGTGTCTCCAGTATAGTTGGAGGGTCATCCAGTGCTTCATTGATGGGTAATTGCGATAGATGACTGATGGCTTCATCAGTGGTGGATAATGGGCGATTTAGGACGCTGTCAAAGTGTTCAGCCCATCGTTGAAGAATCTTCTTTTTGTCAGTAATTAGTGTTGTCCCGTCTGCACTGTGAAGGGGGGTGGGGTGGAGGTGGATGATTCAGAGGATGTAGATTAATGCGCTTCTTTCAGGGCATTGAAAAAGATTTTCATATAATGCTGGTCTGCGTTACACTGTATCTCATTAGCTTTGTTGCTCAGCTATGTGTCTCGCATCCGACGCTTTTTCTGCTGCACAGTTCTGTGTATATTGTTATACGCATATTTCCTAGAGGTGGACTTGGTGTTGTTGAGGTAGGTTTGAAGGAGGCGGCTTTTCTCATCCAGATACTGCTTGATCACTCCGCAGTTCTCATCGAACCATTCTTGATGCTTTCTGGTTGAGGTTCCTAGGATTTCCGAAGATAAGCTGTAGACCAGCTCTCTGAATGCCGCCCATTCGTTTAACATTTAGAGTGTCGAGCGGGGTAGATTTCAAAGTTCTTTCAGAATATCCTCGAGAGACTGTTTGGAACTGATGCATTTCAGCTTAATGATTTTTAGTCGTTTAGGAGCATTCTTTCGCTGTGGGTGACTTTGGGGCTGAATGAGGAAGTTGAGTGTGGTGATGATGATGCTGTGGTCTGTCCACCAGTCAGAGCCACACAAGGACTTGGTCACATGGCAGATAAGCTCTTCATTCTTGGCGATTTTAATGCAAAAGTAGGCTGTGATCATTGCCTGGGATAGAGTACTAGAAAAGGACGGAGTGTCTCACTGTAACAGCAATGGTTTTCTTTTGCTCCAAACTTGCGCCAAGCATGAACTGCTTATCATGTATGTCCACGACAACTACACATCTGCCATATCTTTCTTTTTTTAAATAATTGTGCTGTATACTCATTATATATAAATATTTATTGTATTTTTCCATTCACGTACCTGATTGTCACTATAGGTAGGTTGTTTAGCGATTAATTAAAGACATCAATAGTAAATCAAGCCGAGTCTTTTTTCTTCTGGTTCGACTTCAAATGTTACTTCGTCATTTTGATATTGTAATACTCACATTGTAGTAGATACTGTAAATAATGTAACACATTATACTGACAACCTGTATATAGCGGTAACCTCAGTGTCATGTTTAATAAATGTTTTAGGCGGTGACCATAATTTTTTGTCCAGACGATAGAGTATATACGACGCTATCGGTGATCTTTTTTATGTCACAGAGCCTAATATCAACGGCTGCTGAATTTCCAACAAAAAAAATCATTAATGTTTCTTCGAAAATTCAAGAACGTGTTTACGTGATTAGAAAAATCAGTTCTGCATTAGACCATTCAAGTATCTTGTTAACGAGTATGTCATTGGGATGTTTTAATCGTAGACGTATGTCTTTGCTGCAGCGTCGTCGTTTGATTCTGGTCCTCTGTTACGTGTTTAGGCTTGAATAAACAGTAACATAGAAAGAGTGAAAATAACAAGCTTATAAAACTTAATTGCAAATGTCTTGGTAATAAAATGTCCAAATAGTTCTAAGTTTGAATTCCAGTGAAGTATCCAAGATGGAAGACGATGTCACTTGATTTAGTCAGTTCTTGTTAATAAAATCTCTATGAGCACAACTCTTTCCCAGATAAATAATAAAATAATTCCTCTTGATCCAAACGAATCGACACAATTTCCAGTACCAGGTAATTTATAATAACTCAAAAAGACACAACTTAATATTCTAAAAGCCCAATTTCTTCTACTGAATAGCTCGCTTCAAAACATTTTTTATATAGCTTGTTTTTACGTAAACAAGGAAGGGGTCACGACCTTCTAGAATCTCTCAGAACAATTTTACGTTCAAGAAATCACGTAAACAGCGTATGACCCAACTAAATTAGAAAGATGATTATATTTTACTCCATTTTGTCCTTGGAACCAACCAATCATTTTAAAAGCTTGTTTACAACTCTGAAACCAGGTCAGAAATGAGGTCAACACCTGGTGTTTACTCTGTAAAAGTACAGGTCACCTCCCCCTTCAATGAACGAATCTTAAAACTTAAAATGCCAAATTTAAATCTAACAACAAACAATAAAAATAAATATAAATGACTTATATCACATATACGTAACATTTTCCAAGACCAGTAATTGTATTATTATTATTCATACTAAGAAGTTCAGTCATTATATCACCGGATTTTGTGCTCGACCACGAATATTATCCGATATAGTTGACATAATAAGACCGGGCTTAATTTTTCCATTAGTATCAAATATAGCTATTCTATTTCCAGTTACTCCATTTCTTTTAACGATGAAATCTTCCAAAGAAATATTGTTAGTTTTAAATGTTCCGTGCTTATCTTGAAATACAACCACGTCTTTTGGATCTATTTTTGTAAGATCTAATAATGGTATTTCATCATTATTAATTTTATTTACATTTCCATGGGTTATTTCATCAGTTTTGTGTTTTGTTTTGAGGAAGATCTTCCGTAAATATCTACCATTATACTTTATATATCTATTTATATATCTAGATATATATTCGTCGTCATGACAGTATATTGAAAGAAAACAAATATAGACACTTTCAGTGATTTTGTATGTATGTATGTATGTATGTATGTATGTATGTATGTATGTATGTATGTATGTATGTATGTATGTATGTATGTATAATACCAACTGTGATGTTTAACTCCATGAATAAATAGTTTCCATTTTTGTCCAGATTCAAAGGATGATTAAATTTGATTAAATTGTTAGACACCAGTTTCATGTCGTGAAGAAAGACGACGATTGATTCGATGATCAGTTTTAGGAGTACATCAGCACATAAAAGGCTATAGTATGCCTGGGAAATGGAAGGAAAGTGATTTTCACCGATACATATCTGTGTGGCCGACGCATCCTGAATTTAGTACGATTCAACCACACACCTTTTTCATCGTGAGTCTGGCACGGTAATCACTCAACCACTAAGAAGAAGACAAAGAGAATTTGGCAATATCGTACCTATGTAGCTGTAAATTTTCAGTATATTGCAAGATTTTCCCAGTTTTCCCAGCCCAGCATTTACATATAACAGTCTGCGATGTGCCAGTAGGTGTCATATGCCGTACAATGACAAATACAGTTCTTTCATTTTAAAAGCAACTTACCTATGTGGTTCCTCTACTAACATTTGCCACTTGTATGTTGTCATTACATTCGGTTGACAGGCTGGTGAGTGAATCTGTATAATTTAATACGTGCAATTTCCATGTATGAGGAGGTAACAGTTTTATGCCAAGATGCGAGATGCTGGAGGCGGTGATGGGAGCGGAAGGTCTGTTGGTATTTCTGTTGGTGAAGTCGTGACATTATACTATATTTCATACTATTTTGTACTGTTTTCCCATCAAAGTTTACCTTGTCCTTTCAGAAAAGTAAAAATGTGTTTATACATGTTTATCACTTTAGTTTCGATATCTCTGTACAAATCGCTATATGTGAATTTGTGACATAGCCATTTCTCGTGACGTCATACCTGACTGATACTGAATGTACACGAGAGGTATCATATATGAATGCAAAACACTTTGAAATGCACCCTTATATCAGTTATTACATTAGTTTACATGAGGTGGATTCTGCTCAGATACTATGCGGAACAATGTACCGAACGTCCTAAAGTGATTTTGAACGGAGCCAAAATCATTTCTATGCAAGTAGGACAAGTGCAGTTTAAAGATTCGATGAGTTACTTGGCCATGCCTTTGAGTCGCATGCCTAAAACGTTTGGAATGACAGAAATGGCCAAAGGTTATTTCCCACACTTTTTCAATACCGAAGTCAATCAACGTGCCGTTCTACCCCATTTACATGAGGCTCACTATTACGACCCCGACAACATGCGTACCGAACACCGAGACGTTTTCTTCGCTTGGTACCAGACTCACGCATCGGACCCTTTCGACTTTCAGGAAGAAATGTTAAAGTATTGTCGATCTGACTTGGACATTTTACGACGTTGTTGTGGAAAATTTCGAGAATTTTTCATGGAGCACGGAGGGATCGATCCTTTGAAAGAAGCTTGTACCATAGCCAAAGCGTGTTCTTTAGTGTACCGCCATCGATTCATGCCCGAAAACACCCTGGCTGTCATAAGCCCTCAAACGACGAACTTTGTCACACGTCAATACTCGGTCAAAGCCCTACGCTGGCTACATTATTTGTGTGACAAGGAAAACAAATGTATCAAAAACTCCCGCAACTGAGGAGGCGAAAAGACCATCGAAACGTGTTCGGTGGATGGCTGGGACTTAGAAAACCCTCAGATCGTGTACGAGTTTAACGGATGCTTATTTCACGGATGTCCCATGTGTTACCCTCAACGTGACACCAAAAATCAGTTTTTAAAACGGACCATGAAAGACTTGTACCAGACTACTTGTCAGCGGCGTTTGAAGTTAGAACAGCAAGGATACCAAGTGGTAGAAATGTGGGAACATGAGTACGATCACCGTTTGAAAACCGATCCCGAGTTTAAACGCATTGCGGAGAGTTAGAAGTTGGTGGACCCACTGAACCCCTGGATAGTTTGTACGGAGGACGAACGAATGCCACCTGTTTGCTGTACTAGGAGGACGAAGAGAAGGGAGAAGAAATCAGATACTTGTTCTCTGTATCCTTACGTGTGCAAATATTGTCACTTTCCCATAGGGCATCCACAATTGATGACAGAACACATTGACCTGGACCACATTCGGCAGTACGAAGGATTGATCAAGTGCAAAGTCTTGCCTCATACGGACTTGTACCATCCCGTTTTACCTCACCATTGCCAAGGGAAACTGGTATTTCCTTGTGTCGAACTTGTGCCGAAACGCGCAACCAAGACCAACCTTGTCAGCACAGCCAGGAATAACGCGCCTTGACAGGAACGTGGATTAGCGTGGAATTGTTTAAAACTCCAGACCTGGAATATCGACTGTTAGAAGTACACGAAATTTACCACTTTCCCAAGACACAACAATACCGCAAGGGCGACGAGACACGGAAAGGTATTTTTGCAGATTACGTAGATGCATTTCTGAAACTAAAACAAGAAGCTAGCGGCTATCCTTTCTGGTGCCACACTCCCAAAGACCAAAAGAAATTCAAAGAAAAATATAGGGAGCAGGAAGGCATCGAGAAAAACGAAGGAAGGCGATCGTTTGCCAAAGTGATGTTAAATTGCTTGTCGGGTAAAATGGCACAACGACCGTCTTTACCCAAGACGGAGTATTTGTCCGAACCTTCCCGCCACTTCCAGATGATTCACGACAAAACCAAATACATCAAACACGTGGACGTCATTCGTGAGGATTTGATCTTTGTCAATTACGAAAAAGAACTAGACTTTGCAGAAGCCGATAAATTTGGAAATGTCATCATTGCGGCTTACGTGACAACCCATGCTCGCTTAAAATTGTACGAAGTGTTAGAACTCCTAGGAGATCGCGTCCTGTATTTTGACACGGACAGATGCGTCCATATCGATCGCCTCGGTCAACGTCACCCTGACATCGAATGAGACCGTTTAGGAGCCTGGACAGATGAACATCCCGACGACAAGATTCTAAGTTTTGCAAGTGGCGGTCCTAAAAATTACGGCTACGAATATCGAAACCGTCAAGGAGAAATGCACACCGAATGTAAAGTGAAAGGATTGATTCTCAATTATCTCACCAGTCGAGTGGTGAACTTTGACGTGCTAAAAGAAGCATTGAAGTCTGGACAGGATGAAAGTTTTAAAGTGACCACCCACGAACCGCACAAGATCGTACGTTTACCCACACAACAAATCGTCAGTTGGTCTTTGGGAAACGTCTATCAAATCGTGTACCAGAAGAGAGTGCGGCTTTCCAATCTCTTCACTTTACCGTACGGTCACGTCGATGTTGGTCAGCATATAAAAAGGGACATCGTCCAAGACCGATAGTTCACTGTGACTAACACTGCCAAGTGAGAAAGATGAATCATTTCACACACTAAGTATCGAGCGTAAGACTCAAGCAGATTTACAAATGAAAGGGGTACGTAATGGGAAACATTTACGCTGGGACACATGCGATAGATGACCAGATTTTAAACAATGTGTGTGACGGATATAGAAAGCAACATGAACTTTCTCTTATTTGATTGTTTGTTACTTGTTTTGGTTTAGGTTTTTTCTTAAAAATGGATATTAATTGTTGTATGAAAAGTGTCATTCTTATATGAAATGCTTATGCGTTGTATGTAAAGTAGGGTCTTTTTTTTAAGGCATAAACTTTAATTTTAAAAGTATTTTTCTAGATCCAAGAAATAGATAACATGTGAATAGATTTGTTCCATGTCAAGATTTGAATGTTTTAAATGGATAGTGCTTAGACTAAAGCACAGGACAGGGAGCCCATGTATATACTTGAATAAATGTTTTGAACCCATATCGTAGACTTTTATTATCTGTGGGTCTTTCTTTAGAACATCTCTGCCCTCTTTTCTGTGTCTTTCGATCAATACATGATTATTTGTTTTTATGTCTGCCTTCTCTATCAATGCTTATTTATTGCTTAAAATTGAGTTAAAAGGAAATAAAAATAAAAGATGATGCAGATATTTCTCTTGCCCCCATCTATCTATATGCTTCTTTCATGTCTCTATGCCCCCCATTCAACCAGCTAAGTACTCATTATTCTTCTAATTTTCCTGTATTTTTGCGATTGTGAAGTGTTCCCCTTGCCAGTTGCTCTTTCCAATTATGAATGTAGATATTTTAATTCCAGCTTACATTTCTGAATGTATGTTATTCATGCTAATATCATTAGACTGAAACGTTACTTTTATTATTGGCATCTGTAAGTTATCCCATGTCAAATTTATGTGCCATTTTGTTGCTAATACTATTTTAGAATAGGATAAAATAAAATATTTTAGAATAAAGCATTTAAAGTACATCCAGCATATGAAATCAGAATAGAAAGTGGATTTGAGACACGGTGATGATTTGATAGATTTTCAGGCAAGGAGCCAACTTTGAATGACATTTATGTCCTTTACAAATGTATTGGCAAAATGTATAGAACTAAAAACAAATATAACATGAAGTAAAATATTTTCAGCAACTACGTTAATTAGTTAATTAAAGATTAACTTTCTTATGTTTAGTTTTGTTCCCTGCCTTGTTTGCACCATAGCTTTGCGTCTGCTACACAAGCGGAGTGTGTCGAAGTGGCAAATATAGAACGTGAAACCAGGCTATTTTAGGCTGTTTACAGTACAAACGTACACAAACCCAAACGCACCCAAGTGAAAACGTACCCAGACCGAAATGTACCCAAGTGAAAACGTACCCAGATGGAAATGTACACAAGTGAAAACGTACACAAATTTAAACATTCCGTATTTTATTTGTATTTCCTTTGCGTTACGTTTCTCATGTGCGTAGTTTAGTCAAATGAGTTGCGTTACGTTTCTCATGTGCGTAGTTTAGTCAAATGAGCTTAAATCGTCGATAATATTTTACTAAGTAAGACATATTTAGCTACATAGATGCTAATTATCATTAGAAAAACAACACCTATAAGCTTATATGATTATATGAGCTCATAGATGCACTATCTGCATATATATATATGCTTCTTAACTTAAAAACGTATTTCTTAAGGTGCGTTCGAGCTAAATCATACAATAAGATAGTTCCATTGTGTCTGCCAATTTCCATTGCTCATCAGGCCGTGTCATATGAAGCACATAAAAATACAATTATGTCATTATTTAAAGCGAGTGTGTACCATGTTTTAATTTGGATACATTTTGATTTGGGCACGTTTCAGGTAGGGTACATATTGACGTGAGTACGTTTCGGTTTGGATATCTTTTTGACTTGGGCACTTTTCGATTTGGGCACATCTTGATCTTTTCTCTTTTAAATCGTGGAAAATCACTCACTTTAAATAATCACACCATTACATGGGTACAATCTACATGCAATATTTAAATCTGCGCATTTTATAGTGCATTGTAGTTTATAAAGGCTGAAATGGTTGCATGACTTAACCATATCTGTATGATCTATATTGTAATTGACAAAATGAACCAGGACATCTAGTGTACCATTCGACTAGCCTGGTACAATGAACCCCCGAAACGCTTTATACAAACACTCAGTACTTCTTTATTTGCCATAATTATGACAATAAAACAAAAAAAAAAGCTGTTGAAGATACAGCTGGAAATAACTGATTTATTGCTTTTTGTGTATTACCATGTGCATGGCTTCGTGTGCGAAGCATCACGGTAGGCCAGAGTACCAAGCTAACCATTCGACAACAATATTCCTATGGCTAGTGTCCGGACTATATTGGAAAACCAGCGTCATTGGTCGGTAACTAGTAATATATGTAGCTACCAATTATTTAGTCAGTGATGTAATTCTGAATGACCTCGTACTATTTCTACAAGAATATAATATGCCTCGTATGTATATCAGCTCAGTAATATATTGAAAAATCATATGTCTCGTTCGCCGGAAATTTCCTCTCAGGAAAAGAGACATAAGCTTAATCAGACTATTTCGGCCATTCCTATGATTGGGATAGACTGTAACATTTACAGATAAGTTACGAATGAAAAATGTTACGTTTATTCGAAGCTTCTCGGTCAATCTTTGTTTCTTAAATAGCTGAGGTAGTTCACATGTCAACTGTCTGCATACTTTCGAGGTATGATTGACCTCGAAGTTTCTAAGGTCGCCCAAGTGACATTCAACCGGAATGTTTTCTGCCTTTTCCGTTCCATACTTGCAGCATAGAGTCGAAGTTATTGTGCTCACATCTGAAAGAAACGAGATTGTTCAAAATAATGCAGTGACATTGTACGCCGGCTATTTTGGAGACTTCCTTCTGAACTGCAGAATTGGTTAGTAGCTGTATGGAGATTCCGTACTTTCATTAAGGAGAAAGATGGTTACCGTTATACCCTGTCTATTGAACACTGAAAGTGTGACGCAGTTGCCGAGAGAGCTATGCAAAGGATAACATCGTAGACTTGTTCAAAGAGACTCTTGCATAACCCTGAAAATTTGTCATTATTATTGATTGTTCGACATGGCCCTGATCGCGCCTGCTTAATATGCAAGAACAAAGTGCTGAAAGGAATACAGTCCTGTCATTGGTTAAAAGAAAATGACGTCCTGTATTTATTTATAACTTATTTTCAGTTGGCCAATGAGAAGGTACTATTCATTTCAGTGCGTTATTTTGACATATTAAGTGGGTTCGATAATGGACATGTCGAGCGGTACTGTGGGAAAATGATTTAGATTTCCTTCAAGGTTTGATATTAAGTCAAACATTTGATAGGGTTACACAGTCGAATGCCTGAACTGAATAGCGGTTCCAAATTTATTAAGCGTAGCTTGAAATATCAGCGTTTATTCTTAAACAGGTTGCGCGAGCAAGGAGACAAGTGTCCTCCCTTGTAGATGTAAGCAACGATACCAAAACCCCTGTGACACCAACCTCATCTATACGGTATCTTAAAAAATACAGACGCAACAGACATTAGTGGTGATAAATGTATTGAGAGAGCTGGAAATGTATAAGTGAGCTCGAAATGTATAAGATAGCTGGAAATGTATAAGATAGCTGGAAATGCGCATAATTGCTAGTTGATGATTCATCGATTTTTGTACAACAGCTACAACCCATTTTACCTAAACATAAAAACATTCGATAATTATGCCATAATGTTTATTTTATAATTTTAAAAAAAACATAGGTTAACCTGTCACCTAAAAGGCGATTTTACCAGTTTGAGTAAGCCTCGTCGTGAGCGCTACCCCTCTTTTTGTGTAGAACGTTGCTTGATCCTTGTATGGCGAAGATCTCGTGAAGATGTGCGATGGACAATGTTGAAAGAGGGTAAATATTAAAGCTAGTTGTGTAATCTAGATGTATGTTGATTTTGCAAGTCATTGAAGTTTGCATTCAGATTTTGTTTACGTGTGTTTATACGTAAGGGAGATGGAAAAAATACTGCCGTAATATAATCTTCTCTGTCTCATAAAAAATATATGTCAAACTCAAGACCAGTTTAGACTGATTCATAGATAATTAAAAAAAAAAGCAGTTAAAAATCTGTCATGGTACATTTCACACTAAGTAACGACAATGGTAAATTTACGACTGTCGATGAGTTGTCTTGCGTATCAGTCACGAGATGTCATATACATGGGTACCGACGACCATCCGAATTGCCCATGTCCATACAGAATGCCCGTTGACGAATCCTTTTTTCAAAAATATTTAGTTATGCTCAGTTATCAATAATGTTACAATTAAGAACACTTATGAAAAAGACAAATAGTTCATAATTGCATTTTTTAAATATATAACTGAACATAATGACATTTTAAAAGGATGTGTCAACGGTCATTTTCGATGTTCTTTATTGGCTATCTACCGTGTAAACTGCATTTTTTGATTTTGAAAAAAAAATAATTTTGCCGTGATGTTTGCATAAGTAGCTATACAGTTTTGTTAAAAATTGTATTTTCTTTTCTCATACATATTTGTTATTTTAATAAATTTTTCATCATAAGATCTAAAACATTTCAATAATTTCATGGCAGTAAACATTCCTGTTTTAAGCATTTAGATCACCTGTACACACATTTAGAATTAGTTTTTAAAAAATCTGGAAGTATATTGTCACTTTAAAGAGATCATGCTGTGCAAACAAGGCTGACTGTTTCTATTTTCATAAATTTATTCTGCATCATTCATTGTTCGAAATGTAACAAATTGAAACAAGACTTATCGACTGTTAGTTCGTTTCCTTCATACAAAAAGCGCTAGTAACATGAAAGGAACCGTCGACAAGCGCGTCATTCGTAAAGCACGAATAACATGAAAGAAACAACCGTCTCCAATCGTAATCAAGTCAGGTAGGTCCAACTGTAAACAACATGGACCGATCGCAGATATAGGTCTGTGCTGTTTCCAGTTATCTCCATCTTATATATGAGTACATACGGTAACATTTTTTATTTCATCACCTGTTTTATGTAACAGCTTATGGACAACAGACCCAATGCACTTTTGAATGCACGCAATGGACTCGCCCACCGAGCCTCTCTAGCCATCATTTGCTAGTTGTATGAGTGTATACAGAATGAACGGTTTTAGAACCAGTTTTAATTGGCCGCTCACTCACCCGAGCAGCACAAGTGGAAGGAATGTTTAACAATAGACATCACTCTTTTTCCATACTTGACTGTTACATTGAAAGTGCAGTTCGAAGAGGAGTGAGTGAATATTCTGAAGTTCCTGTGATTTACGAGGTGTGTATTGCTTTTCAAATTTAACATAAATTAGATATTTGAAATCATCATTATCATAGTCGTTGTTGCCTTGGTTTTCTCGCCATGATTGTGGTCGTCGTCCTCTCTCTCTCTCTCTCTCTCTCTCTCTCTCTCTCTCTCTCTCTCTCTCTCTCTCACACACACACACACACACACACACACACACACATGTATAATTCACACTTTATATATATATATATATATATATATATATATATATATATATATATATATATATATATATATATATATATATATGTGTGTGTGTGTGTGTGTATGTGTGTATATAATACTTTTAATCAAGGATTGAATAAATAATTAATCAAAATATATCGAGAATTCATTTTAAAATGCCTTGTCATTTTTAAAGCATTAGTAATCTTATTGCTATGATATTAGTTTATTCTTTCACTAGATAAGTTATTCTGTAAATTAGAATATATATATATATATATATATATATATATATATATATATATATATATATATATATATATATATATATATATGTATGTGTGTGTCTGTGTGTGTGTGTGTGTGTGAGAGAGAGAGAGAGAGAGAGAGAGAGAGAGAGAGAGAGAGAGAGAGAGAGTTTATTTCATTTTCGGTATGTAATGAACTTACTCTCCCCTCTCCCACTCTTTGTCATTCTGATTTATTTCTTTAATAAAAGTATATAATATATAAAAAGATATTATTACTATTAATACTAATACTGTTTAACTGTGATAAATTCGTTTCAAAATGGAAGAAAAATGTTTATGCTAGCATAATTTCTTTGCGTATCAAGTTTTGATTGAGAGTACAGTGAACAATAAAATTGAGTCTGGAGTATATGACCTGTTATAAAGTTTGTGCCCATGCTCATAAGTAAGTCTCGCGGAACGTGAGATAACGATTTCAGATTGAAGATTCAAAATCGCGAGCCAACTTATGTATGTGGGCAAACTTGTCATTAATTTCCATTTGGGTCTGTTGTTTTCTTCGTTTTGTTTTTACATATAAATATACTAGCTGCCTAAGATACGCTGAAATATGGTGTTGAACCAACAAAACCAGTTAAAATGTTGATTTTACGAGAACATTACACTTAATAAATGTAAAATTACAGAGACATGTACATGTGCTCAAGAATGTTTGTTTCATGTATTTGCAAGATGCTGCTATAATAAGAGATTGAAACTATTGAATATTTTTCTTCATAACTCTGTTATGGATTACATATATGTTTTTAATCGATTAAAGTTGTCTTTAGTCTCTTCTCAGTTTTTTGACGGCTGCACGTGACCACGAGAAACTCATAACGTAACATTTACCTTCCCGAACAAGCTAACCAAAGCTTGTATGATTGAATTAAGGTAATAGTACAGACGTGGTCATTGTATATTCGCATAACGTATTCATATTTGGAGACACAAGCTTTGAATGGATATTTTGGTTTTGTTTGTTTGTTTGTTTGATTGGATTTTTAACGTAGCTTTTTTTTTTTAAATTCCGTTATATCGCTACGATGTCTGCAGTGAGGCAGTTTATAATCATTAATCACTATTCACTAGGCCACCGGAGCGGTTTTGAATTAATATTTTGGTACATTTTGCGCTAGAATAATTTGACAAGGATCTTTCAAGACAAGTAGGACATAACACAGCTCAGTCAGTAAGAAGGTACGTTGTCATGATAACGAATGACATGGTGAAAACTGGTTTCTCAGATGGCACGGTAAACCAAGTACCGGAACAATGGTATTTGGCTCCCTAGTCGAAACTTGCACATTGCGTTCACCTCCACCCCACCCCACCCCCCGGGTATCTATTATTATAAACTGTTCAACAGCATTAATGCACGTTCGGCTGGGTAAATTATTAGTTTCATTATTTATTATACATATGTAATGATAATAAATGAATTACCTGACAGTGTACTTTGTGTTTGAGGCTACAAAATCTAGACCCCCTAGGCGGCCGCCTAGTTTGCTTATTTGGTTAAACTGGCCCTGTGTGAACATGAACTAGCCAATATGTTGTCCTGCTTTTTTAAATCAAGGCACCGATGAAAAATATTGATTTAAATGAATGGCCGTTTTACTAAGAGTTTAGCCATGTTTTTCCCTGTATGCGACAATTTTCAAAAGTAGCCTCACTTTCTTCGTAAAACAACTACTTAAAGCATTTTAACGTATTTATCTCCATCTGTTCTGTTTTCCGACAGAAATAAAAGAATTATTTGTTAACTGCCAGTCTAGGCAACGTATGGCGTGGAACGCCAAAAGAAGGTGTTTCGCGTATTAGGCCTATATGTGGTGAACGATTTGTGCACACCAGTGGCATTGCTTATGATGCTTGTTCTACAGTACTACTGAGAACAATATCGTAACGCGTCCGGTACTCGCTTGACTGCAATAACTATCGGTACTAAAATGTACCGTCATCCATTATGCGCCGCAGAGCGGTCAAGCTAGCAATCAGTCACTGCTGTTGTTTGCTGATACCAAAAGAAGACATTTGTATAATCTGAGACAATCCCAATTGTTTACGCGAATTGCGTGTTGATGAGTCAAAATCGTTTTCAGCAAAGTGAAACTGGATTAAGTGATTTATTTAAAGACACACGTGAATAAACATGCAAACTACTACATTTATGTGATCATTCGAGTTCTCACGGTCATTATTCTTTTCCATTTTTCATAACGGTGTAACCTACATAATTAAGACATTAGTAAGGCATCAGTTTCAACATGCATCAAGGATCAACACACAGTCATAACATGACAATTTTCCCAATAGCAGTCATGTCTTATCTCTGAGAAAACTTTGATATATCCTAAAATTTGATGAATTGTTTTGCAATTTTTTCTCAAGATTAACAAAATATACATGTATCACATGTTTTCCAGAAACATTAATTTTATATTCTTTCTCATATATCGACCTCAGACTTGCCTCGAATGCGTAAGGTCGTGGGTTCAATCCCCTGCCTAGTCATTCCAAAGACTTATTGTACTAACAACTGGCTCGCTAAGCGCTTTGCTTTAAGAGGTGCTATGAATGGTCGGCCTGCTGTCAGGATAATGTGACTGATTGGCACATCATGCTATATGTCTGCGGCATGATGCCCCAGTGCTAAACATCACTACAAACTGCCACACTGCTAACAAGGCACCGATATAACTGAAAAATTGTTAAAGCTACGTTAAAAAAGTCCAAAATCCAACACACACACACACACACACACACACACACACACATCTACTTGTGTCGGAAAATATTGACACTGCTGCAATATGATTAGCTGGATCTAATCTAAAACCTCAGTACGAAGAGGCATTTTGAGTATTTTATTAAGACCAGTCTGACTGGATCAATGTGTACTTTGTCGTGATATATATATATATATATATATATATATATATATATATATATATATATATATATATATATATATATATATATATATATATATATATATACATATATATATATATATACACATACATACATACATACATACATACATACATACATACATACACTTGTAATTGTCTGTTTTAATTTAGGTTTGGAGGAAAGATCATTTATGTAGTATATAGAATGATAGGTCACTAGAGTGCTATTTTCTTGTTGTACATTAGAATACACATTCTTAAATAATTACTCGTCTGTACCAATTTGAAACCAAATAGCCATGAAGCTAAATTGCCCCTTAGCGTGCTCGAAATAACACAAACGGATTTTTTTTTTTACATAATGATGATGATTGATAATGAAGACCACCAAAAGAACAAGAATTACGTTTAAAAAGAGACTAGGTGGCAACAACAGCAGTTGTCCACCACCATAACAATAGAAACAACAACAACAACAATACAGTTATCTGAAACTGCTATAAAAATGACTCATTTATGGCGACCAGGAGGAAAGGAATACGGTTTGAAATGGTAGCCAGAGCAAGTATAATCTCTAGCTATCTTAAATACCCACGTTATTTTTATTGTATATTCCTATCCACGTCTCCATGCCATCTGGGTACAGAACCCAACTCGCAGGACAAAACACATAATAATCAGTATGTAAAAATAGTAAAATAGATTATACGTTTTTCTTCATGACCGCATATATAAAGTTCGGCTAGATAATACTTTCTGCAGATGTTGCCTTTGAACCACTTCCACGGACCACAAGGGTGAGGGTAGTATAATGGCATGGTTTGTGCGACAAGGAGACTCGCATGTTAAACATAGAAAAAGTGTACGACTAAATGAGAAATTTGACATGGTTATAGCAGTTTGGGGCAAAAGAGAACTTTAACACAGGAATAGGAATAAGCGGCAGAAACGCAGTAATTTTACGTGCGCCTAATTTATTAAATATTTTGTCAGCTTGAATGACTTGAGCTTGGCTTACGAGTTTGCGTGTACCAAACCTGCATTGCTTGTATTGCATATAAAAAAATGCTACATCCGATATCCAAATTTACCAAATAGTATCTTGAACGCCTAACTATCAACCCGTTGTGGGTTTTTGGGCGAAATTTAATGCGCTGAATGTAAAACTTATTGGTCCCATTGCAATATTTAGTTTAGACAGAATTTAGAAATGTTACTGTATTTTGTCTGAGTTGAAATGGCAGTATAGGTAAGAAATCTACAGGTAAGTTCTTGTCTGTTGCATCATGGGATAGAAATGTTTCAAATCCGGAGAGAGAGAGAGAGAGAGAGAGAGAGAGAGAGAGAGAGAGAGAGAGAGAGAGGTTTGTACGTTGATGCGTATATGTGGGTGGGGAATGAGTATAAATATGCTTTTACAAACTCAAGACAAAAGTACACGTTTACTTTTGACCGTGAAAAAGATTTATACGACTTTGAACGACATGTCACAAAAATCACATAAAAAAACTAGTCACAACAGAGTTTTTTTTGTTCATTTGTTACAAATTAACATTAACAATATATATATATATATATATATATATATATATATATATATATATATATATATATATATATATATATATATATATATATATATATTGTGCTAGTAAAATAGTTAAATTGCACATGATGCACACAATAGTCTGTCTGTCTGTCTGTCTCTCTGTCTCTCTCTCTCTCTCTCTCTCTCAGATGGGAGTCCTCTTATACTTACAAAACACTGTATATTGTTTGACATGGTAATGTTTTTATGTCCCACATCGTACCATTATAATATTCTTTTTACCAAAGACACACGTTTTGTACATGGCTAACCTGATTGTAGTATAACTACTCAGTTGTATAAATTTGCAAAAGCGGGTTATGATTTGCTTTGGTATCTTACGGCACGTCAACACAAGTTGGTTATTAAGTACAATTTGAGTAAAGTGCCATGGTCAGCAACACGCCAATGTAGCGCATTCGTTTGGATACAATCGTTCGATTCAAAACAGTACCCTGTCAGTCGGCAGATGCAGTAACATGAATATGGAAGGATAGACGTAGGAGATCAAATTATACCCCCACTAAGGTGTAGAGATAATGAGATGAAGAGTGCTTCTCACGAATATTATCACCGAACATTTTACTCCATCCAGATGTTTTGAAAATATAACATGATGATGTTGTTTGGGGCTTTTGTCTTTCATTGTTTATTTTTAAGACTTATTTGTAATACTTATAACCTCAAGCATTTTTCAACAGTTTCCTAGTTTGATTCTCGCACATCAAATCTGTGAGAAGGTGAGTTACTTTAGCTACCCATGTCTTTCCACGCACCATGTCGCAAACTTTGGTAACTTTCACAAATCAGAATCTGAGAACATACAAAATTGTTTTGTACTCATATTTATTATTTTATTTCACACACACACACACACACACACACACACACACACACGGTATGAAGACTAAAATTGGAGAAAAGTGCGATCAGTAGTTTTTGTTTTTTAAGTTGAGAGTCAGCATGTGTTATGGTAATCTTTGTTTTATTACCTCGACTGTCTGTTTTATAGTTACCGTACTAGACAATGACAATCTCATCACCACGAGGTCAATGCATGATTTTATATGCTAACATATTCAAGATCTATGTTCGTTACTGTAAAAGTACCCCCTCCCAAGCAAAACACACCAAGAAAAAAAAGCCAGTGAACGTGTGTGCAATTTGGCATGTTTATCGTAATTTGAGCCATCATTTAAATAATTAATCCTCTCTGACATGTAAGATTTTATCGGCAATAATCCAAGTTCGTTTCGGTCCATTTTCAGTTAACCACAAACGTGCCATAGTCGTGTACGTCGAGCTTTTCAAGTTATATTGTCTTTCATTGTTTATTTTTAAGACTTATTTGTAATACTTATAACCTCAAAAGAAAACTTTTGTTTTTCAACAAATAATATCACCAGTGTGTTTCGCAAAAGACAATTCAATTTGATAGAAAAAAAAAATTATTGAACAAAATAACTTGTACCTTTAGAATCAGAGGTAGCAATTTGCATGACGGTAATAAAACTAAGTTTAGACTGAGAAGGACACATGACCTATGGTTATAAATAACTTATCATCAGTCTGTCGTTTAGAGTAAAACTACCTCCATATTCGGGTTATATGTTCTTTATCAACATTGCTATTGTGAGATATCATTAGTCTGTAACAAAGGGTGCATTTTATAAAACTGTTTATACAGTCTTTAACAAAGGGTGTATTTTATAAAACTGTTTATACACAGTCTTTAACAAAGGGTGCATTTATAAAACTGTTTATACACAGTCTTTAACAAAGGGTGAATTTTTTAAAACGCTTTATACGGTTTGTTACAAAGGGTGCATTTTATAAATCAATTTATACATAGTCTGTAACAAAGGGTGCATTTAATAAAACGAATAATACGTGTAACATAGATTCGTACTTGGTTGTTGGATTCAAAATTAGGTTATATGTCCCTTTCTTGGGTACAAAATTTGGCTTCAGCTTAAAGATTATCAAATTATGCATCGATTTCGCAAAATTATAATGTGATTTTGTGCGAATCGTCTTTTATGCCAAAAAATGAAAACATTTTTTTACTCAAGTATCGTAATTAAAGCAAGAACACCTGCAATGGATCACCTTCGCAAATCTTCACCCCTCCCTTTCCTATAATAAAACAGTGACACAAGATACAACCATGCAAATCTATCAAATGGTGGGCAGCTTTGTGCCGCGGCTGCATATATTAAGTTTGGTTAGAAAATATTTGTAAATGTTGCAACATCTTAGACGCCATCCCAGGTACGCCAGGCGCAGGAGCCAGTATTGACATCATTCTCTTATCCAAAGGCCATTATCGCATACCGCCATATTGTGCTCCCCGCCTCCCGCCCCCTCCCCCCCCCCCCTGCTATGCATGAAATTTTCTTAAGAATACAGTAGCTGGTATCACGGTACCAATTGTTGTTGTTTTTCCATAGACCTCAATGCTAATGCTTTGTGAAATAAATATACTTTCTATCCTACTTCAGCATGCATGTCACACACTGTCACAGAGAACAATCTTAGATTGTCAATTTGACAAGGACAAAACCAGATACTCCAGTGTATTGAAGAGAGATAACTCTGCTGGAACTTGACAGGGTAAGAGTTATCTAGTATCAACAGACCCAGTTTCACCCATGTGTCCCACATTTTAAAAAAAAAAAAATCATTAAAAAAATACAGATTATGATCTAGATATGAATTAACTTAATGTTGCCTGGAGCTTAACTTTTCTTTAATGCCTAACAGAACAATTCTTACATAATACACCAATCACAGCTAATGTTGTTTATTTCTAAATGCAAAGTTTCATACAACTTAAGCTCCGCCTACCTGGAGTTGTAAAATTGGTACCGTTAAACCAGCTACCAGCTAACATAACTAAACAAAATTTCTCCACCATACATTTTTTTAAAAAAAGATATGTTTTAAAGGACAGACCTGACAGACTGAGGATCTCAATATTTTCAACGCATTTTAAATGTGCGGGGATTCAAAGAATGAAACTATCACCTCCCTCTCCCTTTTTATGCAGTCTTCATATGAGACCTCGTGAGTCAATATTATATGTCTGTTTGGTTTATTACAGTACATCAACACGTGAAAGGCTACATCGTACCAACACAGTTCGAGTAAAGTGACTTGCGCAGGGATACATACCAGAAGCTGACCCAACATGATGGTCTGGACAGGATTTGAACCTATACCATTCTGATCACGAGTCCAGTAAGCTAACCACCTTTTAATCGCTGTTTTGATTGTAAACATTGTGGGAAAAATAACATCAATTTATAGAAGATGTATAGAAGATGCGAGATTGTGTTAATAGATTTAAAGTCCTAACGACGTAATTAGTCCTGCTTCAAGGGATGCATATATTTTTGGAGGCAAAATCAGCTATAGGTTAGGATTAGTGCCCTATATGTCGAATAAGCGATATATTTGTTTGAAATGGATAATTAAAAATAAAGGAGGGAAAGAGGAAAATTCTCCGATTTGTTTCTCAACTTTTGACAATATGTTTCATTTGCTGTGTCACGAGAATGAAGATAAATCTGGTATTTGGTCTCTGAGTGCTACCTATCTTCATTAGTTCGGATATCCGCTGTCATAACGACCCGTAACAACGCACTTTTTTTTTACCATCCAACCATACTTTAGATTTAACACTATTATTATTATTATTATTATTATTATTATTATTATTATTATTATTATTATTATTATCGTAACAGCCAGTGATAATATTGTAATAGTAATGATTCTGACATGATTCGTTCTCATTTCAAATGGAATTGGCATAGATTATGAAGAAAGGGTGAATAAAATAACGGTTTTCTTTATGGGTACGATATAAAACATCCATTTATTAGTTTATCAATTAGTTGAACAATCAGATCAAAGGAACTTTGTACCTCCGTGACATCTATCTATTAAAGAAAATGGTAAAAATTGTTAATATAATCAATGAAAATAGTATAAGATACGTATGTACAGTACAGATATGCTTACACTATACTTTCAATCAGAAGAAATATCGAATGATTATGATGTATCACACCAAAACATTTAGTATCCATATTGCCCAAAATGTTCCAGGTTTCAAACAAATGTTCGATATTATTAACTGTGGTAAAATGGGTGATTCATATTGATTGGTCTCGAAGAGTTCAAAATGGTGATTAAACCTGATATATTACGAAAGCATGGATACTTTCTCTGTTCTTCCTTAACTATGCATTCCACTATCTCCCCACCCCATCCCAATGCTCCAAACTGAAACTTATAACTCATAGCCAATGAATTCTGAGAAATCGATTGATATGGGATGCGTTCTAGAAATAGTCTTGAAATTGTGAGAAATTATTGCAGATAAATACACGAATGACAAATTACCATCTTGTAACAGTACGTAGCTCCCATGCATTCCGTTTGTCTGGAACATTATGTTACAAAATAGATTATGTGTCGATCCTGGGTTTTATTCACCACTGCCAACAATATATATTTAGAGTAATCAAATAAATAATTTGCTGAGTATGATTGGAGATGTCTATTAGCACCGCATGCTCTTTTAAAATCAATGCAGTTAAATTGACAAAGTATATTATATCAGTTTTAAAGATATCAGAGACTATTTTATCATAAAATAAGTTGTGATAATGACGTCAGTAATGCATTGAAATCAATTCCTACTATCAGAGACTTTCAGATACAATGTTTCAGATTTTTCTACGCAAGACGTGCATAAAGATGCAAGCACTCGTGTACGATAATGAATACTCATCTTATCTTATTTATTCAAATGGATATTGATGTAAAATATTTTCATGGATACTTGAAAACTGTCTTTCAGTTAGAGGCAAATAACTATCAATTTCCGTAGGTTCAGCAATAACGCCTAGTTTGCAAAGCAGTAATAAAAGCGTGCTCGTTTCAGATCATGCCCATGAACCGAACTTCAAAGAGACGATCGGTGTGTGCATTCTTATACCAGGGACATGCTTCAAACAGGAAATGGTATTGAGGATGTGCCAGCCAAGAGAGCTGTTTCAAGTGGATTCGGTTCAGCGACAGATGCGTACATACTGCCAGCTTCCTTAAACAGCACTAAACTTCTTTTGCGAGACTGAGATAAGACTAACTGAATTACCATTTATTTTATGTCAGTCTAGTTCAAATTGTAGGACACAATTCCGGAAATCGTTGGGAGTTATTGTTCATCTAAACAGAGAAATTCGCTTTTCCAGTGAATAGGGTAATGCACTTTAAAAAAAAAGTTATATAATTAAACGATTCGGAACAATAGAAAGGACACAGACGGCATATCATAGACGTAATTTTGTGCTTAGCTCTGTTCAGAAGATTCGCCGACTTCTTGTTACATATATTTAGACCAGGCCATGTCCAAAGATGACCTGGACAAGTACATCACTCCTTTGGAACAGTGTGAAAGGGGGTCCAATCAGAGCCTCAATGGAAAATACTGCAACGCAACATGGGATGGTATCACGTGCTGGTCTCCAACCCCCAATGGGCAAATAGCATCACAGAAATGCCCGTTAGTGTTTTTAGCTGTGGAGGGAAGTCGAGTTTACAAATCGTGCCAGGAGGACGGGCAGTGGGCAACACCTTCGTTATGGAAAGGATTCGGCCATAGTGACTACAGTGAATGTGTGAGACATATCAATATCGAAGACCATTTTGATATTCCGTCAGCGAAGGACGATGCAGCCGTTGACGTCACCGTCCTGTTGCCAGCTAATATAGTAGACATCACTTTGTTATCAATCTCATTTGTTTTTATTATATTTTCATTACTTGCTTTTAGATTTGCACTTCCAAAATCATTGAGGCAAGCCACGCAATATAAAGTCCTGCATAACTTGTTTGTTGCAGTTTTGATTGACGTCATGATTAAAATAGTTGACGTCTCTTTACTGTTGTTAGATAGTCCGTCAAAAGACAAAAATAATCAGCGCATATCGAATACACCCTTTGTTTGTGAAGCAATTATTATTTTTAAAAAATATACTGAGACGGTGACCCACATGTGGCTGTTACTGGAACTACATTATTTACAGCTCGCTACCAAATCTGGCCGTCTTTGCATTACCGGTTATATGACGTATTGCATGGTTGGGTGGGGCTTACCTACTGTACCAATTACTGTTTGGGCTGTCACTGTATCTCTTGGTAATAAGGTCCGATGTTGGCCAGGGGCAGATTCCATGACAACAATATGGATTGCAGAAATAACAAAGCTGATAATAATGTTATTCGCAGCAGGTTTTGTGGCTCTTGCAATATGGCGGTTGTTTAATAACCTAGAAATGTTAACCAAAAACTGTTGCTTTCGTAGAAATCGTGAGAACTTAACGGCGTCAACCATTTTCTATGTTTTCACGTTAATCTCATTTATTCTTGGTATTGTACATAGACATATCAAATCAGATCGTCAAAGCTTGTTTAGTATTATTGTAATAATATTTTCCTCCAGTAATGGGGTGATCCTTTCTTTACTGCTCTGCATGCTTAATTGGGACATCAGGAGGAGGCTGAAGAAGAAAGTTCGCCGACAGTCTCGTCAGGAACTGGTTAGAGGCTTGGCAGAGGAGAACGAATTATGAGAGAGAGAGAGAGAGAGAGAGAGAGAGAGAGAGAGAGAGAGAGAGAGAGAGAGAGAGAGAGTATTTATACAATTTTATGTATACATTCTACAGATTCCAAGCTAACATCTGCACCAACAATTGGCATGTTTGCATGTTCTTTTTAATGCTGTCAGATTTGAATGTCCAGCACACATATGAACGATGAAATGTTCTTTTAGTGATATATTTGTCAGGTCTGTGATACGAATAAATGATGAGATGTAGTTTCCTTTGTGAAATATGTTAATGGTTTAGGACACATATGAATGTTGTAATCTCCTTTCCTTGATGATATACTTTAAGGTCTGGCACACATATGAATGTTGTAATCTCCTTTCCTTGATGATATATTTTAAGGTCTGGCACACATATGAATGTTGTAATCTCCTTTCCTTGATGATATATTTTAAGGTCTGGCGCACATATGAATGGCGAGATATCGTTTCCTTTGTGAGATATTTGAATGGTCTGGCATACACATTGATAATACAATGTTGTGGCCTTTGTAAGATATCTTAAGATCTGGGACAGTCATCAATGATATATTGTTTCCTTGCAGAGATATTATAAGGTCTAGGACACGTATGAATGATGAAATATTGTTGTATTACTGAGTCATTTTAAGGTCTGTCAAATGAATAACGACATGTTGTTTCAATAGTGAGATATTTTTAAGGTCTGGCAAATGCAATGACATGTTGTTTCATTAGTGAGATATTTTTAAGGTCTGGCAAATGAATAACGACATGTTGTTTCATTAGTGAGATATTTTAAGGTCTGCCTCAAATATAAACGATGAAGTGTCTTTTCTTTAGTGAGATGTTGGATTTGAGTCTGCGATTAAACTCTGAGGCAATATACATTGTCTCCCCAGCAAGGCAGACAACAGCTCTGACTTAAAGTAACTTTTATGAAGCAAAATAACCCTAAATTTAATGCACGTTTTGAAAGCACAAATATCGTATGTTGTACATGTAATACTTACGTAAAGTGTGAGAGCCCTTATGTGATTTATTATTATTTTATTTTGCACGTGCTGAAATAAAATTGTTGCTGAAGATAAATACACTCATTGCCTGTGTAAAAACGTAAAATATCCAACTTAGTGCAAATGTTGAACGAATAAAAATCTTCAGTGTGGGATAGTAAATTGAAAAACTGCTCACATATTTACCGAGTGACACAGCTGTTTAAATTATACCCAAACAATCTATCCATCCATCCATCCATCCATTCATCCATCCATCCATCCATCCATCCATCCATACATACATACATACATACATACATACATACATACATACATACATACATACATACATACATACATACATACAGCAGCAGAGGGGGCGAATCCGACTTCTCTAATTGGGGTAGATTTTAAGCAAAACATTTTAAGTCTCCATTTGCCAAATGGAGCCTTAACGATTTTAAAGCCCTATTTGTCAAATCAGTGGTTTCTCAAAACCTCTTGGGTTTAAGTACCTTGCCAATGGAGCCTCAAAAAAGCGTCGATTCGAGACACCATTGTCGCCGCATCTGCTGCTGTGGTGTTAACAATGAAAATCATTGTTGGAATTCGAAGAATTTTCACGACTTCACAAACAGACTAATTTGTAAAACCTCACCTAGTAGATCAATCAGATTATTAGACTGGTCAGTGAGTTTGAAGTTGATTCTCGTTAGCGAATTATTATGACATCGCATATAGACTGGATTAACCGGAGACTCAATAATTAGAAATCCTGGAGGAGCTGTTGGTGCAAATGAATATAGAATATATCCCTGCTGAGCTTGATTTGATCGCTCGAGATTTATTTGATAGCTTCCTTCGATAACATCACATACTAAATTGAGCGCTATCATCGAGGATATATTCACGTTGAAGGGAGCGATATGTCGGCCGCCTCCGTCTGGGTCATTATTATGTGTCAGGATAGTTGTTTGTGGTTGTGGTGCTGTTTTCTTCTATGCGTCATGGATTTTTTTGAAACCTTCATCGATGGCATCACTGAGAAGTTTTTTTTAGTTCTGATATGTTATATTCTGGGAATTTGAACTCAGGAATATCTTCTAAGCGTATCTTATACTTCGTTACAAACTCTATTCTTGTTCTATAATCGTCACCTAATACATATTGAATGATTTGCAAATGAAATATTTTCATGTCATCGATGATTTTTTTACATGTTTCTACGACGCTGATAAATTCATCTCGGGTGAGAGTACCGGATTTAAGAGATATTAACAATAGTGAAATATCATTATTCATCGCTGTGAAATTTTCAGTGATTTTATCCTGTCGAGGTGTGTATTATCTAATACCCCGACCATGTATTACCCCAGTGAAAAAATTCAATTTGTTGTAACCGCTATAGCTTTTTACTGGATTATCAGATTTTATCCTGTCGGTGATATAATCAGATTTTTGTGGTTCAGGTGGAAAATTAACGGTTTCTCCCCGAGGTGGTAATTCAGGCCATCCTAGTACGGTTCTAATAGAACTCTGATAAATATCTACGACATAACTTGGCGAGTTTATCTCAATCGCGGATGATAGCGTCGGCTCATGAACCGTTATAGCGATTTTCGATTCTGTTCCAGTAATTGATTTTATTCTACGCTGAAATTCAGCATTGATTTGTTCGATTTGGTATGATCCGGTTGGTATTGAAACAACGTTCCAGTCTGGAGTACCGTCTTCGCGATTCTTATTCGCAAATACTAAGCTGTTATTCGGTTGTTGACCGCCAAATGCTACCGACCTAATATTAGGCCAACTGTGATACACTCGTAGTTTTGCTAGCGCTATCTCCTTCACGGGAATCGGAATAAGGAAATTCACACTGAATTCTGGATTCGTTGATGTTATTGAGATCATGCTTGTTTGTACTGGGTTTGTGTTCTCCACTATTCGTTGAAGTAATTCCATCGGTGTTGTCATTGTTATTATATTCATGTTGTCGCTCTAATTTTGACATCGTGGAATCATAAATACTTACCATCGCTTAGAACTCTCTATCGGATATAAATGTATCATCTAGCGACGACGATATCATCAAAGATAATTGCGAGTACGCGGTTGATACAACATGAAATTTAATTATGTAGTCTTGCAGTTTGCGTTGGCTGCATGATGATATTTTTTTGTTATTATCGAAATTATTCCCGCGATTGTTGTTGCCGCTGATATACAAATTGGAACAGCTATCGGAGCAATCATTGTCATCGAGGTGAGTATAATTCCGGCTCCGGTGATTACACCACTCACAGAGTACACGGTAACGTCAACTGCTGTGATTCTTCGTTGGTATTTTTTCATTTTCATTGCATACTCCTCAGTGAACGATTTGAGTTTAGTCTGAAACTCTCTGTCCTGATCATAGCGATATTGAGATACCGATGGTACCGTTGATGACTACATTTTATTTATTATAACAGATTTCAATTGGAACAGTTATTTACTTAAATCCGCTACAAATTCCAAATACCACGTTGTTGAAACCCTAACCAAATTTTTATCAGTGGATGCTATCGTGAGCTTATCAGTTGTATCCTTGTCGATGATCGTTGAAATCGTATTGTTGACCCCGGATGAACTCGACGATGATATATTAAATTGTGTCGTCTCATCGATGGATTTTTTAATATCAGGGAGTTTTATTTCAATTTTATCCAACGTGGTTCCAATAAATTTATCCACGATGTTTCTACGAAAATTTGAAAACTGTTTTCCGTTATCTTCAATTCTAGATTGAAGTGTTGCTAGTTCCAACATAGAAATTTTTAACTCATCGTTGAGAGTTTTTAATCTATCTGTAATCGTCGAAATAAGTACACCCGGTTTGAGTTTACCCTGATCGGAAAATAGCGCGATAGTATCCTCGATTGCGTTTCGTTGTTTAACTAAAATATCATCCAACGACACATTACTAGTTTTCCATTTACCCTGAAGATCTTGAAATACAACTATTTCCCCGGGGTCAACACTTGTTAAGTTCAACGTCTCAGCTATTTTATCATCGATTATTCTATTTATATCACCGGTTGCAGACATTTCTGTGGTTGGTTTCTTCAGCGCTGATAAAGATCTCCCCCAAATATCAATCATGTTATTTTATACATCTCTCTAAAGTCTTTTCGATTTTCCCCAGCGACTACTAGTGCATTCATTTACGACAACATGTGGTGGTTTTCCAGATGTTGAAATAGCGTCAAGGACATTTAATACTTCGCTACCGCATATTGGTGGGTCATTCATTTGTTGTGTTGGTAGCATAGAATACCAAGTCTTCATTGGAAAAGATTTTAAGCGATTTATATAACGCATAAATCCCTTCGGCAGGGCTAATCCATATGAATCGAAATAAACAATCCCACGTGGATCAATCGCGTATGCAACCCAATTGGTTCCGCGTCCGGTGCTGTTATCGAGATTAATAATACCGGTTTCAACGCTGTTTGGTTGTGCCGGTAACTGATCTTTCATAAAGACACCTCTGAATTTTTTTATTGCCAATTTTTTAGCAGCATCAAGTAAATCAAAATTGGACATAAGAACCAAAGACTCTCCAAGACTTTCCTGGGATTCTCAGGCCGCTTCTTTTGTACCATGAAAACGGGGTTCCTGGTAGTCTTAGACCCTTTCCCTTTTTTATAACCCTGCCCAGTTGCCTTTTTCAATGCCATTCCTGCCGCGGTACCAACCTCTCCTAACGCCGCCGCTTTAGCCACCGCTGGGGCTGCTGCTGAAATCAAAGCCGGAATCTCAGCTAACAACGGGAATATACCGCCGGTTTTAATCATATTTGTGAAAGCAGTCGCAGAGAGAGTGATCTGAACGCCTTTTTTATTCTTGAAAGCATCATTGAAGTGTTTTACTTGACGAGTTGTCAGCGACAACTTATTCGCCCCGCCAGTCATCTGATTGTATGTCAACGTGATTGTGGTTCCACATTTTTTAGCCGATTCTGATTGCAATTTCTTGAGTTGACCTGAGGTCAATGTAACACCGATATGACTGTATGACATTATACAATAACAGATTAATTCTAAATTGCAAAGCGATTCAATGGAAAAATCAAGAAAATCGTTTACGATTTCAACAAGGATTTTCAATTACATGTTTTGGAAAACACTACATATTTTCCACTGGCGCATCTACCACTCTCATTCTTCCGCCAACACCTTCGAGTAGCATTGATTTGTCGCTGAGAATGACATTAACTGCTCTATAATTAGCAATAGCACCACGAAGCACATTAGCTCTAAAGTGTATATCAACGACTGATTGTCTTGTTAAATCAAGATGTTCCAACGAAAAATAATAGACCGGGTATAAATTCTTAAAATCCAATTGTGATATTTGCAGACCAGTATCGACATTTTGATCGCGTGCCATAAATGACAACAACCGGTGATCCACGCGAGCAATATGATTTTGACCGTAATCAAGTTGTACATCTTCGGATGGTTCCTGCTGACCGTTTATTCTCAGTGAGACGTCTTTAACACCTAATTTATCAAATATCATATGGCTGAAACGTTGATCGCCAATTCGTGTGTTATCCTGTAACGCAATAAATATATGACGTGGCGCAGCAACACCTTGTTTTGATGCTAGGTTCCACGTAAATAACCCGTTAATATTTGATTGTTTAACATCTGTACTTACCGTTAGCCAACTTAGTAATGATTTTCCTCCTTGGTCCATAGATGATAGTAATCGTTCTTCTGCGGTGATTGATGGAGTCAACAATGGCATCCACAATGATAGTTTTGTTAAAATGACTTTACCAGCATCAGCATCTGGATTTGCAGCATCTGCTGGAATCCTCCAAATTGCGTATGCTTCGTATTCTTCGCCCCGTAGATAACTTTTCGAACATTTCTACAGAATCCAAATATATGATGTAGTGGAATCGCGCATGAAAATAATTTACGCGCTCCTCCCAACATTGATATACGTGTTGCAGCTCCTAGATTGAAATTAGGATCGTTGTTTATAATCATATCCTCGGCATCAATATTAGCGGCACCAGCATTATTCTTTGGTCGTCTTATAATAAATTGATTTCCTCCAGCGGTATTTTTAACATCCTTAGCAAACATCATAGAAGGACCCACGGATCTTGTATAATCATCGGAATATCTCGCTAACCCGATTATTGTTGTAGCCACATCAACAGCGCGATCTATCGACTCAATTTCTTTTCCATCGATGAGGTATCTTGCACTCTCAAATAGCGCCATGATACCGTTATTGACAAACCCGACTTGAGTACCAACTGGAAACGGTACTGGTACAGCAGGAGTATCAGCAGCTGTTACAAGTTCTCTTTCTATTTCGATAAACGCTTCAGCGGGTAGAAAGTATTTACTGGTATCATGAAATTGAAGTTCAATTCTTGATCGACTATTTGAGTCTATTGCATGATAGGCGTAATATTGATAATCGCGTACAGAATCATCCTTGCGAACTAGGGCGTCAATATCAAACGCTGGATCAGGTGACCGTTTAAATATTTTATTCTATTTATCAAAGTCTAAATCGCGAAATCGTAAACGATTTTCACCTACGGATTTTCATGCTAGCGTTTTCGTCGTGGTTGTAAGCCACTTCCCGCTATCATATTTGCGATGTTGCTTTGGTCGTTGCTGAATGACGGAGTCATCAATGACGGAGTGACGCTAGTTTTTGATCTACTGCGTTATTTATAATTTTACTAACACTCGCAGGCATCTCTGCTGTAGACGGTAGTGGTCCTCCTTTGGATTTTCTCCGCCGAACTAGCGCTGTTAATTTATCCTTCGCGGCTGAAAACGCTTTCCCGGCAAGATCTCCAACAGCACTAATACCCTTATCACGAATAACATCAATAGCTTTCATTGATAATTGTTTTACTAGCGGCGCCACTTTTGGAGCCATTCTTGCAAATTACCCCGCAATTGTATTACCGAAACCATTGCCATAGTATGTTCTATGAACTGGAAACCTCGAGTTTACTACATAGACGCTGGCTGGTTTGTCATGGTTGTAGTGTATGATCATTCTTATTCAATTGTTATTTATCTAATCGTAAAATTGCTAGCAATTTTCATCGTAAACGATTTCCAATCCTTTGAGTTTAGTCGCTGTAATAATACTCCACTAACTCGCCAATGAAATCTCGATATGTTGCAATATCCATGATACCGCCGGCAAATAACCGCCTGCAGATATCAGCTGCTTCATTGATTATTTCCGGTGAGTTTTTTCCAGCTCGTTTCCCTCCGATGAGAACTTCTAATCGTGCTATATCACCAAGAACATTACCAGGACATTGAATTGAAATTCCACTGGAATCTCTTAATCCCTTCCCGATACTATAACCAGATGCTGCATCCAGTTTTTCTGTATCCGTGCTTTGTAAATAATCAAAATTATCATCATCATCTCGATCAGATGGTCCAAGCGAAGGTTCTTTTAGTTTTTTAGGTGAAAAAGATATTTTCTTTGAAGGTTGCTGTCGCTTTCCTTGCAATTTTTGCGGTTTTTGTTGTTTAAACTCTTCATATTGTTTATACACTGTACCCACCATATTGCTATATTCAATGTATGATGCACTTGTTGTGTCAATTTGACTTGTTTTAGTTTTGATTTTGTAGAACGTATCAGCCCAATGAGTTATGCTTCTAACATATTTATGATGTTCTGGTTTCGACATTTTTTTCTGTTTTCATAAATCTCAACAACAAGCGTAGGAATTTTTGCTGGATCAGCCTTATCAATTACTGCTAACATCAATATCACCTAATCGTTCAATTTCCATATCACCGTGGAGTTTTTGTACAGCTTGTTTTGTTTGTTCAGTTTCCGCTGCTATTTTTTCAAGTTCAACAATAAGAGGTTTTCCCGTAGTCTCGGGAACATCTCCCCATATAGCACGCTCCACCCCCTTCGTTGCTGTGGTTATTGGTTTAAACAATTCTTCAGATCCCACAGCAAAATCCGTTTGCAAACTCTGACTAGCTTGCAGTTTATTCCTTACAGTCGCGGATTGGTATAAATTTTTTGATCGCGACCAGTCTCTCACGAGCCAATCGGGTCGTTAATGCTTCATTTACCATTATTCAAATCGTAAACAATTTTCCAATTTAATCTCGAAGAGATTTTCCCAGAAATTGCCAGCAATTTCCAAAGATTTCAAGTGAAAAATCTTCGATTTTCGGGGAAAAGTCTACGGTAAATCCCATGCAAAATCGACCGTTTGACCCTACTGAAAACAACAGTCATTTTTGGTCGTTTTTGTCGTTTTTTAGTCGTTTTAAGTCCGTTTTTGTGATCTTTTTATGATTTTTTACTCAAAGTCATTCTTAAGTGAAAAAGTTTACGAGAAATCCCATGCAAAATCGACCGTTTGACCGTAAAATCTCAAAGAGATTTTCAACTGAATCAGTCAAAAAAATAACCAAAATCAGTCAATAACGGCCTAAATCAGTCAAAAAATACCCAAAATCAGTCAAAAAATAACCAAAATCAGTCAAAAAAAGACTAAAAAAAATATTTACTATGAAAATTTCAGTAATAAAAAAATATTTACTATGAAAATTTCAGTAATGAAAAATATTTTACTATGAAAATTTCAGCAATAAAAAAATATTTACTATGAAAATTTCAGTAATAAAAAAATATTTTACTATGAAATTTTACAACTTCCTGGTAAAACCGTCCATGGATTTTACTAACAATTATCCGAAAGGGGCTTTTCATTTTGTTCAATTAACAATCTTATATTTCTGATTTTTGAATTAATTGTTCTTTTTACTTCATACTGTTTCCTTAATTCTTTTCTTATTTTTTCCACGATAGTAAATAACGGGACAAACTTACTGTCGTCGTCACAGCATAACAGGGAATCACGGATAGAATTCTGAATTCGTTTTATCGATGCATATTGTTTGGGGAGTACATATTTGCTATTGTTAGCGCCGTATTCAATATCCTGGAAGTCGGACATAATTTGATCGCAGTCTAAATTATCTGATATGTAAATCCCCTGAGATTTCAAAACTAAAATTTCGGTTATTACATCATTGATATTTTGAGAATTCATATTACTAATAATTATATACTTCTAATATGAAAAATGGACGTCTATGCATAAACGAACTGAATTTTTTCTCCGGTATTTTTTGAAATCGCAGATCGATAAATTCCCTCTACGACGCATTGAATAGAAGGTGGACAAATATCGAAATACTTACCAGCCTTAGCTATTTATTGAAATACTATTTCCTCGTTATTTGTTGTATTAATAGATCTTACGGGTCTCGCTTTTTTCGAGCATTGTCCAGTCTTTCCTCGTTTCAAATTTTCGCTTTGTGTAACAGCTTGCAGATTTGATAAAGAATTGTTCTTAACATTGGAATCAATGTGATCGATAACAAAACCATTTTCGATCAATCCCTGGAAACATTCATACACGAAACGATGGCAGTAATAATTCTTCTTCCCAGCGTGAAAGCTCAAATACCCTTGATTAGTCACAAAACCAACTGGTTTCTTTAATCTACGGTTTCTGATAATACCATCACTGGATGCCTCATAGTTTACAATCACATGGTGTGGTCGGAATTCTTGGTTCATTTATATACTATACTATTTGTCTAATTCATTGTTTGGTCGAATGATTACATTTGGAAGTCTTTCGATGTAGTCTTGAGGAGTTCTTATGATTTTGTCGTTGATGGAATTCTTAGTGGAATCTTTGATGGAATTCTTAGTGGAGTTTTTAATGGAATCTTTGATTCTCTTATCATAATAACGCTTCAACTCTCTGTATCGTTTGCCACCACAACCGAGACACAACTGTGATTTACCACGCACCCCTACCCCACATCGTATGCAGGGTAAAGGCCCATAACTCCCGTTACGAACACTTTGCATATGATATCCACATAACTCCTTTCTGCATGACTTGTTACACTGGGTTGTTGATCCAATCATAAGCCATTTGCAATGATTCATTATACATAATTCTTCTATTTAAATTCTTGTTTTAATAATAGCATGAAGGAGTTTGAGAGATTATCGAAAATTACACTTTGGAAAAATGCTAAATTCAATCTCGATAGAGTCTCTGATACACCAAAGGGTAAAATTCGTGATAGAACCATGATAACTAAAATTCGTGATTGTTTTAATGAATTCAAGCGTGATGGAGCATCTCATTGTTGGTCAACTTTTCGAATTGATGGTATCGTTGACGCTACCATGAACGATAAAAAAGCAGCAGTGATAACTTCACATCTTCGAAAAAGGTATTTCTTTAGAATAAAATTCATTATCCGTTCAGACCCAGGAGATTGGATTATTCGTGATAAATTTGAACCCATCTTGAAGGATAAAAAAACTGTCACTGTGAGTCAAGATTCCAAACCAAGAATTTTGAATGGAATTGACAAACCGTGCTACGAAAGATCTTATCCTGTAACAGCAGTTGTTTACGGGATATATCCGTTAAATGATAAAACGAGTATTAAAAAACTAGCACCGATGAAACTGTCGTTGACGACTTCGTCATTGACTTCGTCAAGGGTCAATTGTGTAGCAGAACGAATAATAGAACACTTCACAAATGCATCCCGGGGAAACAAATTGACTGATCTAAGACGCAAAAAAATAACCGAGGGGAATTAACAGTTAGGATAAACGGAGCATCGATTCAGGATATAGCTGAATTAGAAACATCATTAAGATTTCCAATAACTGTAGCGACGATAACCGGCGAGATATTATACGAATCGAAATATAAATCAAATGGAGCCCCAATCAAAATTATTGATCATAACGAACACGCATGGACACGTGCGGTAACAATATTTCCGCGGGATAGAACCATAAAATATATACCCGAAGAATTTTCCACTCAAGTATTCTCTGAGAAAAAATTATTCGATTTTATTTACCAGTTGAGTAAAAACGATCCTGTATCAGTGTGGTTACTTCACAGCGCTGAAAACACCGAGGGCGGATTCGATCAGTTTGTAAGACCCAATGGAGAATTATACCGCACTGGAGCCCTCCATGACAAGATGAAAAAACTAGCTATGAGTTTTTCGAAGAATTTCGACGACGAACAATTATTAACAAATTGCTTTACAACTCCATCGGTTGCAGCTCATTTTGCGAGAAAGAGAAACTCGTGGAAACCACAGACATCAAATCAAGTTGTATAGAATATAACCACGGTGGATTATGGAATACAAAATACGACCGTGAAAGTATTATTACAGTTGATATAGTCGCGTGTTATCCGGCGAGTTTTCTCGGGTACGGAGAATGCGCTAGATATTTTAAACGATTTGGACATCCCACACACGAGATGACCCGTGTTGCTATTAATGGACCACTGCCTGATTTTGATTTAACCGGATTCGCTCGTGTGGTATCATTTGAATTGGCTACAGGGTTACATCCATGCTGTTATGTTTGGATTGGTAGACACATGTCTGAAAAACATTGGATTCCAATAGTGCTATTACGGTATATGATCGATTGTAGGATGTTAAAATCGCTGATTGTCAGTGAAGCGATTATATCATATCGAGCTCAGACTGAGGTCTGGTTACCACAACTTGAACGTTTAGATAGTATAATCAGCGAACAACGAAAACAGTTTCCCGATCTTGACGAAGAATATATCGTGAAATGGTCCAAACAGCTATTTGAAATCAGAAACAAAGACGCAAAGGATCTTGGTAGAAGAATAATTGGTAAATTTACTCAAGGTGGAAAATACGACAATAACAGATATTCTTCACGATTGATTATAGATAACGTCGAATACGATTTTATAATCATGGATATATCATCTAAGGGTATATATATATCGATCGTAAAGACGCTTTCTTGTCCGATGGAACAAAATTTGGTACAATTGTTACTTACGCAGACGGTGAAAATCTTCAGTATACACATTTGAGAGCATCTATGCTAGCTTATGCTTCTATAAATTTATTTTCGATGATAAATAGATTTCCTGACACCGCAGTTAGAGTAGCCACTGATTCATTTTATATAAACGCGAAACAAAGTGAAGCAGTGGCTGAATTTATTAGCGGTAGCAAAGCTACTGGTGACGAGAGTTGGGGATCATGGAGAATTAAAAAAGAAATACCGTGTGATTATTCCGAATCAGCAGATGTTACGATTAATGATAAATATTTGAAATGTGATAAAATATCAGAGCGTTCTAACGCACCGGAGATATCTGATCCAATATGTAGATATAAAACAGTTTATTTAAACGGCTGTGTTGGGTCAGGAAAGACGACTCGTGCGATTGAGTTATTTCGTAGAAACGCTAGCGTTTCCAAATCAAACATGATTGTGCTAACACCTACACACAGTCTTGCAAGAGAAATGAAACAACGAGGGGTAAATGCCTATACTTATCACAGTTTCTTTCGATGGAAAGGCGATGAATGGACCCATGAACGAATGGGCGAGAAATTTATTCCTGAAGTCATAATTTGGGATGAGATATGCACGGTGTCGTTAGATGTATTACAAACATTTCTCGATTGGTTATTGCATGCGAACACAAAAGTCGTCATGTGCGGTGATCATGACTAACCACCACCATTTGTCGGTTTATCACCGCATGATTGGCTAAAGAATTTTGTAGACTATTATGAAGAAATTAACACCGATCATAGAGCACTTGATGAACAATTACGCGAGTTCAAGAAACTAATCAGATTACAACCGGATAGAATCCAATGTGAAATAGGGCGTGAAAAAAATTTAGAAACTCCCATGGAGGAATTTAGGGAAACATGGAGACCAAACGATTTGATAATCGCAAGTAGAAAAATAGTCAGATGAAGTTATTTGAATTGCATAAAGAAAAATTTACAACACTTCCAGTACCGTTATGTTATAGGCCTTCGGATACACGAAAACAGAATATTGAAGTTGATATTCCAGGCTTGACAAAGAAGCAAAATTTAGTGTCAAATGATATTGTCCTGGTTGATATCAGCGTCATCGAAGATGCATTGCATGGTGATAAATCTCCATGGAAGCTAGGATACGCAGCGACGATACATTCTTCACAGGGATTGACTATATCGGATACAATTGTTTGGATAGTGGATAATCACATCGAATGGTCAAATTTAGTTTATCTCGCAGTATCCAGAGTACGAAGAATAAATCAACTTCGAAGAGTTGTTTTAGATGATAATGACAATACAATAAGTGATATTGCCAGCGATGATATAATCAGAAAAAAACTTTCTGGTTCTAAACAGCAGGATAAAAAAAATAACAGAGAATTTGATATTGATGCTGAATTAATAATTACGCTGAAGCAACAACAGAATAATCACTGCTCGAGTTGCAATTGTATAATGAGTTGGTGTTGGTCGGATAAGGATTCTCGACTATTTACCGTAGACAGAAAAGATAGCAGAGTAGGTCATACTAGAAGTAATATGATGCTGACTTGTCTTGAATGCAATAGACGCAGATGTGCTAGTTAAGACCACACGGCGGTAACTGAGTATTCTCGGGTATCACTTGTAGTTGTTGTCGAGTAAACCCACGCTGAGGAGCAGTTGAATCCAGTTTATAAATTGCTGGTCTACCCGTAGATCGTGTTATGCCGGATATTTTATGCGCGGTAACTCTCCAAATAGGATCAGTAGCCCTTTTTTTGTCACCTTCAAGCTCTCCTGGTTCGTATAAATACCGAACAGTGACATTACCGAGTATTGGTTGTTTTGAAAAATCTTTTTTTGGTTGTACAGGTATAGACTTTTTTTTAATCGCGTTGTTAGGTTTCTTGTTGATTGTTCGAGTAATCTCATTATTCAGCGCGGTAATCACAGCTGGTAATCTTTTGACCCATTCACGGGATCGTTTATCCTGAATGAATTCCTTTGCGTATTGATATCCAAATAACCGCTCAGCAAGTGTCCGATTAAACCGTTCAACAATTGCCTGATCGCGATCTAGTGCAGTATGTCCTCGTCTGATGGTGACATTATGATGCTTCATCGTTGATAGAACCGCACCCTGAAATTCCTTGCCAGGATCAACTTGTAACAGATTTGGCCAGCGCAGAGGACCCCTTTGATAAATCCTTTCAAATGCAGAAGCTACTTCAGTGGCCGACTTTGTCTTTAGCAGTTCTGCTTGTTTGTATCGACTCGCAACATCAACTACAGTTAACGCGTATTTGTAACCACCATCATGCGGCAGAAACAGTATATCAGCTTGATGAACTTCATTTCGAACGGTCACATTAAAAACCGGGTAGTTAATTTGTTTAGGCGGTGGTAGATAAATTTGCCATATTGCCTGTTTGGATAGCCAATTAGCCGCGGTGGTATATTTCACCTTCGCGGCGTTAGCGAGTTTATTGATTGCTGCATTACCCCTCCAGTATCCTTTTGAAGAATAGTAAATAGATTCCATGTTGTTATTAATTACCGGCACCTAACATCAATTTACCTTTCATTGCCGATTTTACTAACCATGAAGCTTGTCACGGAATTGTATACGACTATGTTCAATATGTATATGTGGTCAAAAAATCTAGTCTTGATTTCGTTACTGCGTACAGCCTTACAGAGGGTAGTTTATTATTTTTTGGGCTTCTTAGTTATTTCGGCATAATGAGCGAACACTCAGCTCGTGCTGTATGTGCGAAATTGCCTGCAGTTTAAAGTACCTAGCTGCGCATATCTGTCACAGCTAGGGGTATATAAGGACGAAATTATAAGACAGAAATCACATTACAATGTAGTCTTGTCGGAAACGCTTCCATCCTAAACGGAGCAATCTATCAGCTAAAAGAGCTGATTGGGGTCCGGTGGTGCCAGTGTGCGGTGCCATGTTGGAGTGACCGTAAGGTCATGGAGTGACCGTGGGGCTTCTCTATGCTGCCCGTGTGTAGTGCCATGTTTTGGTGACTACATGTGTGGGCTTGTCTATGCTGACCGTGTAATGCCCGTGTGTGGTGCCTGTGTATGGTGCTTACGTATGCTGCATTTATGTAAGCTGTGTTTAGATGTATAGATATATGGTATTTATATATGACTGCGTGAGGTGAAGGTAACAACTGTTAGGTTTGACTCTGTGTAACCGGATGTACTTCCTGACGTCAAACGGACGCCAGGCTAGTAGAAAAATACTTCAGCAAGTAGTTTACATTTATTCATTCCAGTCTCGTCATATGGACGACGTATTATTTATTTCATATCTTTGCAGTCTCGTTATATGAACGACACCTGCATAATTTCATTTTACACAAATCTCGTTCCATGAACGAGAACTTCAGAATTTAGGGTTCACAATTGCATATGTCTCGTCATATGGACGACGTATTATTTATTTAATATCTTCTTTGCAGTCTCGTTATATGAACGACACCTGCATAACTTCATTCTACACAAATCTCGTCTCATGAACGAGAACTTCAGAATTTAGGGTTCACGATTGCATATGTCTCGTCATATGGACGACGTATTAATTATTTAATATCTTCATTCTAGTCTCGTCATATTGACGACGCATTATCTTTTCATATTTGCATCTATCTCGTTATACGAGCCTTTTATATATATTCATATTTGTAAATTCATTCATATACTTCTTTTTTGTCATTACGTTACTGAAATTCATAGTTCCATGTTAGGAACATTTATTTAAATAGATTTGTAAAATATTGGTGTCAGAGTTGATTTTTAAAATTGCGTTTATAAAATAAACATCTTATTAACGCAGTTGCGTTCCGTGTCTTCACTAATCCGTGTCTTCACTAATCCAGTCCCGACTCGGTCTATCTTGTGACAAAGCTAATGTTTCTTTGAAGGATTTATCAGTGATAGAATTCAGCGCATGAATCAATTTCTCATCTGCGAGATGTCTGTTTTGCAGATTGCTGCTTTTATAAGCGACATCATGAGCATGACATGCTTTATCAATGGCGTTTATCGGTTCATCACCGGGTTTGGGTTGGTTTTGATCATCGAGTCTGGTTCCGGGTCCACAACAACTATACCCTGGAAGATGTTTTTCTCCTGGATACTTTGCCCATGGTGTTCCCGTGAGTTTAGTTAGCTTGGTTGCAATATCACCTCCTCTTTTTTTAAATCATCAGAAATGCTAGCATTTCCTGCAGATCTCTTAGAAACAAATCTAAAAAAATTTGTACTACATTGTACACACCTACCAGAAAGTGCTGATCGGTTATTTTTAGTTGTAATCGTCGTCAAGTCATCTGTGCCAGTACGTTTTTTACACTTCACACAATATAGATCCATAATTTATGTATAATAACATGAATGTAATTGATTATTCAGCTACCCGACGACGAGAACCTATTAAACACCATGCGATGTTGCCGAATTCAATTAGAATGATTATAATCGGACCATCTGGAAGTGGCAAGACACAATTGTTACTTAATTTAATAACGAGATGGATGAAATGGGAGAAGTTGTATTTGATAGCTCCTAGTGTAGACGATCAACGATGTTACGAAGTGTTAAAAGATTTTAACGACAAAGCAGTAGAAGAATCAGGGTATTATTGAGTTTATAACCGATATCGATGAAGCACCGAGCATTGATGATATTAATGGAGGTATTAACAATTTGGTCATATATGATGATGTGATGTTAGACAATCAAAAGAATCCCGCTAGGATATTTTCCAGAGGTATGCATAAAAGAACTGACGTGATATATGTCACTCAACGGTACACTCAAATACCAAAAGTGATCAGAGATAACTGCAATTTATTGTGTGTGTTTAACGGAGTTGATACTTATACGCTACGAAATATTTGGCAAACTTGGTGCTGCGGTGATATGGATCATAATCGATTTAGAAGTTTCTTTAGTCACGCTCAGTCAATCCCACACGGATTTGTGACGATAAATTTATCAGACCCTCGGATTCGATATCGTGTCGGACTTGATAAAATATTCGGTTGACACCATAGCAGCAGATGCGGCGACGTTGGCGTCTTCGAGGAATTTGCCTCGTCGACGCTATTTTTACGCTTCATTGGCAAGGTACTTAAACCCAAGAGGTTTTGAGAAACCCCTGATTTGACAAATAGGGCTTTAAAATCGTCAAGGATCCATTTGGCAAATTGAGACTTAAAATGTTTTGCTTAAAATCTACCCCAATTAGAGAAGTCGGATTCGCCCTCTCTGCTGCTCATACATACATACATACATACATACATACATACATACATACATACATACATACATACAAACATACATACATACATACATACATACATACATACATACATACATACATACATACATACATACATACATACATACATACATACATACATACATACCTTTTTCAACAGTTGTTAGTAGCACGTAATTTGCCAAATGTGTCCTCGGCGTATAATCATTTCATATGTAATATCTATTCTATATTCTATTCATGTTAAATTGAAAATGTCAGTAGAATCAATAGATGCATGGGGGTTTACCAGTACTTACCATCAAGTTAGTCCATTAATATCATTTAGCTGGAATAATCAATAGATGCGGAGGGGGAGGGGGGGGGGGGGGTACCAGTACTTACCATCAAGTTAGTCCTTTAATAACATCTAGCTGGAAGAATCAATAGATGCGGGGGGGGGGGGGTGTACCAGTACTTAGCATCAAGTTAGTCCATTAATATCATTTAGCTGGAAGAATTAATAGATGCCTGGGGGTTTACCAGTATTTACCATCAAGTTAGTCCATTAATAACATCTAGCTGGAATAATCAATAGATGCGGGGGTGGGGGTGGGGGGTTACCAGTACTAAGCATCAAGTTAGTCCTTTAATATCATTTAGCTCACGTCATCATTGACATAACTCCTGATTAAAATTAATAATGTTTTTATAGAGAAATATTTTTTCCATATTTTAGTTTTGGAAAGTTTTAATTTATGTGAGTCACTAAGACCCGATCCAACTCGTAGAGATGCATTTCGTTGTCAAACGTATTGCGAGTTGAAAAAAACAAACTTTTCATTATAAAGACAGCAAATATACGACTAAGGAAAGGATTTAGACTGATTACATTGGTATGGAATTACTTTGGAGTTGTACTGATAATAAAATCTTAGAAAACGTGTTGAAGATAACTTAGCTTGACATTTTTTTAATGCATGACAATCGTAACATTTTATTGTTTTGCCACTTTGACCGACAAGTAGAGGTGTTCCGATTACTCTTTGTGATGACTTTCACTTATAAAGGCAGCGTGCAATTAGTAAGGCGATTGATTTGCATCAACAAAATACGTATTTGATAATGGAGAAATAAATTACTGTTTTGGAAAAATTAACACAGAGAAGTTCAATTCAGTCATACCGTTTAAATTATTTTTAAAACAATCAGAACATATATCGAACATAACCTGCTGTCCTACAAGCTGATCATTTCTTAATAATAATAATAATAATAATAATAATAATAATAATAATAATAATAATAATATCACGAAGCGATTTGTATAGATATTATGTCATATACCTCATCATTAATGAAAATAATGACTACAGAACATAGATTTTTTGTCCTTGGAGACAAAACGCTCCTAGCTGATTTCGCGCTCGATAATGTCCGTAAGGCAAAGCGGAAGTGACGCAGTCTTAGGAACACAGCTTTCCAATTTTCATTGTAGTTGTGTTCAACGTGTGTGAAAAAAATGGTAAAATGGTGTATTGTTGGAGGATGTAGCAATACCACGTCAGAAGCAGTGAGTTTGCTACTAATCCTTTTTTCAAGGAATCAATGGATTAAGCAGCTGCGTATGACAATAAAAGGCTGGACTGAGACGACTAGTGACAGGCGAGATAGTCAAGTTGTCGGTAGTGACCACAGAGAAGACGATTTCTAATCCCGCCTCTAAAATAAAACAGTGATTTGGGATTAAGACCATTAGACGACTCCTGCCAAATGTAGTTCCATGTGTGTTTTCGCACCAGATAACCCAGAGTACATGTACACCAGATTTTAAAAAAAAATCGAGGTTTACGGCAGGCCTAAAACAACACGAAGCCCGAGAGGAGCTTGTCAAAAGGGGTGTTATGAAACACCCGTAACCACCCAAATCCACTCAAATCCACCCAAATCCACACCCAAATCATCCCAAAATCCACCGCAATTCACACCAAATCGCATTGTCTACCGTCTCATATATAAATTAAAAACGCTCTCCACTCCTCCCGATTTTTTCTCTTTAAAACTTAGCGTTCTTGTGTCAGATTGATCGTTAATAAATACAAATGCAATTTACTAGTATAATATCTTTCGACTATAATCACCACTCAGTTAAGAAACAAAATAAATAACAAATCTCTCCATCGCATCACTTCATTGCTCCATCGCCCGGCAAAATACTACTCGATGGAGAGATTGGTCCTAATAGGATTCCATATAAATGACCTATAACATATAGAAATGACCAAAACAAATATTTTTACTCTGTCTGTCTGTCTGTCTCAAACACACACACACACACACACACACACACACAATTAACTTGATTCGTTATTATATTGATTCGGTATTAAGATGGTGAAAAAGATTAATCTGTAAGTACATTACTTTCTCCAATTGGTCATTTATAATATTTTGTTAAGTCCGTTCTGATGCTGGCCGTTTCTTCTGAAATAAGTTTCCAATAGCATCGATCAGTTGGGAAGACGAATATGCAGGTGTCAAAACCGATGATGAACCAGAGACTGCGTAAAAGCAAATTGGGGTGGATTATCGCTGTTCTATTCAGGCTTATTTGAATAACATATGAGCACTGAGCAGCATATAAATATATATTTTATTGCGGTTTTTTTTCAACCGTTTTTAAAGGCATTATAACAAACAATTTCAAGCGCATTTAGTTTTCAAATAACTATGTTTGAAATTTTAAAAATACCATGATTTCCGAGGTGTGGACCATGAAAAAAGAAATCAATGTGGCTTTTTAATTTGGCAAACCTAAATATTCAAAATTATACACTATTTTTGGTCCATGCATATATGTATATATTTATGAATATAAGTATGTTTGTTTCTTTGTGCGTATGTACGATTTGGTAACTGGTAATAAAGATGCCATTAGGGAATATTGATTTTTTAGAATATTTATTTTGAATTACTTCTTGATTCAACGGAGATAAGATTTGTTCAGGCAGAAAATTAAGACAGAATCACTTTGGGACATCAATCAATCCGTTTTCTTCCTACCGTCTACACCAGAAGGAGTTCTAATGGACACAAATTGATTTCGTGCGGTTACAGGATTTCCATATCACCCAGCATGTTTAAATTCTTCTTAAGTTTGGACCAATGAATGGTATTTGTATCACTTACCGTAATTACCATTATGAAACGCACAACTCTGTTTTTTAGTCAGCTGGAAGGTGTCGATCGACCTAAAACTGTTTGCACGGCGATAGTACCTTGTGGCAGTTGTGATTAATGTTATACAAACAGTGAATAAAATCATTTTTTCCCCAGTGAATGGATTAAGGAGTCCCCAGCAATCCGGAACCTAGTTTTTATTTTCGAAATTGCCCGTTACGCTTTTGTCGCATTTACTTCTTGTTAATTCGAAAGCTTTTATATTTTATATTTAAAATATATATTTTTAGCAACCGTAAAAAAATGCACACTAATAACTGCATTCGAAACAGGATTATGTCACTTTGCTGTAATTGTTCTGATCTCTTAATTGCTTAGATTTTCTGCAAACATATATCGGTTATACTAGTGTCTATAAGTGATATTACGACAACCAACAAGTGATATTACGACAACCAACAAGTGATATTACGACAACCAACAAGTGATATTACGACAACCAACAATACGAATGTGTTAGAGCGATAATCACAGACCGATCCGGTGGCTAAGTGATTCATGCGTCCACCTTGGATGTGGGAAGACCTGAGTTCGAACTCAGGCCGAGTCATACCAAAGACTTATAAAATGGTACTAACAGCTGCCTCACTAGGCACTCAGAATTAATGAGATAATGTTAAGACTGGTCGGCCTGGTGTCAGGATAATGTGAATAGGGGGGGACATCAATCTACATGTCTGAGGCATTATGCCCCAGTGTTAGACTACAATACAAACTGTCCCACTGCAGACATCGTAGTGATATGACTAAAAGTGTTGAAAGCTACGTTAATAAAGGTCACATTTCAAGAAAATCACAAGATCGCCGCCATAGTTTCTGTATTCTTATGCCCTCGCATGCATTATGAAAAATAAATTAATGTCAAATGTAATGGAAATATTATTTCATGTGCAAAGTCCTTGTAAATTGTTTCCATGATACAACCCTTTAATTGTTCGAAGTTTATACCAAAATAATGGTTAGAGATTTAAGAGTACGAACCCTTCTAAAGGTTTAATTCCCTCTTGGTATTGCAGAACAAAGTGTTTATAAATGCTAGTCGCAGAAGGTTATCTTTATAAGCAGGTGGTTACAAGCTACGTACTCTATTTTATACAGAGACATTTACTGTTGTATAGTTTATTCAATGAGTACTTTTGTTCTATACAGGAGGTCACACGTATTGTCTAACTGTAGACGGACTCTAAGTTTTCCAGGGCATCGGAATTAATGAAATCATCTTTCTGGAAATATATCAATAGAGACACGTCAGGTGGCTTCGACATATATGGACATGAACAAATATTTGCAGATATTAATACGTTGTATGATAATATTTTAGTCTCTATTCTAGAGGTCCATCGTGGTTTATTATTTGTATACAAGTAAGTCATGCAAGTAGAAATAACATAGGAGATAAAATAGACAAGTATATACTGACTTTGTTCTTCCATTTTTTACTCCTCTTCTTCTCCGTAGCTGCATAACGGACTTCACATAAAGAAACTTCCAACACATAACCGATTTTCATACGGCTTTATTTACTCCCGATTCTTTAATTTGTTCAGTATTTTGGCTACTAGCAGAGAAGCAATACATATCGGACATCTTTTTTATTCTAACAAAAAATACTACAGTAAAACAAAAAGTGCGGAAAACTATGTGGTAACTAGCGCAGTCCCTCTAGCGAAAATTACTATATTTAAATTCGAGAGAATTGGACGTAGTGGCTTCTTTCGTACTCAAAAGCACCAGAGCTTTGTAATTACGCGGCAAAGAAGCATTGCAATTTCTCACGTAGATAAAATGTGAACGTTCTCACGTAGCTATTATCGGAACGTTATCAAAAGTAAACATTAGGGTTGAAGTGTGTGTGTGTGTGTGTGTGTGTGTGTGTGTGTACAGAGTGTGTGTTTGTATATATACAGATTCAGCACTCGTTTTTAGTACTTGCTACACACTAAGATATCGCACAAATGATTTATGTGGTTGTCCTGAAATCGATAAAAGTCGGTTTACAGAAAAGGTAAACAAAACTAAACACGTCATAAAATAGGATATAAACCTGTCACTTCGTTGATATTTCGTGATATAGAAATGATATATTGACCGTAAAATTAATGTTCATAGCATTTTTAGTGCAATATAAAGTATTAAAGACAACTTTTTTTATTATGTTGCAATTAAGTTAGATACACCAAAATACTAAGACAAATTCTGATTTTTCGTAATAGGATATTTTAAGCTTTTTAAAACTAAGAACGATAGCTATGGCCACGTAGTGAGGTTTGCAAAACATATATATAAGAAAGAAAGCGAGACAACGGTATTTCGTGCTATGTATGTATGTATGTATGTATGTATGTATGTATGTATGTATGTATGTATGTATGTATGTATGTGTGTGTGTGTGTGTGTGTGTGTGTGTGTGTGTGTGTGTAACAGTTTGGTACGTCATCACTTCTTGGTTATTTGCTACAATTAAAAATTAATTCTTAAATGTAAAGGGAAAATGTAACGACTAGAAATCATGTGAATATAAATATATTTGAAGATTAAAGATACAGCTCTAAAAACATTGTAATCAATGGGTATTACTCTTATGGATGTTATTCTAATGAGTATTAATTATTGAGTGATTCCCAACACGACCCAAATTACATTTATTCAGCCATACTTATGCAAGCTTCACAAGTTAAGACTAAATCGTGCTTCATGATGAAGAAACATTTTACTTTATGAGAAGAACGTCCATACAGTGGACGGATGATTGCGCAACGAGTATTTATAATGTAAAAAAACATATATATATATATATATATATATATATATATATATATATATATATATATATATATATATAGAGAGAGAGAGAGAGAGAGAGAGAGAGAGAGAGAGAGAGAGAGAGAGAGAGAGACATATGAGACAGGCAGACACACAAACATACAGGCTAGATATAGCCAGACATACAGATGAGAAAGGCAGACAGAGACATACAGACAAACGAGACAGAGCCAGATAGACAGATGAGAGAAAGAAAGAAAGAAAGAAATAGAGAGAGAGAGAGAGAGAGAGACAGAGAGAGAGAGAGAGACAGAGACAGAGAGACAGAGAGAGAGAGAGAGAGAGAGAGAGAGAGAGAGAGAGAGAGAGAGAGAGTATAAGCATAACTGATTAGGTATGAAGAGCTAAATATGTAGTAAAATATAGAGAAATGTGTATATCTTTTAACTTGAGAAAAAAGGGTTTGAGGATTAAGACGTGGACGGGCTCTTGACTCAGGCTGGTTTTACATTCTAACAACGTACATTTTATTTCGCGAGGTTATTTTTTAATCTCTTTGCACCACTTTCTTATAAAATCGTTTGTAATATATGTATGCTTTATGATTATATTTTAGGAACATAATTAAGACACTGTACTAATGTATATGTTTTATTAACGAATTTTTGTTTGACGTAAAGGAATTAGAATAAAGCGAGATCCGTCTATTCGAAACACTCACTGGGTCACAAAATTGTGTCCTTTACGAACATATGTTATACAAGCTGAATTTGATATTTGAAGAGTTATGAAATGATATAATTCATGAGAATGTATCTTTTATTCGAAGGTGCCCACTTTGACAAGTTTCACTGTAGACTCATGCACCTATCCGCATAACGTTCTTTTAACCTTCTAATTGTCATAATAAAATCAACCGTTATCTGGATAAATTTATCGTTCTTGTTTCACTGTATTCACCAAATCTGCGATTTTCTGATATCTTACTACTGTTTTTATAGCCCTTTATTAAAAAATATCTATGACACAAAATATGACAAAAATTCTCGATTGTCGACTTCAAAACTTAAAATGGATATACAAAGGAGAAAAAGAATTTTTGTTACACAGTAGGCACTTCAACCAGGTCATCAAGGTTTCGGACTAGTCAATTGGTGGCGGAATTAAAAAGAGAGAGTACTAAATATTTGGTGATTTAGCTATGGGATTTAATTTAATGCATATCACAAATCTCAATCTATATACTATAGCTGATAACAGAATATTTACATGTCTTTTGATATCCTGTATTTAAATGCATACTGAAAAAATAACATATGGACTCTTCGTGTGAGACTGTTATAAGATATATATCAGGGAATGCAATGCGCAGAAGCACGAGGCGCAAGCAAATGCTGCGAAATTTTTTCTTTCTTTCTTCAAGACTTTAAAATTTATTGACTCTAATGAATGGAAACCATGTGTTGTTAGTATGCCAGCAGCAAAGAGCGTGGACAGACCGAAACTATTTCAAGCAAACAGAAACTATTTCCAACAAAATCCCAAGGATTTAAAACCGAAACTATTTCAGTAAAATCGTAAAGGATTTCAACCGAAACTATTTCGCAGACAAAAGAAAAGAGGAATTATTTCGGTTTCGCACGCTACAGACCCGGCACCAATTGTGCTGCGGAGATGAATTGAAAATCATTTGATCAAGTCCGATACGATATCTTGATCTAGGGTTATGCATATTTATCGTTACAAATCCATTTGGGGTTGACTGAGCGTGACTAAAGAAATTGCTAAAGAGATTATAATCCATATCACCGCCGCACCAAGTTTGCCAAATATTTCGTAGCGTACGTGTGTTTACTCCATTAAATACAGCAAGAATATTGCAGTTTTCTCTGATCACGTTTAGTATTTGAGTGTATCGTTGAGTGACATATATCACATCGATATTTTTATGCCTACATCTGGAAAATATCATAGCAGGATTCTTTTGATTGTATAACATCACATCATCATATAAGACTAAATTGTTAATACTTCTATCAATATCATCAATACTCGGTGCTTCTTCGATATCGGTTATAAACTCAATAATATCCTCATCGATTTCCGATTTTGCTTTCTCGTTAAAATCCTTTATCACTTCGTAACATTGCTGATCGTCTATACTTGGGGCTACTAAATACAACTTATCCCATTTAATCCATCTCGTTACCAAATTAAGTAACAACTGTGTCTTGCTGCTTCCAGATGGTCTGATTATAAGCATTTGAATAGAATTCGGTAGCGCTGCATGATGCTTAATGGGTTCTCGTTTTTTCTTGCAGAAAAATCAATTTAGATTCATGTTATTATAAATAAATTATGGATCTAATATGTTGTCTGAAATGTAAGAAGCGTACTAGCACAAATGACTTGACGACGATTACGACAGGCAATAACAGATCTGCACTTACTGGTAAGTGTGTACAATGTGTTACCAAGAAATTTAGATTTGTTTCCCTTGATAAAATTGAGGATTTAAAAAAAACGAGGTGATATTGCAGCCAAATTAGTAAAACTCCCAGGAAAACCATGGGCAAAATATACAGGAGCAAAACAACTTCCAGGGTATAGTTATTGTAGACCCGGGACCAGACTCGATATCAGACTTGATGATCAAAACCAACCCAAACCCGGTGAAAACCCAATAAACGCTATTGATAATGCGTGTAATACTCATGATGTTGCTTACAAAAGCAGCAATCTGCAACACAGATATATCGCAGATGTAAAATTCACTGATAAATCCTGCAAAGAAAAGTTGGCTTCATGGTTGATAAAATCGGCGATGAAAAGTAAATTGATGTTGGGTGCTGGTAATTAATAACATCATGGAATCTATTTATTATTCTCCAAGAGGATTGTGGAGGGGTAAATCAGCAATCAATAAACTCGCTTGCGCTGCGAGGGTGACAAATACCACTTCAGCAGATTGATTATCCAAACAGGCGATGTAGCAATTGTATCTACCGCCACCTAAACAAATTAATTTCTCGCATTTTGATGTCAGCGCACCTAATGAGGTTCATCAGGCTGATATATTATTTCTGCCGCATGATGGCGTTTACAAGTGTGCGCTAACCGTAGTTGATATTGCGAGTAGATACAAACAAGCAGAACCTCTAAAAACAAAATCATCAACTGAAGTGGCTTCTGCGTTTGAAAGGATTTATAGAAGGGGTCCTCTGCATTGGCCTAATCTATTACAAGTTGATCCTGGCAAGGAATTTCACCATCAGTCGAGGACATACCGCACTACATCGCAATCAGGCAATTGTTGAACGATTTAATCGGACACCTGCTAAGCGGTTATTTGGATATCAATACGCGAAGGAATTTATTCAGGATAAACGATCCCGTGAATGTGTCAAGAGATTACCAGGCGTAATTACCGCGCTAAATAATGAGATTACTAGAACAATTAATATGAAACCTAACAACGCAATTAAAAAGAAGTATATACCTGTAAAACCACAAAATGATTTTTCAAAACAATCAATACTCGGCAATGTCACTGTTAGATATTTATATGAAGCAGTAGAACTTGAAGGTGGCAAAAAAAGAGCTACTGATCCTATTTGGAGTGTCACTACGCATAAAATATCTAGCATAACACGATCCACGGGTAGACCGCCAGTCTATAGGCTGGATTCAACTGCTCCTCTGCGAGGATTTACTCGTGAACGATTACAAGTGATACCCGAGGATACACAATTACCGCCGCGTGGTCTTAACTAGCACCTCTTCGTCTGTTGCACTCAAGACAAGTCAGCATCACATTATCTCTGGTATGACCAACACTGATATTCTTTCTGTCTACGGTAAAGTGGCTGGGGTCTTTATCCGACCAACACCAACTCATTATACAATTGCAACTCGTACAGTGATTATTCTGTTGTTGTTTCAGTGTGATTATAAATTCGTCATCAATGTCAAATTTTCTGTTATTTTTTTATCCTGCTGTTTATAACCAGTGATTTTGTTTCTGATTATGTCATCGCTGACAATATCATTGTTGCTGTGTCATTATCATCTAAAACAACTCTTTGAAGTTGATTTATTCTTCGTACTCTGGACACTGCGAGATAAACTAAATTCGACCACTCGATGCGATTATCTATGATCCAAACAATTATATCGGATATAGTCAACCCCTGCGAAGAATGTATCGTCGCTGCGTATCCTAGCTTCGATTGGGATTTATCGGCACGCAATGCATCTTCGACGACATTGATATCAACCAACACAATATCATTTAACACTAAAATATGCTTTTCTGTCCCTGACTCTGTCAGGGCTGGAATATCAACTTCGATATTTTGTCTTCGTGTATCCTTGGGTCTATAACACATCGGCACTGCAAGTGTTGAAATATTTTCTTTATGTGTGTTAAATAACTTCATCTGAAGTGTATCTCTGACTATCTTTGTACTTGCCACTATCAAATCGTTTGGTCTCCACGCTTCCCAGAAATCATTTAATGGGGTTTCTAAAATTATTTCACGTGCTATTTCACACTGGATTCTATCCGGTTGTAATCTGATTAGTTTTTTGAACTCGCGTAATTGTTTATCAAGTGATCTATGATCAGTACTAATTTCTTCAGAATAGTCTACAAAATTCTGCAGCCAATTATGTGGGGACAAACTGACAAATGGTGGTGGTTGACCATGATCGCCTCACATTATCACTTTTGTATTCGCTAGCAATAACCAATCAAGAAACCTTTTGTAATACATCTAGCGACACTGTGCATATCTCATCCCAAAAAATGTGTTTAGGAATATATTTCTCGCCCATTCGATCAGGAGTCCATTCGTCACCTTTCTATTGAAAAAACTGTGATAAGTACAAGCATTAATTCCTTTCTGTTTAATTTCTCTTGCAAGTCTGTGTGTTGGTGTTAGCACAATCATGTTTGATTTCCCTCGAAATAATTCAATCGTACGAGTCGTCTTCCCTGACCCACCACAACCCTTTAAGTAAATGGTTATATATCTACATATTGGATCGAATATCGAAGGTGCGTTAGATAGTTCTGATATCTGATTATTTTTCAGGTAAATGTTTTCAACTGTAACATCTGCTTTTTTGGAGTAATCACGCAGTTTTTCCTTTATAATTCTGCATGATCCCCAACTCTCGTCTGAATTAGTGAATTCAGCCACTGCTTCTTTATGTTTCACGTCTATATAAAATGAATCAGTGGCGACTCTAACCGCGGTGTCAGGAAATCTATTTATCATCAAAATTAATTAAAAGAAGCACGAGCCAGCATAGACACAATTAAGTACGTATACTGAGGATTTTCTCCATCTGTGTAAGTAACAATTGTACCTAATTTTGTTCCATCTGACAAGAAAGCGTCTTTACGATTTACATATATACCCCTAGATGTTACATATGCGATTATAAAATCGTATTCAGCATCATCTATAATCAACCGCGAAGAATGTCGTGTATTGGTCATATTTTCCACCTTGTGTGAAGTTACCAATTATTCTTCAACCGAAATCTTTTGTGTGTTTATTTTTAACTTCAAAGATTTTTTTGGACCACCGTAGGATATATTCTTCGTCTAGATTAGGAAATTGTTTTTTGTTTTCGCTGATTATACTATCTAGACTATCGGGTTGTGGTAACCAGACTTCAGTTTGTTTTCGATATGATATAATTGCTTCACTGACAATCAGCGATATCAGCATTTTAGAATCAATCTTATACCGTAATAACACTATTGGCATCCAGTGTTATTCAGACACGTGTCTACCAATCCAAATATAACAGCATAGATGAAGTCCTTAGGCCTATTCAAATGATACCACACGAGCGAATCCGGTTAAATCAAAATCAGGCAGTGGTCGCAACACGGGTCATCTCATTGTGGGATGCCCAAATCGTTTACAATACTCAGAGCATTCTCCGTACCCGAGAAAACTCCCTGGATAACACGCAATCATATCAACCGAAATAATACTTTTGTTTCATATTTTATATTCCATAATCCATCATGGCCATAATCAACACAACTATCTTGGATTTCTGAGAGAAATTCTGCTCTTGATGGTTTCCATAGATTTATCGTTCTTGTGAAATGAGCTGCAACTGACGGTATTGTAAAACAGTTTGTTAGTAATTGCTCGTCGTGTTCCGTTGAAAAACCACTAGCTAGTTTTTTCATTTCGTCATGGAGGGCTTCAGTACGATATAATTCGCCATTGGGTTTTACAAATTGATCGAATTTACCCTCTTCGTCTTCAAGCTCTGAAATAACCACACTGAAACAGGATCGTTTTTACTAGACTCGTAAATAAAATCAAATAAATTTCTCCCAGAGTTCTCTACGGGTAGTTCTATCCCGTTGAAATATTGTTACCGCGGATGTCCATGCGTGTTCATTATGGTCAATATTTTTGATTGGAGATCCTCTCGATTCATATTTCAGTTCATATAATATCTCGCCTGTTACCGTCTCTACGGATATTTGGAATTTTATTATCCGTTCTAACGCAGCCACAGTTTAAATTGTTGCTCAGCTCTCTTTCACTGTTAATCCCCATTCATTTATTTTTTTTGCGTCTTAGATCCGTCAGTTGTTTCCACGCAACGTATTTGTAAAATGCTCTATTATTCGTTCTGCTACACAATTCAACGACGAATATTTCATGGGTTTTAATTTTTCAATACTCGGTTTATCATTTATCGGATAGATCCCATAAACAACCGCGGTTACAAGATAGGATCTATTGTAATATGGTTTGTCAATCTCAGTCAGAATTCCTGGTTTTGAATCCTGACTCACAGTGACAGTTCTCTTATTTTTCAGGATGGGTTCAAATTTGTCGCGTATAATCTAATTCCCCGTTTCTGAACGGATAATGAATTTCATTCTAAAAAAATACTTTTTTTCTGGTCAAGATGTGAGATTATCAATTTATCACTGCTGCTCTTTCGTCGTTCATGGTAGCATAATTGCAATCAAAGTAGCTAGTATCTTGGAAAGTAATGTTTCGATTGGTCAGAATATTACCACGTGATCAAAATGACTTGCGTTCATTTCAGTATGAACTGTTAGGAAAACTACTTTTCAAAGAATACACATGTCCATAAATAGAGTCACGTGATTAGCAGACGATAAACAATGCTAGTGAAGGCAGAAACGAAGTAAACATTAAAGGAAAAGAACAATTTTACAATTTCTTTTAACAATAATTAAATTACGTTAATCTGACAGATTAAAGCAACATATACTTCACATTTTTTATAAATAAAAATATGATTTCTTTGTTGAAATATGTTAAAAGTATGGATAAAAATTAAGTGCATTAGGTCAAGGTCACCGGCATTATGATTATGGCTATCGTGTCAGAAGTTTGGAGATTCGTTCGCTAACTTTGCCTTATCAGAAAGATTTCGCGCATGATGATATTTATAATTTTGACCCTTCTATATTTGACGTGCCTTTTTAAGTGGAAGAAGTATTACAAACTGAGTTGTCATTTCGTTTCACGGGTGAAAGGCTGATTTAGCGGTCTACAGGATGATCACAAACCAAAACACTTCAAATCACTTAAGTCTCTAAAACATATCAGAACAGCGGTACTCAAAATCTACCAATAAAAACACTAAATGGGGCTACAAAACTTGTACAGGTAGATTTATTCATTGATTCAATAATCATAATAAATAAACTATAATAATAATAATGACCAGTATACTAGACATAAGCATTGGCTGCTTGATACTTAATTTTTTCTTATGTTTTCTTAAATTATATATTATGAAAAGGCAGTATACTGTTTCATTCATGCCATTTTTATACAAAAAAGACTTAACTTGCTTCTAAGTGAATAAAATGTAGTTTATCTTTAAATTAATATTTGTGACAGCATAAAAAATGTAACAAATTTGTTATATAAATACAAATTATGGAAAGGAGATATGCAAGAATGATTGTTCCCAAAGATCTAAATATTTCAAATGTTATAAAATAGTTTGTACCAAGCAGAACAACATATGACTTTCAGACTGACACAAAGATAAGAATATAGAGATAGAACTGAATTCATCTGAGTCCGCACATTTGGCCCAAATATTAACCATATTTTATGCCAAAGCAGCCCCTAAGGTCACCACAACATGCAAGAGGATGCTCCCTTAAGCCCGAGCTAAAGAATACCATAAAAACACTTTTAAAAATGTTGGAGCTATTATTAATTGCTTTTTTCAGGTTGAATGTGGTCATTCAATTAATAATTTATTGTTACACACCCTGAGTTTAAAAATCAAACAACATGTTAAATGTTAAATGGAAATATAAAGTTGAATTCGACACATGACAGTTATTCCTCCATCAGACATGTATGCGATCAATCAATACCTGATGCATGATAATCCTATCACACTCAGATACAGGGTTTGGTTATACATATCCATCCACTATGTTACACTTGGATAAGAATTCCACAGCCAATTAATACCCACCAGTCTCGAAATTTGATGATACAGGGGCTGAATATGTCAATTTGACCCATCAAACTATGGAAACAAATCATCATGGAGACTTAAATGCTAAGGAGGAAAATTCTTACATCGGAATGTATGCAGCTGGTGGTCAAAAGTGCTCAGTCAGGTCAGTAAAATACTACCTCACACACATTAATCCAAGAGCTGAATCACTGTTTCATCACACTATAAAAATGCTATTGAAAATCCCCAATTTTGTCAAATATGGTATACCACAAAATGAGTTGGACAGAGACAAGTAAGCAGTTTTATGCCTGACATATGCAAAAATACCCATATATCTGCAAGATATACTGCTCACTCTCTTTGTGCCACAGTTTTGAATGCAATGATCAACACCAACCTTCCTGCTAGGTACATTATGCATCTGTCTCCAATGAACTATCACTGAAACCATACACAAGGCCCAGCACTCAACATTAAAAAAAATGTATTAACATTCTTTCCAATTGATGTTCAAATGTAACATTGTCTGCTCAAGAATCTTTAGCAGTACTCACTTTCATGCAAATGTAAATGTTCAAATGACCTCAACAAACTCAAGAAATCTAACTCAAGAAAATGTTCAAATGACCCCTATAAACCAAGCAGTACATATCAAGTAATTGTTACTGAATCTGCTCAAAATCTTTATCAAACACTATATGCTAATATAATGAACTCTATGACAAGTTCATCCAATTATCATTTCAATTAATTCACCTTCCAGTTTAGCTGCAACTAAACAAAGTGCAAACAAGTTAAGAAAATACATGATATGCAAGTTAAGTGTCAACTATCCAGTCTAGAACAATAATTTTTGTCATATATAACTCCTGTTACTTTTTTATGTCAATTTCCAATTAATAATTTTATATAAATTTTCTAAACTTATGTCCCAAACCTAATAAAGGGGATATGGAGAGATAAAATAAGTACTCAATTATTTTTTAACTGTGTATGTCTGAACCAACAAAAATGATCAAACACTTTCTATAACCTAACCTCATACACCTAGATGTATTAGTCAAGCCTGTTTATATGCACGAAAATAGGTTTGAAGAACGAAATTAGATCACTCACGTGTGATAAATATGCAAAATCACACTGGCAGTATATGAACTCATACATTCTTGGCCATGAATCCTGACTTTAAATATAGAGCTCCACTTTGAATACACGTGTTCATTAAGATAAAATATCAAAATCACGGTAGCAAATTCCATATATCATTTTCAATTGAATCAAGGACTGGTATTATGATGACCTTATTACGATCAAGCAGGACAACCCCAAGTGCTATAAATAGCTACGTAAAAAAACCCACCAAACTATGTATTACTTAGCTCACTTAAGATTTATGTTTCTTACTGATGGAAACAAAATAACATAGCAAACAAATGAAATTTCAATTATAAGAGTTTAACGTTGTTTTTTCTGCGTTCATCGTGGTATAAACTGTCAGTTGCCGACTCACACAGCTTAGATAACGCCCTTCGGACGTTATTTGCTGTGTGATTCGACAACTGACAGCTTATACCACGATGAACGCAGAAAAAACAACGTTAAACTCTTAAATCAACACTACCATCAATTTGAAATGTTGACCAATAGTGAGATGCTCCATCGCGCCTGGATTCATTAAAACCATCACGGATTCTACTTATCATGCTTCTATCACTTATTAGACTGTTTGGTACATCAGTGGAGACTCTATCGAGATTGAATTTAACATTTTTCCAAGGCGTAATTTTCGATAATCTCTCGAACTCCTCAATATTATAATTAAAACAAGTATTTAAATAAAGAATTTATTATATAACGAATCATTGCAAATGGCTTATGATAGGATCAGTAACCGCTTGTAACAAATCATGCAGAAATGAATTCTGTGAATATCATTTACAAGGCGTACATCGTGGAAGCTTAGGTCCCTTATTTTGCATACGAGGTGGAGTAGGTGTGCGTGGCAAGTCGCAGTTATGTCTCAATTGTGATGGTAAGCGATACAGAGAGCTATAGCGCTATTATGATAATAGAATAAAAAATTCCGTTAAAAACTCCATCAATGATTCCATCAATGACTTTGACTGTGTCAGCGTCCTTGACTCTGTCAAGGATAAAATCATAATAACACCTCAAGACTACATTGATAGATTCTCAAGGAATAATTAAACCAAATAATGAATTAAACAAATAAATTATAGTATATAAATGAACCAAGAATTTCAACCACATCCTGTGATTACCAATTATGAAGCATCTCGTGATGGTATTGTCAGATACCGCAGACTGAAGAAACCATTAGGGACGGACAATTGGTATGGGGTATTTGATGTTTACTGTTGGAAAGAAAAGGTATCTTAATCATAGATTTGCGTTCGAATGTTTTCATGGATTGATAAAAGATGGATTTGTAGTTGATCATATTGATGGATGTTCCCAAAAAAACAGATTGGATAATTTACGAGCTATCACATAAAGTCAGAATACCAAATGGGGAGGGACTGGAAAAAACTCGAAAAATGCGAAACCTATAAAATCATTTAATACGGAATATAACGAAGAAAGAGTATTTCAATCAATGAATGAAGCCGGTAGATATTTTGATATTTGTAGAGTCTCAGTACGATTTGTTGCAGAACAAATATATCAATCAGCGATTTCCAAGAGAACCGAACATAGAATTCAATTTACATATGTCTGAATTCTGTTTTTTATTGTATATATATATATATGTAACACCAAGGGAAATAACTCGTGTGGGCTTGTGTAACGATAACTCTTTTGTTGTAGTCACGTATCTCAATGGGATTTTTTGATGACTCATGGTCTGACTTAATTGCATTTTCTGTGTGGTTTATATGCACCATCCGTTCAACCCTTCACGTGATACACTTATATTGTATTCAAAATTATAGACTTGTAGATTACGAACACTAGTGTATTCCATACACGGTTGGGATCTCGTCCTGGGGCCCATCGTTCGAATATCGTGGCAGGTATTATTGTCGACGGTACCGATCGGAAGGTTCTTCTATATATAATTGGGGCTTTAAGCCATTCGAAATTCAACCGTGAAATCACTATATGTCACACACCGTCATACGGTGTGAATGTGTTATTGCATTCAACCCGGGTGATTTTGTTGGGGGTATGGTGGTTTCAGTTGAAAATAGTACAGCCTGTTGTGTGTATGTGTGCCGTCCTATTTCAAATATCATCATTGTAAAAATATCATCTTTGTTGTAAATACTTGTAAATACTTGTAAAAATGTAAATATGTAAATACTTGTAAATATGTAAATATGTTTATGGTACCTCTGGGCCTCTCAGATGTGAATAACACCTGAGAGGTTCCAATGGGGATGTGTTGTCTTATACATGTAACCTCTGGGCCTCTCAGATATGAAAAACATCTGAAGGGTTCCAAATGGGGTTCATCATATCATAGCTTGCATAATGTCTCTAGGCGCAATAAGATGTGAATAACACCTTAGAGCGAATGGAGTTCATCATATCATATCATATCATATCATATCATATCATATCATATCATATCATATCATATCATATCATATCATATCATATCATTTTTAGGTGCAATAAAATGTGAATATCACCTTAGAGCGAATGGAGTTCATCATATCATAATATGTCTAGGCGCAATAAGATGTGAATAACACCTCAGAGCAAATGGAGTTCATATCATATATAATCATATCATAACTTGCATATATATCTCTAGGCGCAATAAAATGTGAATAACACCCTAGAGCGAATGGAGTTCATATCATATCATATCATATCATATCATATCATATCATATCATATCATATCATATCATATCATATCATATCATATATAATCATATCATAATATCTCTAGGCGCAATAATATGTGGATAACATATAATCATATCATATGAAAATGGGTCAAAAATGACCTCTAATTTTTTTATTAGATATATTAGATATATAATATTTCATATAATGAATTTCGAAAATATGAATGTCATTATAATTGAGATTTCAAATTTGAAAAATCAAGGAATAAAATTATCAAATAAATTAGATTGTGATCAGATTCTCTTTGAATTTAATGATCTTGATGATAGCGCCTGGAATGATAGCTATGTCCTTCCAAGGCAGTATGGGGTGATCAAACGAATTCAGCAAGCGGTAAATGACTCACTTGCATTTTGTAACGACATCAACAAATTTATCCCGCTGTTCATTGCTGTCGAAAAGGTCAGAGGCGGATTGGGCAAACAATATGAAATCAAACGCACAATAAACTCGAAAATCAAAACAATAAGAGACGAAATCATCAGACAAAATGAAAATCCCATATATGGTTGCCTCAACACAGTGAAAAATCTCTCCATGGATTAATTGACACTCTAAACGATGCCCAATCCGTTGCAGGTCAGTAATCCGCATACAATAAAGCCCCATTGACAAATAATTCTATAGACAGGTTTGCGCTTACTCGCATAGAACGAATTTGTATAGACGGAAATTCTAAAGACGGATATGATAGTATTCGGTGATTTATCACTAACGCGGAAGCAATTCACTGTCCGGGGTGGGTGGGTTTTCACTTACAATTTAGATCGTATATTATATTTATAATGGTAGGTGAAGCCCTAACAACTAGATTAGCACGCGAAAGATTGGCTGCGATTAAGAGATTAATTTCGGTTCGTGATTCCGTTCAAAATAAGCTCGAAACGAGACAGGAATTTCAAACTGCGTTCACAACTGGAACCGAACAATTATTCAAACCAATAACCACTCCAACAGGGAAATTAGTATCGACCACTGAAAAAGCCATATGGGGAGATATTCCTGAGAAACAACGAGGGAAAGAAACCGACCCTTCTTCCTATGCTTGAAAAAATAGCAAAGAGATCCAAGCGAACAAAGGAATCTTTAAAACACTTCCTGGTGATATAATAGCCGCTAAACGACTTCAGAGACAACGTGAACGACTTGAAGAAGAAGAACAGCTTGAAGAAGAAGAACAACGAGAACAGGAACAACAACGACTAGGTGATATTATTGAAGAAGATGATGAACAGCAACAAATTGAAGAAGAAGAAGAAGAAAAAGAAAAAAAGGTGGTAAAAGAGTTGGATTCAATGATAAATTCCTTCCGGGTAAATTAGATGAAATAAAGAATGCGAGATTCAATTCTAAAAAAGAAATAGCCGAATTTGCCGTTAGGAGTTTTTATCAGAGAAGAAAGTATATCCACATTATAATCTCCCTGATGAAAAATCATGGAATAATGGCTTATATCGTATGTTTACAAAAAAGGTGATGATAAAACATATAAAGAATTTATGGATAAAACAAAGAAAGCTAAATCATCTACAGAGAAGCAATCAGATCCTGGATTTCTTAGTTTACCAAAGTTATCAAAACCTTTTTGATATAACACAATCCTCTTTTCAGGGTGCAACTGGTATCACTAAAAAAAAAACGAACGGAAAGGGATTTTCTCAAAGTAGAACTCCAAGGCGGGTTTCAGGTAGTGATCTAGTTCGTTGTCCTAATAATATTCTCGGAGACATATCACAATTAGAAATTCTCGTAGGAGGGAAACGAGCCGGAAATAACTCACCGCAGATAATTAATGAGGCCGCTGATATCTGCAGACGACTATTTGATGGTGGTATCGTGGATATTGGTGTATACCGAGAGTTTATTGATGAGCTAGCGGACGCTTACCACAGTGATTAATTTGATGACTTTGTCTGTGACATTTTATTGAAAATCAAAAGAATTTCGCGATTAGATAAATAAGCATTTAAATAAGATGATCATACATTACAACCACAATAAACCAACCATGACTTACGTAGTAAACTCACGATTGCCTGTTTATAGAGCGTACTATGGAGATGGTATCGGCAATACCATTGCAGGGTTATTTGCAAGAATGGTTCCAAAAATAGCACCAATCGCAAAACAATTATCAATGAAAGCTATTGATGTTATTCGTGATAAGGGTATAAGCGCTGTTGATGATTTTGCCGGGAAAGCTTTTTCTGCGGATAAAGAAAAACTAGTAGCGTTAGTTCGGCGAAGAAAGAAACCAACACTGACGAAGTCACTAGAGAAACTACCATCTACGGAATTTTAGCCCGCGATTATTAGTAAAATAATAAACAACGCAGTGGATCAGAATATAGCATCACGGATAACTGAAGGATAAGACACTCAGGGAAATATTACTGCAAATGTGATAGCGGGAAGTGGTTTGAAATCGCGAGCAAGATCACGATTTAGATCAAGAAATATATAATATGTTCAAATCGGCTCCTGACCAAGCATTCGATATGGACGCCCCAGTACCCAGGAATGATTCTTTACGCGATTATCAGTATCATGGAGTACAACCGGATCTTCGATCAAGAATCGAACTTCAGGTCCATGATACCAGCAAATACTTTCTACCCGCTGAACCATTTATCGAAGTAGAAGGAGAACTTGTAACAAATGTTGCAGTTAATACGCCATATGCAGATGACCCAAATGTCCGAGTTGGTTTTGTCAATAATGGTATCATGGCGCTATTCGAACGTGCTAGATATATGATTGATGGAAGAGAAATCGAGTCTATAGAGCGTGAGGTTGATGTTGCCACAACAATAGTGGGGTTGGCAAGATATTCTGATGATTATACAAGATCGGCAGGTCCATCTATGATGTTCTCTAAGGATGTTAATAATCACGCTGAACAAGTTCAGTATACTTAATTGCTGACACAAATAGGTACTGCAGCTGATATACAACCCGAATTCTCTTTAACACGAAGATAGACCAGCTGCTGCCTTTGATATTATAAAAAGTACTAATCCGAATTATAACCTAGGGTTTGCAACACGCGTAGCAATGTTGCAAGAACAGAGTCGACGATTTTCATGCGCGATTCCACTGCATCATATTTTCGGATTTTTCAGAAATGTTAGAAAAGTTATCTATGGAGCGAAGCATACACATGCGAAAGAGTGATGATAATGATGCAATCTGGCGTGATGCTGATGGTAAAGTCATTATATCAAAACTATCATTGTGGATGCCAATAATGACTCCATCAATCACCATGGAAGAAAGATTACTATCATTTATGGATCATGGAGGAAAATAATTGCTATTATGGCTAACTACAACAACAGATTCCATGGATTCTAATATTGATGGTACACTTACATGGCACCTGGTATCAAAACAAGGTGTTTCAGCTCTGCGTCATATATTTATTGCGGTACAGGATAAAACGCGATTAAACTCACAGGAACGGAGTCATATGATATTTGATCAAATAGGTGTTAATGAAATATCATTGAGAATAAACGGCCAACAGGAACCATCCGAGGATATACTACTTGATTACGGAACCAACCAAATAGCACGCGCGTATCTTCGTTTTTTGATATTTACGGGACGCGATAATAATGTGGATACTGCTCTGCAAATATCACAATTTGATTTTAAAAATCGATATCTTATCTATTACTTCTCGCTGAAACATCTTGATTTAACCAGACAATCCGTAGTTGACATACACTTCAGAGCTCGTGTAACCCGTCCGGTTGTAAGTGGTGTTGTCACTATCCCGAATTACAGAGCAGTTGCTGTCATTCTCACTGATAAATCAATGTTACTCGAATTTGTTGGTGGACGAATGAGAGTAGTTGATGCACCAGTGGAAAACATGTAATGTAACAATCAGATCAATCTCGTATTAAATAAAATGTCATATAGTCATGTTAGTGTTACATTAACTCCTGGTCAAATTAAAAAATTGCAATCAGAATTAGCTAAAAAATGTGGAACCACAATATCGCTGAAGCACAATCAGATGTCTGGTGGTCAGAATAAACTATCACTGACAGCTCGTCAGATAAAACACTTCAATGATGCCATTAAAGACAGAAAAGGTGTTCAAGTCAATCTCTCTGCGGCCACAATTAAGAACATAATAAAATCAAGTGGTATATTCCCGCTGTTAGCTGCGTTACCAGCATTGATTGCGCCAGAGGCTCCAGCGGTACCAAAAGCCTCCGCGCTAGAAGCCGTTGGTACAGCGGCAGGGATGGCACTAAAGAAAGCAACTGGAAGCGGGTATAAAAAAAAAACGATCAGGAAAGGGTCTAAGACTACCAGGAACTCCGTATTCATGGTACAGCGGAAACGGCCTGAGAATACCAGGAACAGTTTACTAACAACAATGTCACAGACATTGTCGCCGATGTCAAATTTTGATTTACTCGACGCTGCTAAAAAAACTAGCGATAAAAAAACTTTAGAGGTGTTTTTATGAGAGATCAATTACAACAACAACCAAATAACACTGAAACAGGTATCATTAATCTTGATAACAGCACCGGACCTGGGACTCACTGGGTTGCATATGTGATTGATCCGCGTGTGATTGTTTATTTTGATTCATATGGGTTAGCACCACCTAAAGAGTTTATGCGTTATATAAACCGCTTAAAAACTTCTATCTTGTATTCCACGCCACCAACACAGAAAATGAATGACCCACCAATATACGGCATAGAAGTATTAAATGTCCTCAACGCTATTTCATCATCGGCAAAACCACCACATAAAGCCGTACACGAATATACGAGTAATCGCTTTTTAGAGAGATCTTAGAGTATAATAATTGATATTTGGGGGAGATCTTTATCAAGCCTGATAAAACCCACCACGGAAATATCGCAAGTGTTGATCCCAATGAAATAGTTGTATTTCAAGATCGTCAGGGTAAATTGAAAACTAATAATGTTTCCCTGGATGATATTTTAGTTAAACGACGAGACGCAGTAGAAGATACTATCGCGTTGTTTTTCAAGGAGGGTAAACTCAAACCGGGTGTACTTGCTTCGAAGCTCACAGATTAATTAACATCACTGAGTGATAATTATGTATCATCTGCAGAATCATTAATAACTCTCGGTGATAAATATGACACTCAAGTAAGTCAATTAGCGGGTTTACAAAAATCCTTCACTGAGGTTCAACTCCCTGTCGTTAATTTCTCTGGGGTTCCACCGGTGACCACATCGAAGCTCACAAAGATAAAAACAACTATGTTAGAATTTGCAACACTTCAATCCAGATATGAAGAACATATAAAACAGTTTTCAACTTTTCGTAAAAACATCGTCGATAAATGTTTTGGAGTCTCATTTGATAAACTCGACATAAAGCTCCCGGATATTAAAAAAATCCATCGAAGAGATGAAAAACACCATCGAGGCAATCAGAGATGATTCATCGAGGATGATAAAAATCATTGAAAAAACAAAAATACCTCATGAGAAAACCAACAACGTATTATACACGATTCAACACGGATCATTTACGTGGACACTTCAAAATAACATATTAAATATCACCGCGACCGTCAAAGATATTTATTGATTAATACTAGTGTCGCCGACTCAATTTAATATTTCATCAACGAGTTCATCTGGGTTCAACAATATGATATCAACGATCATCAACAAGGGAACAATTGAACAATTCACAATAACACCCATCGATGATAATTTGGCTAGGGTTTAAGTAACATGGTATGTGGAATTCGTAGCGGATTTAAGTAAACAACTAAATTGAATTCGCTGGCGAATTTAACACATGCGTTTCAAAATAAAATGTCATCATTGGCAACGTCACAGCAGTATCGCTATGATCAGGTCAGAGAGTTTCGAACTAAACTCAAAACTCTCACTGAGGAGTATCAAGTAAAAAAAAAAATACCGACGAAGAATTACCGCAGTTGATATTACCGTGTACTCGGTATCAGGTGTAATTACCGGAACTGGTATAATACTATCTTCGGTAACAATGATATCCCCGATAGCTGTTCCAATTTGTATATCCGCGGCGACAACAATCGCGGGAATAATTTCAATTATAACAAAAAAGTATCATCATGCAGTCAGCGTAAACTACAAGACTACGTAGTTAGGTTCCATGTTGTGTCAACCGCGTAATCCCAATTATCCTCGATGATGTCATCCTCCCTCGATGACACATTAATATCAGATAATGAGTTTTCAGCGATGGTACGTGTTTATGATTCCGCGATGTCAAAATTAGAAAAACAACATGAGTATAATAACAATGTCAATAGCAACAACGGAATTACTTCAACGAATAGCGGAAAACACAAACCCAGTGAAAACCAGCATGATCTCAATAACCTCAACGAATCCTGAATTCAGTGTCAGTTTCCCTACTGCGGTTCCCGTGAAGGAGATAGCACTGGCAAAATTACGAGTATACCATAGTTGGCCCAACATT